>JAJHIY020000943.1:6362500-6962500 GCA_022114975.2 Lampris megalopsis
TTAAATAGAGAAGAGGAGACCAGATGACGTTAGGTAGAGAAAAGGAGACCAAATGACATTAGTTGGAGAAGAGGACATCAGATGACATTAGTTAGAGATGACGAGACCACATGACATTAGGTAGAGAAAAGGACATCAGATGACATTCGGTAGAGAAGAAGGGACAAAGATGACTTTAGTTAGAGAAGAGGACATCAGATGCTATTTGTTAAAGATGAAGAGGACACCAGATGACATTAGTTAGAGAAGAGACCAGATGACGTTAGTTAGAGAAGAGGAGACCAGATGACATTAGTTACAGAAGAAGAGACCAGATGACATTACTTAGAGAAGAAGATAACCGATGATGTTACTTAGAGAAGAGGAGACCAGATGACATAAGTAAGAGAACAGTAGACCAGATGACATTAGTTAGAAAAGAGGAGACCAGATGACATTAGTTAGAGATGAAGAGACCAGATGACATTAGTTAGAGGAGACCAGCTGACATTAGTTAGAGAAGAAGAGACCAGATGACATTAGGTAGAGAAGAGGACATCAGATGACATTAGTTAGAGAAGAGGAGACCAGATGACATAAGTAAGAGAACAGGAGACCAGATGACATAAGTAAGAGAACAGGAGACCAGATGATATTAGTTAGATAACAGGAGACTAGATGACATAAGTAAGATACAGGAGACCAGATGACATTAGTTAGAGAAGAAGAGACAAGATGACATTAGTTAGAGAAGAGGACATCAGATGACATTATTTAGAGAAGACGAGACCAAATGACATTAGTTAGAGGAGACCAGCTGACATTATTTAGAGATGAAGAGACCACATGACATTAGTTAGAGGAGACCAGCTGACATTAGTTAGAGAAAAAGAGACCATATGGCATTAGGTAGAGAAGAGGATATCAGATGACATTAGGTAGAGAAGAAGGGACCAAGATGACTTTAGTTAGAGAAGAGGACATCAGATGACATTAGTTAGAGAATAGACCAGATGACGTTAGTTAGAGAAGAGGAGATCAGATGACATTAGTTACAGAAGAAGAGACCGGATGACATTAGTTAGAGAAGAAGAGACCAGATGACATTACTTAGAGAAGAAGAGACCAGATGACATAAGTAAGAGAACAGGAGACCAGATGACATAAGTAAGAGAACAGGAGACCAGATGATATTAGTTAGATAACAGGAGACTTGATGACATAAGTAAGATACAGGAGACCAGATGACATTAGTTAGAGAAGAAGAGACCAGATGACATTAGTTAGAGAAGAGGACATCAGATGACATTATTTAGAGAAGACGAGACCAAATGACATTAGTTAGAGAAGAGGAGACCAGATGACATTAGGTAGAGAAGAGGACACCAGATGACATTAGGTAGAGGAGACCAGATGACATTAAATAGAGAATAGGAGACCAGATGACATTATTTAGAGATGAAGAGACCACATGACATTAGTTAGAGGAGACCAGCTGACATTAGTTAGAGAAAAAGAGACCATATGGCATTAGGTAGAGAAGAGGATATCAGATGACATTAGGTAGAGAAGAAGGGACCAAGATGACTTTAGTTAGAGAAGAGGACATCAGATGACATTAGTTAGAGAAGAGGACACCAGATGACATTAGTTAGAGAATAGACCAGATGACGTTAGTTAGAGAAGAGGAGATCAGATGACATTAGTTACAGAAGAAGAGACCGGATGACATTAGTTAGAGAAGAAGAGACCAGATGACATTACTTAGAGAAGAAGAGACCAGATGACATTAGTTAGATAAGAGTAAAACAGATTACATTAGTTAGAGAAGAGGACACCAGATGCCATTAGTTATAGAAGTGGACACCAGATGACATTAGTTAGAGAAGAGGACACCAGACGACATTAGTTAGAGAAGGGGACACCAGATGACATTAGTTAGAGAAGAAGAGACCAGATGACATTATTTAGAGACAAGATGACATTAGTTAGAGAAGAAGAGACCAGCTGACGTTAGTTAGAGCAGAAGACATCAGATGACATTAGATAGAGAAGAAGAGACCAGATGACATTACTTAGAGAACAAGAGACCAGATGACATTAGTTAGAGAAGAGGAGACCAGATGACATTAGTTAGAGAAGAGGAGACCAGATGACATTAGTTAGAGAAGAGGAGACCAGATGACATTATTTAGAGAAGAAGAGACCAGATGACATTAGTTAGAGAAGAGACCAGAAGACATTAGTTAGAGGAGACCAGATGACATTAGTTAGAGAAGAGGAGACCATATGACATTAGTTAGAGAAGAGGACACCAGATGACATTAGTTAGAGAAGAGGAGACCAGATGACATTAGGTAGAGAAGAGGACACAAGATGACATTAGTTAGAGAAGAAGAGACCAAGATGACATTAGTTAGAGAAGAGGACATCAGAGGCCATTTGTTAGAGAAGAAGAGACCAGATGACATTATTTAGAGGAGACCAGATGACATTAAATAGAGAAGAGGAGACCAGATGACGTTAGGTAGAGAAAAGGAGACCAAATGACATTAGCTGGAGAAGAGTACATCAGATGACATTAGTTAGAGATGACGAGACCACATGACATTAGGTAGAGAAAAGGACATCAGATGACATTCGGTAGAGAAGAAGGGACCAAGATGACTTTAGTTAGAGAAGAGGACATCAGATGCTATTTGTTAAAGATGAAGAGGACACCAGATGACATTAGTTAGAGAAGAGACCAGATGACGTTAGTTAGAGAAGAGGAGACCAGATGACATTAGTTACAGAAGAAGAGACCAGATGACATTACTTAGAGAAGAAGATACCAGATGATGTTACTTAGAGAAGAGGAGACCAGATGACATAAGTAAGAGAACAGGAGACCAGATGACACTAGTTAGAAAAGAGGAGACCAGATGACATTAGTTAGAGATGAAGAGACCAGATGACATTAGTTAGAGGAGACCAGCTGACATTAGTTAGAGAAGAAGAGACCAGATGACATTAGGTAGAGAAGAGGACATCAGATGACATTAGTTAGAGAAGAGGAGACCAGATGACATAAGTAAGAGAACAGGAGACCAGATGACATAAGTAAGAGAACAGGAGACCAGATGATATTAGTTAGATAACAGGAGACTAGATGACATAAGTAAGATACAGGAGACCAGATGACATTAGTTAGAGAAGAAGAGACCAGATGACATTAGTTAGAGAAGAGGACATCAGATGACATTATTTAGAGAAGACGAGACCAAATGACATTAGTTAGAGAAGAGGAGACCAGATGACATTATTTAGAGAAGAGGACACCAGATGACATTAGGTAGAGGAGACCAGATGACATTAAATAGAGAATAGGAGACCAGATGACATTATTTAGAGATGAAGAGACCACATGACATTAGTTAGAGGAGACCAGCTGACATTAGTTAGAGAAAAAGAGACCATATGGCATTAGGTAGAGAAGAGGATATCAGATGACATTAGGTAGAGAAGAAGGGACCAAGATGACTTTAGTTAGAGAAGAGGACATCAGATGACATTAGTTAGAGAAGAGGACACCAGATGACATTAGTTAGAGAATAGACCAGATGACGTTAGTTAGAGAAGAGGAGACAAGATGACATTAGTTACAGAAGAAGAGACCGGATGACATTAGTTAGAGAAGAAGAGACCAGATGACATTACTTAGAGAAGAAGAGACCAGATGACATTAGTTAGATAAGAGTAAAACAGATTACATTAGTTAGAGAAGAGGACACCAGATGCCATTAGTTATAGAAGTGGACACCAGATGCCATTAGTTAGAGAAGAGGACACCAGACGACATTAGTTAGAGAAGGGGACACCAGATGACATTAGTTAGAGAAGAAGAGACCAGATGACATTATTTAGAGGAGACAAGATGACATTAGTTAGAGAAGAAGAGACCAGCTGACGTTAGTTAGAGCAGAGGACTTCAGATGACATTAGATAGAGAAGAAGAGACCAGATGACATTACTTAGAGAAGAGTAGACCAGATGACATTAGTTAGAGAAGAGGAGACCAGATGACATTAGTTAGAGAAGAGGAGACCAGATGACATTAGTTAGAGAAGAGGAGACCAGATGTCATTATTTAGAGAAGAAGACACCAGATGACATTAGTTAGAGAAGAGACCAGAGGACATTAGTTAGAGAAGAGGAGACCAGATGACATTAGTTAGAGAAGAGGAGACCATATGACATTAGTTAGAGAAGAGGACACCAGATGACATTAGTTAGAGAAGAGGAGACCAGATGACATTAGGTAGAGAAGAGGACACAAGATGACATTAGTTAGAGAAGAAGAGACCAAGATGACATTAGTTAGAGAAGAGGACATCAGAGGCCATTTGTTAGAGACGAAGAGACCAGATGACTTTAGTTAGAGAAGAAGAGACCAGATGACATTATTTAGAGGAGACCAGATGACATTAAATAGAGAAGAGGAGACCAGATGACGTTAGGTAGAGAAAAGGAGACCAAATGACATTAGTTGGAGAAGAGGACATCAGATGACATTAGTTAGAGATGACGAGACCACATGACATTAGGTAGAGAAAAGGACATCAGATGACATTCGGTAGAGAAGAAGGGACCAAGATGACTTTAGTTAGAGAAGAGGACATCAGATGCTATTTGTTAAAGATGAAGAGGACACCAGATGACATTAGTTAGAGAAGAGACCAGATGACGTTAGTTAGAGAAGAGGAGACCAGATGACATTGGTTACAGAAGAAGAGACCAGATGACATTACTTAGAGAAGAAGATACCAGATGATGTTACTTAGAGAAGAGGAGACCAGATGACATAAGTAAGAGAACAGGAGACCAGATGACATTAGTTAGAAAAGAGGAGACCAGATGACATTAGGTAGAGGAGACCAGATGACATTAAATAGAGAAGAGGAGACCAGATGACATTATTTAGAGATGAAGAGACCACATGACATTAGTTAGAGGAGACCAGCTGACATTAGTTAGAGAAAAAGAGACCATATGGCATTAGGTAGAGAAGAGGATATCAGATGACATTAGGTAGAGAAGAAGGGACCAAGATGACTTTAGTTAGAGAAGAGGACATCAGATGACATTAGTTAGAGAAGAGGACACCAGATGACATTAGTTAGAGAATAGACCAGATGACGTTAGTTAGAGAAGAGGAGATCAGATGACATTAGTTACAGAAGAAGAGACCGGATGACATTAGTTAGAGAAGAAGAGACCAGATGACATTACTTAGAGAAGAAGAGACCAGATGACATTAGTTAGATAAGAGTAAAACAGATTACATTAGTTAGAGAAGAGGACACCAGATGCCATTAGTTATAGAAGTGGACACCAGATGACATTAGTTAGAGAAGAGGACACCAGACGACATTAGTTAGAGAAGGGGACACCAGATGACATTAGTTAGAGAAGAAGAGACCAGATGACATTATTTAGAGGAGACAAGATGACATTAGTTAGAGAAGAAGAGAGCAGCTGACGTTAGTTAGAGCAGAGGACATCAGATGACATTAGATAGAGAAGAAGAGACCAGATGACATTACTTAGAGAAGAGTAGACCAGATGACATTAGTTAGAGAAGAGGAGACCAGATGACATTAGTTAGAGAAGAGGAGACCAGATGACATTAGTTAGAGAAGAGGAGACCAGATGACATTATTTAGAGAAGAGGACACCAGATGACATTAGGTAGAGGAGACCAGATGACATTAAATAGAGAATAGGAGACCAGATGACATTATTTAGAGATGCAGAGACCACATGACATTAGTTAGAGGAGACCAGCTGACATTAGTTAGAGAAAAAGAGACCATATGGCATTAGGTAGAGAAGAGGATATCAGATGACATTAGGTAGAGAAGAAGTGACCAAGATGACTTTAGTTAGAGAAGAGGACATCAGATGACATTAGTTAGAGAAGAGGACACCAGATGACATTAGTTAGAGAATAGACCAGATGACGTTAGTTAGAGAAGAGGAGACAAGATGACATTAGTTACAGAAGAAGAGACCGGATGACATTAGTTAGAGAAGAAGAGACCAGATGACATTACTTAGAGAAGAAGAGACCAGATGACATTAGTTAGATAAGAGTAAAACAGATTACATTAGTTAGAGAAGAGGACACCAGATGCCATTAGTTATAGAAGTGGACACCAGATGACATTATTTAGAGAAGAGGACACCAGATGACATTAGGTAGAGGAGACCAGATGACATTAAATAGAGAATAGGAGACCAGATGACATTATTTAGAGATGCAGAGACCACATGACATTAGTTAGAGGAGACCAGCTGACATTAGTTAGAGAAAAAGAGACCATATGGCATTAGGTAGAGAAGAGGATATCAGATGACATTAGGTAGAGAAGAAGGGACCAAGATGACTTTAGTTAGAGAAGAGGACATCAGATGACATTAGTTAGAGAAGAGGACACCAGATGACATTAGTTAGAGAATAGACCAGATGACGTTAGTTAGAGAAGAGGAGACAAGATGACATTAGTTACAGAAGAAGAGACCGGATGACATTAGTTAGAGAAGAAGAGACCAGATGACATTACTTAGAGAAGAAGAGACCAGATGACATTAGTTAGATAAGAGTAAAACAGATTACATTAGTTAGAGAAGAGGACACCAGATGCCATTAGTTATAGAAGTGGACACCAGATGACATTAGTTAGAGAAGAGGACACCAGACGACATTAGTTAGAGAAGGGGACACCAGATGACATTAGTTAGAGAAGAAGAGACCAGATGACATTATTTAGAGGAGACAAGATGACATTAGTTAGAGAAGAAAAGACCAGCTGACGTTAGTTAGAGCAGAGGACATCAGATGACATTAGATAGAGAAGAAGAGACCAGATGACATTACTTAGAGAAGAGTAGACCAGATGACATTAGTTAGAGAAGAGGAGACCAGATGACATTAGTTAGAGAAGAGGAGACCAGATGACATTAGTTAGAGAAGAGGAGACCAGATGTCATTATTTAGAGAAGAAGACACCAGATGACATTAGTTAGAGAAGAGACCAGAGGACATTAGTTAGAGAAGAGGAGACCAGATGACATTAGTTAGAGAAGAGGAGACCATATGACATTAGTTAGAGAAGAGGACACCAGATGACATTAGTTAGAGAAGAGGAGACCAGATGACATTACTTAGAGAAGAAGATACCAGATGATGTTACTTAGAGAAGAGGAGACCAGATGACATAAGTAAGAGAACAGGAGACCAGATGACACTAGTTAGAAAAGAGGAGACCAGATGACATTAGTTAGAGATGAAGAGACCAGATGACATTAGTTAGAGGAGACCAGCTGACATTAGTTAGAGAAGAAGAGACCAGATGACATTAGGTAGAGAAGAGGACATCAGATGACATTAGTTAGAGAAGAGGAGACCAGATGACATAAGTAAGAGAACAGGAGACCAGATGACATAAGTAAGAGAACAGGAGACCAGATGATATTAGTTAGATAACAGGAGACTAGATGACATAAGTAAGATACAGGAGACCAGATGACATTAGTTAGAGAAGAAGAGACCAGATGACATTAGTTAGAGAAGAGGACATCAGATGACATTATTTAGAGAAGACGAGACCAAATGACATTAGTTAGAGAAGAGGAGACCAGATGACATTAGGTAGAGAAGAGGACACCAGATGACATTAGGTAGAGGAGACCAGATGACATTAAATAGAGAAGAGGAGACCAGATGACATTATTTAGAGATGAAGAGACCACATGACATTAGTTAGAGGAGACCAGCTGACATTAGTTAGAGAAAAAGAGACCATATGGCATTAGGTAGAGAAGAGGATATCAGATGACATTAGGTAGAGAAGAAGGGACCAAGATGACTTTAGTTAGAGAAGAGGACATCAGATGACATTAGTTAGAGAAGAGGACACCAGATGACATTAGTTAGAGAATAGACCAGATGACGTTAGTTAGAGAAGAGGAGATCAGATGACATTAGTTACAGAAGAAGAGACCGGATGACATTAGTTAGAGTAGAAGAGACCAGATGACATTACTTAGAGAAGAAGAGACCAGATGACATTAGTTAGATAAGAGTAAAACAGATTACATTAGTTAGAGAAGAGGACACCAGATGCCATTAGTTATAGAAGTGGACACCAGATGACATTAGTTAGAGAAGAGGACACCAGACGACATTAGTTAGAGAAGGGGACACCAGATGACATTAGTTAGAGAAGAAGAGACCAGATGACATTATTTAGAGGAGACAAGATGACATTAGTTAGAGAAGAAGAGAGCAGCTGACGTTAGTTAGAGCAGAGGACATCAGATGACATTAGATAGAGAAGAAGAGACCAGATGACATTACTTAGAGAAGAGTAGACCAGATGACATTAGTTAGAGAAGAGGAGACCAGATGACATTAGTTAGAGAAGAGGAGACCAGATGACATTAGTTAGAGAAGAGGAGACCAGATGACATTATTTAGAGAAGAGGACACCAGATGACATTAGGTAGAGGAGACCAGATGACATTAAATAGAGAATAGGAGACCAGATGACATTATTTAGAGATGAAGAGACCACATGACATTAGTTAGAGGAGACCAGCTGACATTAGTTAGAGAAAAAGAGACCATATGGCATTAGGTAGAGAAGAGGATATCAGATGACATTAGGTAGAGAAGAAGGGACCAAGATGACTTTAGTTAGAGAAGAGGACATCAGATGACATTAGTTAGAGAAGAGGACACCAGATGACATTAGTTAGAGAATAGACCAGATGACGTTAGTTAGAGAAGAGGAGACAAGATGACATTAGTTACAGAAGAAGAGACCGGATGACATTAGTTAGAGAAGAAGAGACCAGATGACATTACTTAGAGAAGAAGAGACCAGATGACATTAGTTAGATAAGAGTAAAACAGATTACATTAGTTAGAGAAGAGGACACCAGATGCCATTAGTTATAGAAGTGGACACCAGATGACATTAGTTAGAGAAGAGGACACCAGACGACATTAGTTAGAGAAGGGGACACCAGATGACATTAGTTAGAGAAGAAGAGACCAGATGACATTATTTAGAGGAGACAAGATGACATTAGTTAGAGAAGAAAAGACCAGCTGACGTTAGTTAGAGCAGAGGACATCAGATGACATTAGATAGAGAAGAAGAGACCAGATGACATTACTTAGAGAGAAGTAGACCAGATGACATTAGTTAGAGAAGAGGAGACCAGATGACATTAGTTAGAGAAGAGGAGACCAGATGACATTAGTTAGAGAAGAGGAGACCAGATGTCATTATTTAGAGAAGAAGACACCAGATGACATTAGTTAGAGAAGAGACCAGAGGACATTAGTTAGAGAAGAGGAGACCAGATGACATTAGTTAGAGAAGAGGAGACCATATGACATTAGTTAGAGAAGAGGACACCAGATGACATTAGTTAGAGAAGAGGAGACCAGATGACATTAGGTAGAGAAGAGGACACAAGATGACATTAGTTAGAGAAGAAGAGACCAAGATGACATTAGTTAGAGAAGAGGACATCAGAGGCCATTTGTTAGAGACGAAGAGACCAAATGACATTAGTTGGAGAAGAGGACATCAGATGACATTAGTTAGAGATGACGAGACCACATGACATTAGGTAGAGAAAAGGACATCAGATGACATTCGGTAGAGAAGAAGGGACCAAGATGACATTAGGTAGAGAAGAGGACATCAGATGCTATTTGTTAAAGATGAAGAGGACACCAGATGACATTAGTTAGAGAAGAGACCAGATGACGTTAGTTAGAGAAGAGGAGACCAGATGACATTAGTTACAGAAGAAGAGACCAGATGACATTACTTAGAGAAGAAGATACCAGATGATGTTACTTAGAGAAGAGGAGACCAGATGACATAAGTAAGAGAACAGGAGACCAGATGACACTAGTTAGAAAAGAGGAGACCAGATGACATTAGTTAGAGATGAAGAGACCAGATGACATTAGTTAGAGGAGACCAGCTGACATTAGTTAGAGAAGAAGAGACCAGATGACATTAGGTAGAGAAGAGGACATCAGATGACATTAGTTAGAGAAGAGGAGACCAGATGACATAAGTAAGAGAACAGGAGACCAGATGACATAAGTAAGAGAACAGGAGACCAGATGATATTAGTTAGATAACAGGAGACTAGATGACATAAGTAAGATACAGGAGACCAGATGACATTAGTTAGAGAAGAAGAGACCAGATGACATTAGTTAGAGAAGAGGACATCAGATGACATTATTTAGAGAAGACGAGACCAAATGACATTAGTTAGAGAAGAGGAGACCAGATGACATTAGGTAGAGAAGAGGACACCAGATGACATTAGGTAGAGGAGACCAGATGACATTAAATAGAGAAGAGGAGACCAGATGACATTATTTAGAGATGAAGAGACCACATGACATTAGTTAGAGGAGACCAGCTGACATTAGTTAGAGAAAAAGAGACCATATGGCATTAGGTAGAGAAGAGGATATCAGATGACATTAGGTAGAGAAGAAGGGACCAAGATGACTTTAGTTAGAGAAGAGGACATCAGATGACATTAGTTAGAGAAGAGGACACCAGATGACATTAGTTAGAGAATAGACCAGATGACGTTAGTTAGAGAAGAGGAGATCAGATGACATTAGTTACAGAAGAAGAGACCGGATGACATTAGTTAGAGAAGAAGAGACCAGATGACATTACTTAGAGAAGAAGAGACCAGATGACATTAGTTAGATAAGAGTAAAACAGATTACATTAGTTAGAGAAGAGGACACCAGATGCCATTAGTTATAGAAGTGGACACCAGATGACATTAGTTAGAGAAGAGGACACCAGACGACATTAGTTAGAGAAGGGGACACCAGATGACATTAGTTAGAGAAGAAGAGACCAGATGACATTATTTAGAGGAGACAAGATGACATTAGTTAGAGAAGAAGAGAGCAGCTGACGTTAGTTAGAGCAGAGGACATCAGATGACATTAGATAGAGAAGAAGAGACCAGATGACATTACTTAGAGAAGAGTAGACCAGATGACATTAGTTAGAGAAGAGGAGACCAGATGACATTAGTTAGAGAAGAGGAGACCAGATGACATTAGTTAGAGAAGAGGAGACCAGATGACATTATTTAGAGAAGAGGACACCAGATGACATTAGGTAGAGGAGACCAGATGACATTAAATAGAGAATAGGAGACCAGATGACATTATTTAGAGATGAAGAGACCACATGACATTAGTTAGAGGAGACCAGCTGACATTAGTTAGAGAAAAAGAGACCATATGGCATTAGGTAGAGAAGAGGATATCAGATGACATTAGGTAGAGAAGAAGGGACCAAGATGACTTTAGTTAGAGAAGAGGACATCAGATGACATTAGTTAGAGAAGAGGACACCAGATGACATTAGTTAGAGAATAGACCAGATGACGTTATTTAGAGAAGAGGAGACAAGATGACATTAGTTACAGAAGAAGAGACCGGATGACATTAGTTAGAGAAGAAGAGACCAGATGACATTACTTAGAGAAGAAGAGACCAGATGACATTAGTTAGATAAGAGTAAAACAGATTACATTAGTTAGAGAAGAGGACACCAGATGCCATTAGTTATAGAAGTGGACACCAGATGACATTAGTTAGAGAAGAGGACACCAGACGACATTAGTTAGAGAAGGGGACACCAGATGACATTAGTTAGAGAAGAAGAGACCAGATGACATTATTTAGAGGAGACAAGATGACATTAGTTAGAGAAGAAAAGACCAGCTGACGTTAGTTAGAGCAGAGGACATCAGATGACATTAGATAGAGAAGAAGAGACCAGATGACATTACTTAGAGAAGAGTAGACCAGATGACATTAGTTAGAGAAGAGGAGACCAGATGACATTAGTTAGAGAAGAGGAGACCAGATGACATTAGTTAGAGAAGAGGAGACCAGATGTCATTATTTAGAGAAGAAGACACCAGATGACATTAGTTAGAGAAGAGACCAGAGGACATTAGTTAGAGAAGAGGAGACCAGATGACATTAGTTAGAGAAGAGGAGACCATATGACATTAGTTAGAGAAGAGGACACCAGATGACATTAGTTAGAGAAGAGGAGACCAGATGACATTAGGTAGAGAAGAGGACACAAGATGACATTAGTTAGAGAAGAAGAGACCAAGATGACATTAGTTAGAGAAGAGGACATCAGAGGCCATTTGTTAGAGACGAAGAGACCAGATGACTTTAGTTAGAGAAGAAGAGACCAGATGACATTATTTAGAGGAGACCAGATGACATTAAATAGAGAAGAGGAGACCAGATGACGTTAGGTAGAGAAAAGGAGACCAAATGACATTAGTTGGAGAAGAGGACATCAGATGACATTAGTTAGAGATGACGAGACCACATGACATTAGGTAGAGAAAAGGACATCAGATGACATTCGGTAGAGAAGAAGGGACCAAGATGACATTAGGTAGAGAAGAGGACATCAGATGCTATTTGTTAAAGATGAAGAGGACACCAGATGACATTAGTTAGAGAAGAGACCAGATGACGTTAGTTAGAGAAGAGGAGACCAGATGACATTAGTTACAGAAGAAGAGACCAGATGACATTACTTAGAGAAGAAGATACCAGATGATGTTACTTAGAGAAGAGGAGACCAGATGACATAAGTAAGAGAACAGGAGACCAGATGACACTAGTTAGAAAAGAGGAGACCAGATGACATTAGTTAGAGATGAAGAGACCAGATGACATTAGTTAGAGGAGACCAGCTGACATTAGTTAGAGAAGAAGAGACCAGATGACATTAGGTAGAGAAGAGGAGACCAGATGACATTAGTTAGAGAAGAGGACACCAGATTACATTAGTTAGAGATGAAGAGTCCACATGACATTTGTTAGAGGAGACCAGCTGACAATAGTTAGAGAACAGGAGACCAGATGACATTAGTTAGAGAATAAGAGACCAGATGATGTTAGTTAGAGAAGAGGACATCAGATGACATTAGTTACAGAAGAGGAGACCAGATGACATAAGTAAGAGAACAGGAGACCAGATGACATAAGTAAGAGAACAGGAGACCAGATGATATTAGTTAGATAACAGGAGACTAGATGACATAAGTAAGATACAGGAGACCAGATGACATTAGTTAGAGAAGAAGAGACCAGATGACATTAGTTAGAGAAGAGGACATCAGATGACATTATTTAGAGAAGACGAGACCAAATGACATTAGTTAGAGAAGAGGAGACCAGATAACATTAGGTAGAGAAGAGGACACCAGATGACATTAGGTAGAGGAGACCAGATGACATTAAATAGAGAAGAGGAGACCAGATGACATTATTTAGAGATGAAGAGACCACATGACATTAGTTAGAGGAGACCAGCTGACATTAGTTAGAGAAAAAGAGACCATATGGCATTAGGTAGAGAAGAGGATATCAGATGACATTAGGTAGAGAAGAAGGGACCAAGATGACTTTAGTTAGAGAAGAGGACATCAGATGACATTAGTTAGAGAAGAGGACACCAGATGACATTAGTTAGAGAATAGACCAGATGACGTTAGTTAGAGAAGAGGAGACCAGATGACATTAGTTACAGAAGAAGAGACCGGAAGACATTAGTTATAGAAGAAGAGACCAGATGACATTACTTAGAGAAGAAGAGACCAGATGACATTAGTTAGATAAGAGTAAAACAGATTACATTAGTTAGAGAAGAGGACACCAGATGCCATTAGTTATAGAAGTGGACACCAGATGACATTAGTTAGAGAAGAGGACACCAGACGACATTAGTTAGAGAAGGGGACACCAGATGACATTAGTTAGAGAAGAAGAGACCAGATGACATTATTTAGAGACAAGATGACATTAGTTAGAGAAGAAGAGACCAGCTGACGTTAGTTAGAGCAGAAGACATCAGATGACATTAGATAGAGAAGAAGAGACCAGATGGCATTACTTAGAGAAGAGTAGACCAGATGACATTAGTTAGAGAAGAGGAGACCAGATGACACTAGTTAGAGAAGAGGAGACCAGATGACATTAGTTAGAGAAGAGGAGACCAGATGACATTATTTAGAGAAGAAGAGACCAGATGACATTTGTTAGAGAAGAGACCAGAGGACATTAGTTAGAGAAGAGGAGACCAGATGACATTAGTTAGAGAAGAGGAGACCATATGACATTAGTTAGAGAAGAGGACACCAGATGACATTAGTTAGAGAAGAGGAGACCAGATGACATTAGGTAGAGAAGAGGACACAAGATGACATTAGTTAGAGAAGAAGAGACCAAGATGACATTAGTTAGAGAAGAGGACATCAGAGGCCATTTGTTAGAGACGAAGAGACCAGATGACTTTAGTTAGAGAAGAAGAGACCAGATGACATTATTTAGAGGAGACCAGATGACATTAAATAGAGAAGAGGAGACTAGATGACGTTAGGTAGAGAAAAGGAGACCAAATGACATTAGTTGGAGAAGAGGACATCAGATGACATTAGTTAGAGATGACGAGACCACATGACATTAGGTAGAGAAAAGGACATCAGATGACATTCGGTAGAGAAGAAGGGACCAAGATGACTTTAGTTAGAGAAGAGGACATCAGATGCTATTTGTTAAAGATGAAGAGGACACCAGATGACATTAGTTAGAGAAGAGACCAGATGACGTTAGTTAGAGAAGAGGAGACCAGATGACATTAGTTACAGAAGAAGAGACCAGATGACATTACTTAGAGAAGAAGATACCAGATGATGTTACTTAGAGAAGAGGAGACCAGATGACATAAGTAAGAGAACAGGAGACCAGATGACATTAGTTAGAAAAGAGGAGACCAGATGACATTAGTTAGAGATGAAGAGACCAGATGACATTAGTTAGAGGAAACCAGCTGACATTAGTTAGAGAAGAAGAGACCAGATGACATTAGGTAGAGAAGAGGACATCAGATGACATTAGTTAGAGAAGAGGAGACCAGATGACATAAGTAAGAGAACAGGAGACCAGATGACATAAGTAAGAGAACAGGAGACCAGATGATATTAGTTAGATAACAGGAGACTAGATGACGTAAGTAAGATACAGGAGACCAGATGACATTAGTTAGAGAAGAAGAGACAAGATGACATTAGTTAGAGAAGAGGACATCAGATGACATTATTTAGAGAAGACGAGACCAAATGACATTAGTTAGAGAAGAGGAGACCAGATGACATTAGGTAGAGAAGAGGACACCAGATGACATTAGGTAGAGGAGACCAGATGACATTAAATAGAGAAGAGGAGACCAGATGACATTATTTAGAGATGAAGAGACCACATGACATTAGTTAGAGGAGACCAGCTGACATTAGTTAGAGAAAAAGAGACCATATGGCATTAGGTAGAAAAGAGGATATCAGATGACATTAGGTAGAGAAGAAGGGACCAAGATGACTTTAGTTAGAGAAGAGGACATCAGATGACATTAGTTAGAGAAGAGGACACCAGATGACATTAGTTAGAGAATAGACCAGATGACGTTAGTTAGAGAAGAGGAGATCAGATGACATTAGTTACAGAAGAAGAGACCGGATGACATTAGTTAGAGAAGAAGAGACCAGATGACATTACTTAGAGAAGAAGAGACCAGATGACATTAGTTAGATAAGAGTAAAACAGATTACATTAGTTAGAGAAGAGGACACCAGATGCCATTAGTTATAGAAGTGGACACCAGATGACATTAGTTAGAGAAGAGGACACCAGACGACATTAGTTAGAGAAGGGGACACCAGATGACATTAGTTAGAGAAGAAGAGACCAGATGACATTATTTAGAGGAGACAAGATGACATTAGTTAGAGAAGAAGAGACCAGCTGACGTTAGTTAGAGCAGAGGACATCAGATGACATTAGATAGAGAAGAAGAGACCAGATGACATTACTTAGAGAAGAGTAGACCAGATGACATTAGTTAGAGAAGAGGAGACCAGATGACATTAGTTAGAGAAGAGGAGACCAGATGACATTAGTTAGAGAAGAGGAGACCAGATGTCATTATTTAGAGAAGAAGACACCAGATGACATTAGTTAGAGAAGAGACCAGAGGACATTAGTTAGAGAAGAGGAGACCAGATGACATTAGTTAGAGAAGAGGAGACCATATGACATTAGTTAGAGAAGAGGACACCAGATGACATTAGTTAGAGAAGAGGAGACCAGATGACATTAGGTAGAGAAGAGGACACAAGATGACATTAGTTAGAGAAGAAGAGACCAAGATGACATTAGTTAGAGAAGAGGACATCAGAGGCCATTTGTTAGAGACGAAGAGACCAGATGACTTTAGTTAGAGAAGAAGAGACCAGATGACATTATTTAGAGGAGACCAGATGACATTAAATAGAGAAGAGGAGACCAGATGACGTTAGGTAGAGAAAAGGAGACCAAATGACATTAGTTGGAGAAGAGGACATCAGATGACATTAGTTAGAGATGACGAGACCACATGACATTAGGTAGAGAAAAGGACATCAGATGACATTCGGTAGAGAAGAAGGGACCAAGATGACTTTAGTTAGAGAAGAGGACATCAGATGCTATTTGTTAAAGATGAAGAGGACACCAGATGACATTAGTTAGAGAAGAGACCAGATGACGTTAGTTAGAGAAGAGGAGACCAGATGACATTAGTTACAGAAGAAGAGACCAGATGACATTACTTAGAGAAGAAGATACCAGATGATGTTACTTAGAGAAGAGGAGACCAGATGACATAAGTAAGAGAACAGGAGACCAGATGACATTAGTTAGAAAAGAGGAGACCAGATGACATTAGGTAGAGGAGACCAGATGACATTAAATAGAGAAGAGGAGACCAGATGACATTATTTAGAGATGAAGAGACCACATGACATTAGTTAGAGGAGACCAGCTGACATTAGTTAGAGAAAAAGAGACCATATGGCATTAGGTAGAGAAGAGGATATCAGATGACATTAGGTAGAGAAGAAGGGACCAAGATGACTTTAGTTAGAGAAGAGGACATCAGATGACATTAGTTAGAGAAGAGGACACCAGATGACATTAGTTAGAGAATAGACCAGATGACGTTAGTTAGAGAAGAGGAGATCAGATGACATTAGTTACAGAAGAAGAGACCGGATGACATTAGTTAGAGAAGAAGAGACCAGATGACATTACTTAGAGAAGAAGAGACCAGATGACATTAGTTAGATAAGAGTAAAACAGATTACATTAGTTAGAGAAGAGGACACCAGATGCCATTAGTTATAGAAGTGGACACCAGATGACATTAGTTAGAGAAGAGGACACCAGACGACATTAGTTAGAGAAGGGGTAACCAGATGACATTAGTTAGAGAAGAAGAGACCAGATGACATTATTTAGAGGAGACAAGATGACATTAGTTAGAGAAGAAGAGAGCAGCTGACGTTAGTTAGAGCAGAGGACATCAGATGACATTAGATAGAGAAGAAGAGACCAGATGACATTACTTAGAGAAGAGTAGACCAGATGACATTAGTTAGAGAAGAGGAGACCAGATGACATTAGTTAGAGAAGAGGAGACCAGATGACATTAGTTAGAGAAGAGGAGACCAGATGACATTAGTTAGAGAAGAGGAGACCAGATGACATTATTTAGAGAAGAGGACACCAGATGACATTAGGTAGAGGAGACCAGATGACATTAAATAGAGAATAGGAGACCAGATGACATTATTTAGAGATGAAGAGACCACATGACATTAGTTAGAGGAGACCAGCTGACATTAGTTATAGAAAAAGAGACCATATGGCATTAGGTAGAGAAGAGGATATCAGATGACATTAGGTAGAGAAGAAGGGACCAAGATGACTTTAGTTAGAGAAGAGGACATCAGATGACATTAGTTAGAGAAGAGGACACCAGATGACATTAGTTAGAGAATAGACCAGATGACGTTAGTTAGAGAAGAGGAGACAAGATGACATTAGTTACAGAAGAAGAGACCGGATGACATTAGTTAGAGAAGAAGAGACCAGATGACATTACTTAGAGAAGAAGAGACCAGATGACATTAGTTAGATAAGAGTAAAACAGATTACATTAGTTAGAGAAGAGGACACCAGATGCCATTAGTTATAGAAGTGGACACCAGATGACATTAGTTAGAGAAGAGGACACCAGACGACATTAGTTAGAGAAGGGGACACCAGATGACATTAGTTAGAGAAGAAGAGACCAGATGACATTATTTAGAGGAGACAAGATGACATTAGTTAGAGAAGAAAAGACCAGCTGACGTTAGTTAGAGCAGAGGACATCAGATGACATTAGATAGAGAAGAAGAGACCAGATGACATTACTTAGAGAAGAGTAGACCAGATGACATTAGTTAGAGAAGAGGAGACCAGATGACATTAGTTAGAGAAGAGGAGACCAGATGACATTAGTTAGAGAAGAGGAGACCAGATGTCATTATTTAGAGAAGAAGACACCAGATGACATTAGTTAGAGAAGAGACCAGAGGACATTAGTTAGAGAAGAGGAGACCAGATGACATTAGTTAGAGAAGAGGAGACCATATGACATTAGTTAGAGAAGAGGACACCAGATGACATTAGTTAGAGAAGAGGAGACCAGATGACATTAGGTAGAGAAGAGGACACAAGATGACATTAGTTAGAGAAGAAGAGACCAAGATGACATTAGTTAGAGAAGAGGACATCAGAGGCCATTTGTTAGAGATGAAGAGACCAGATGACTTTAGTTAGAGAAGAAGAGACCAGATGACATTATTTAGAGGAGACCAGATGACATTAAATAGAGAAGAGGAGACCAGATGACGTTAGGTAGAGAAAAGGAGACCAAATGACATTAGTTGGAGAAGAGGACATCAGATGACATTAGTTAGAGATGACGAGACCACATGACATTAGGTAGAGAAAAGGACATCAGATGACATTCGGTAGAGAAGAAGGGACCAAGATGACTTTAGTTAGAGAAGAGGACATCAGATGCTATTTGTTAAAGATGAAGAGGACACCAGATGACATTAGTTAGAGAAGAGACCAGATGACGTTAGTTAGAGAAGAGGAGACCAGATGACATTAGTTACAGAAGAAGAGACCAGATGACATTACTTAGAGAAGAAGATACCAGATGATGTTACTTAGAGAAGAGGAGACCAGATGACATAAGTAAGAGAACAGGAGACCAGATGACATTAGTTAGAAAAGAGGAGACCAGATTACATTAGTTAGAGATGAAGAGACCAGATGACATTAGTTAGAGGAGACCAGCTGACATTAGTTAGAGAAGAAGAGACCAGATGACATTAGGTAGAGAAGAGGACATCAGATGACATTAGTTAGAGAAGAGGAGACCAGATGACATAAGTAAGAGAACAGGAGACCAGATGACATAAGTAAGAGAACAGGAGACCAGATGATATTAGTTAGATAACAGGAGACTAGATGACATAAGTAAGATACAGGAGACCAGATGACATTAGTTAGAGAAGAAGAGACCAGATGACATTAGTTAGAGAAGAGGACATCAGATGACATTATTTAGAGAAGACGAGACCAAATGACATTAGTTAGAGAAGAGGAGACCAGATGACATTAGGTAGAGAAGAGGACACCAGATGACATTAGGTAGAGGAGACCAGATGACATTAAATAGAGAAGAGGAGACCAGATGACATTATTTAGAGATGAAGAGACCACATGACATTAGTTAGAGGAGACCTGCTGACATTAGTTAGAGAAAAAGAGACCATATGGCATTAGGTAGAGAAGAGGATATCAGATGACATTAGGTAGAGAAGAAGGGACCAAGATGACTTTAGTTAGAGAAGAGGACATCAGATGACATTAGTTAGAGAAGAGGACACCAGATGACATTAGTTAGAGAATAGACCAGATGACGTTAGTTAGAGAAGAGGAGATCAGATGACATTAGTTACAGAAGAAGAGACCGGATGGCATTAGTTAGAGAAGAAGAGACCAGATGACATTAGGTAGAGAAGAGGACATCAGATGATATTAGGTAGAGAAGAAGGGACCAAGATGACTTTAGTTAGAGAAGAGGACATCAGATGACGTTAGTTAAAGAAGAGGACACCAGATGACATTAGTTAGAGAAGAGGAGACCAGATGACATTAGTTAGAGAAGAGACCAGAGGACATTAGTTAGAGAAGAGGACACCAGATGACATTAGTTAGAGATGAAGAGGCCACATGACATTTGTTAGAGGAGACCAGCTGACAATAGTTAGAGAAGAAGAGACCAGATGACATTAGGTAGAGAAGAGGACACCAGATGACATTAGTTATAGAAGAGACGAGATGACATTAGTTAGAGAAGAAGAGACCAGATGACGTTAGTTAGAGAAGAGGACATCAGATGACATTAGATAGAGAAGAATAGATCAGATGATGTTACTTAGAGAAGAGGAGACCAGATGACATAAGTAAGAGAACAGGACACCAGATGACATTAGTTAGAGAAGAGGAGACCAGATGACATTAGTTAGAGAAGAGGACACCAGATTACATTAGTTAGAGATGAAGAGTCCACATGACATTTGTTAGAGGAGACCAGCTGACAATAGTTAGAGAACAGGAGACCAGATGACATTAGTTAGAGAATAAGAGACCAGATGACGTTAGTTAGAGAAGAGGACATCAGATGACATTAGTTACAGAAGAGGAGACCAGATGACATAAGTAAGAGAACAGGAGACCAGATGACATAAGTAAGAGAACAGGAGACCAGATGATATTAGTTAGATAACAGGAGACTAGATGACATAAGTAAGATACAGGAGACCAGATGACATTAGTTAGAGAAGAAGAGACCAGATGACATTAGTTAGAGAAGAGGACATCAGATGACATTTTTTAGAGAAGACGAGACCAAATGACATTAGTTAGAGAAGAGGAGACCAGATGACATTAGGTAGAGAAGAGGACACCAGATGACATTAGGTAGAGGAGACCAGATGACATTAAATAGAGAAGAGGAGACCAGATGACATTATTTAGAGATGAAGAGACCACATGACATTAGTTAGAGGAGACCAGCTGACATTAGTTAGAGAAAAAGAGACCATATGGCATTAGGTAGAGAAGAGGATATCAGATGACATTAGGTAGAGAAGAAGGGACCAAGATGACTTTAGTTAGAGAAGAGGACATCAGATGACATTAGTTAGAGAAGAGGACACCAGATGACATTAGTTAGAGAATAGACCAGATGACGTTAGTTAGAGAAGAGGAGACCAGATGACATTAGTTACAGAAGAAGAGACCGGAAGACATTAGTTATAGAAGAAGAGACCAGATGACATTACTTAGAGAAGAAGAGACCAGATGACATTAGTTAGATAAGAGTAAAACAGATTACATTAGTTAGAGAAGAGGACACCAGATGCCATTAGTTATAGAAGTGGACACCAGATGACATTAGTTAGAGAAGAGGACACCAGACGACATTAGTTAGAGAAGGGGACACCAGATGACATTAGTTAGAGAAGAAGAGACCAGATGACATTATTTAGAGGAGACAAGATGACATTAGTTAGAGAAGAAGAGACCAGCTGACGTTAGTTAGAGCAGAAGACATCAGATGACATTAGATAGAGAAGAAGAGACCAGATGGCATTACTTAGAGAAGAGTAGACCAGATGACATTAGTTAGAGAAGAGGAGACCAGATGACATTAGTTAGAGAAGAGGAGACCAGATGACATTAGTTAGAGAAGAGGAGACCAGATGACATTATTTAGAGAAGAAGAGACCAGATGACATTTGTTAGAGAAGAGACCAGAGGACATTAGTTAGAGAAGAGGAGACCAGATGACATTAGTTAGAGAAGAGGAGACCATATGACATTAGTTAGAGAAGAGGACACCAGATGACATTAGTTAGAGAAGAGGAGACCAGATGACATTAGGTAGAGAAGAGGACACAAGATGACATTAGTTAGAGAAGAAGAGACCAAGATGACATTAGTTAGAGAAGAGGACATCAGAGGCCATTTGTTAGAGACGAAGAGACCAGATGACTTTAGTTAGAGAAGAAGAGACCAGATGACATTATTTAGAGGAGACCAGATGACATTAAATAGAGAAGAGGAGACTAGATGACGTTAGGTAGAGAAAAGGAGACCAAATGACATTAGTTGGAGAAGAGGACATCAGATGACATTAGTTAGAGATGACGAGACCACATGACATTAGGTAGAGAAAAGGACATCAGATGACATTCGGTAGAGAAGAAGGGACCAAGATGACTTTAGTTAGAGAAGAGGACATCAGATGCTATTTGTTAAAGATGAAGAGGACACCAGATGACATTAGTTAGAGAAGAGACCAGATGACGTTAGTTAGAGAAGAGGAGACCAGATGACATTAGTTACAGAAGAAGAGACCAGATGACATTACTTAGAGAAGAAGATACCAGATGATGTTACTTAGAGAAGAGGAGACCAGATGACATAAGTAAGAGAACAGGAGACCAGATGACATTAGTTAGAAAAGAGGAGACCAGATGACATTAGTTAGAGATGAAGAGACCAGAGGACATTAGTTAGAGGAAACCAGCTGACATTAGTTAGAGAAGAAGAGACCAGATGACATTAGGTAGAGAAGAGGACATCAGATGACATTAGTTAGAGAAGAGGAGACCAGATGACATAAGTAAGAGAACAGGAGACCAGATGACATAAGTAAGAGAACAGGAGACCAGATGATATTAGTTAGATAACAGGAGCCTAGATGACATAAGTAAGAGAACAGGAGACCAGATGACATTAGTTAGAGAAGAAGAGACCAGATGACATTAGTTAGAGAAGAAGAGACCAAGATGGCATTACTTAGAGAAGAGTAGACCAGATGACATTAGTTAGAGAAGAGGAGACCAGATGACATTAGTTAGAGAAGAGGAGACCAAATGACATTAGTTAGAGAAGAGGAGACCAGATGACATTATTTAGAGAAGAGGACAACAGATGACATTAGGTAGAGGAGACCAGATGACATTAAATAGAGAAGAGGAGACCAGATGACATTATTTAGAGATGAAGAGACCACATGACATTAGTTAGAGGAGACCAGCTGACATTAGTTAGAGAAAAAGAGACCATATGGCATTAGGTAGAGAAGAGGATATCAGATGACATTAGGTAGAGAAGAAGGGACCAAGATGACTTTATTTAGAGAAGAGGACATCAGATGACATTAGTTACAGAAGAAGAGACCGGATGACATTAGTTAGAGAAGAAGAGACCAGATGACATTACTTAGAGAAGAAGACACCAGATGACATTAGTTAGATAAGAGTAAAACAGATTACATTAGTTAGAGAAGAGGACACCAGATGCCATTAGTTATAGAAGTGGACACCAGATGACATTAGTTAGAGAAGAGGACACCAGACGACATTAGTTAGAGAAGGGGACACCAGATGACATTAGTTAGAGAAGAAGAGACCAGATGACATTATTTAGAGGAGACAAGATGACATTAGTTTGAGAAGAAGAGAGCAGCTGACGTTAGTTAGAGCAGAGGACATCAGATGACATTAGATAGAGAAGAAGAGACCAGATGACATTACTTAGAGAAGAGTAGACCAGATGACATTAGTTAGAGAAGAGGAGACCAGATGACATTAGTTAGAGAAGAGGAGACCAAATTACATTAGTTAGAGAAGAGGAGACCAGATGACATTATTTAGAGAAGAGGACACCAGATGACATTAGGTAGAGGAGACCAGATGACATTAAATAGAGAAGAGGAGACCAAATGACATTATTTAGAGATGAAGAGACCACATGACATTAGTTAGAGGAGACCAGCTGACATTAGTTAGAGAAAAAGAGACCATATGGCATTAGGTAGAGAAGAGGATATCAGATGACATTAGGTAGAGAAGAAGGGACCAAGATGACTTTAATTAGAGAAGAGGACATCAGATGACATTAGTTGGAGAAGAGGACACCAGATGACATTAGTTAGAGAATAGACCAGATGACGTTAGTTAGAGAAGAGGAGACAAGATGACATTAGTTACAGAAGAAGAGACCGGATGACATTAGTTAGAGAAGAAGAGACCAGATGACATTAGTTAGATAAGAGTAAAACAGATTACATTAGTTAGAGAAGAGGACACCAGATGCCATTAGTTATAGAAGTGGACACCAGATGACATTAGTTAGAGAAGAGGACACCAGACGACATTAGTTAGAGAAGGGGACACCAGATGACATTAGTTAGAGAAGAAGAGACCAGATGACATTATTTAGAGACAAGATGACATTAGTTAGAGAAGAAGAGACCAGCTGACGTTAGTTAGAGCAGAAGACATCAGATGACATTAGATAGAGAAGAAGAGACCAGATGACATTACTTAGAGAAGAGTAGACCAGATGACATTAGTTAGAGAAGAGGAGACCAGATGACATTAGTTAGAGAAGAGGAGACCAGATGACATTAGTTAGAGAAGAGGAGACCAGATGATATTATTTAGAGAAGAAGAGACCAGATGACATTAGTTAGAGAAGAGACCAGAGGACATTAGTTAGAGAAGAGGAGACCAGATGACATTAGTTAGAGAAGAGGAGACCATATGACATTAGTTAGAGAAGAGGACACCAGATGACATTAGTTAGAGAAGAGGAGACCAGATGACATTAGGTAGAGAAGAGGACACAAGATGACATTAGTTAGAGAAGAAGAGACCAAGATGACATTAGTTAGAGAAGAGGACATCAGAGGCCATTTGTTAGAGACGAAGAGACCAGATGACTTTAGTTAGAGAAGAAGAGACCAGATGACATTATTTAGAGGAGACCAGATGACATTAAATAGAGAAGAGGAGACCAGATGACGTTAGGTAGAGAAAAGGAGACCAAATGACATTAGTTGGAGAAGAGGACATCAGATGACATTAGTTAGAGATGACGAGACCACATGACATTAGGTAGAGAAAAGGACATCAGATGACATTCGGTAGAGAAGAAGGGACCAAGATGACTTTAGTTAGAGAAGAGGACATCAGATGCTATTTGTTAAAGATGAAGAGGACACCAGATGACATTAGTTAGAGAAGAGACCAGATGACGTTAGTTAGAGAAGAGGAGACCAGATGACATTAGTTACAGAAGAAGAGACCAGATGACATTACTTAGAGAAGAAGATACCAGATGATGTTACTTAGAGAAGAGGAGACCAGATGACATAAGTAAGAGAAGAGGAGACCAGATGACATTAGTTAGAAAAGAGGAGACCAGATGACATTAGTTAGAGATGAAGAGACCAGATGACATTAGTTAGAGGAGACCAGCTGACATTAGTTAGAGAAGAAGAGACCAGATGACATTAGGTAGAGAAGAGGACATCAGATGACATTAGTTAGAGAAGAGGAGACCAGATGACATAAGTAAGAGAACAGGAGACCAGATGACATAAGTAAGAGAACAGGAGACCAGATGATATTAGTTAGATAACAGGAGACTAGATGACATAAGTAAGATACAGGAGACCAGATGACATTAGTTAGAGAAGAAGAGACAAGATGACATTAGTTAGAGAAGAGGACATCAGATGACATTATTTAGAGAAGACGAGACCAAATGACATTAGTTAGAGAAGAGGAGACCAGATGACATTAGGTAGAGAAGAGGACACCAGATGACATTAGGTAGAGGAGACCAGATGACATTAAATAGAGAAGAGGAGACCAGATGACATTATTTAGAGATGAAGAGACCACATGACATTAGTTAGAGGAGACCAGCTGACATTAGTTAGAGAAAAAGAGACCATATGGCATTAGGTAGAGAAGAGGATATCAGATGACATTAGGTAGAGAAGAAGGGACCAAGATGACTTTAGTTAGAGAAGAGGACATCAGATGACATTAGTTAGAGAAGAGGACACCAGATGACATTAGTTAGAGAATAGACCAGATGACGTTAGTTAGAGAAGAGGAGATCAGATGACATTAGTTACAGAAGAAGAGACCGGATGACATTAGTTAGAGAAGAAGAGACCAGATGACATTACTTAGAGAAGAAGAGACCATATGACATTAGTTAGATAAGAGTAAAACAGATTACATTAGTTAGAGAAGAGGACACCAGATGCCATTAGTTATAGAAGTGGACACCAGATGACATTAGTTAGAGAAGAGGACACCAGACGACATTAGTTAGAGAAGGGGACACCAGATGACATTAGTTAGAGAAGAAGAGACCAGATGACATTATTTAGAGGAGACAATATGACATTAGTTAGAGAAGAAGAGACCAGCTGACGTTAGTTAGAGCAGAGGACATCAGATGACATTAGATAGAGAAGAAGAGACCAGATGACATTACTTAGAGAAGAGTAGACCAGATGACATTAGTTAGAGAAGAGGAGACCAGATGACATTAGTTAGAGAAGAGGAGACCAGATGTCATTATTTAGAGAAGAAGACACCAGATGACATTAGTTAGAGAAGAGACCAGAGGACATTAGTTAGAGAAGAGGAGACCAGATGACATTAGTTAGAGAAGAGGAGACCATATGACATTAGTTAGAGAAGAGGACACCAGATGACATTAGTTAGAGAAGAGGAGACCAGATGACATTAGGTAGAGAAGAGGACACAAGATGACATTAGTTAGAGAAGAAGAGACCAAGATGACATTAGTTAGAGAAGAGGACATCAGAGGCCATTTGTTAGAGACGAAGAGACCAGATGACTTTAGTTAGAGAAGAAGAGACCAGATGACATTATTTAGAGGAGACCAGGTGACATTAGGTAGAGAAGAGGACATCAGATGACATTAGTTAGAGAAGAGGAGACCAGATGACATAAGTAAGAGAACAGGAGACCAGATGACATAAGTAAGAGAACAGGAGACCAGATGATATTAGTTAGATAACAGGAGCCTAGATGACATAAGTAAGAGAACAGGAGACCAGATGACATTAGTTAGAGAAGAAGAGACCAGATGACATTAGTTAGAGAAGAAGAGACCAAGATGGCATTACTTAGAGAAGAGTAGACCAGATGACATTAGTTAGAGAAGAGGAGACCAGATGACATTAGTTAGAGAAGAGGAGACCAAATGACATTAGTTAGAGAAGAGGAGACCAGATGACATTATTTAGAGAAGAGGACACCAGATGACATTAGGTAGAGGAGACCAGATGACATTAAATAGAGAAGAGGAGACCAGATGACATTATTTAGAGATGAAGAGACCACATGACATTAGTTAGAGGAGACCAGCTGACATTAGTTAGAGAAAAAGAGACCATATGGCATTAGGTAGAGAAGAGGATATCAGATGACATTAGGTAGAGAAGAAGGGACCAAGATGACTTTATTTAGAGAAGAGGACATCAGATGACATTAGTTACAGAAGAAGAGACCGGATGACATTAGTTAGAGAAGAAGAGACCAGATGACATTACTTAGAGAAGAAGACACCAGATGACATTAGTTAGATAAGAGTAAAACAGATTACATTAGTTAGAGAAGAGGACACCAGATGCCATTAGTTATAGAAGTGGACACCAGATGACATTAGTTAGAGAAGAGGACACCAGACGACATTAGTTAGAGAAGGGGACACCAGATGACATTAGTTAGAGAAGAAGAGACCAGATGACATTATTTAGAGGAGACAAGATGACATTAGTTTGAGAAGAAGAGAGCAGCTGACGTTAGTTAGAGCAGAGGACATCAGATGACATTAGATAGAGAAGAAGAGACCAGATGACATTACTTAGAGAAGAGTAGACCAGATGACATTAGTTAGAGAAGAGGAGACCAGATGACATTAGTTAGAGAAGAGGAGACCAAATTACATTAGTTAGAGAAGAGGAGACCAGATGACATTATTTAGAGAAGAGGACACCAGATGACATTAGGTAGAGGAGACCAGATGACATTAAATAGAGAAGAGGAGACCAAATGACATTATTTAGAGATGAAGAGACCACATGACATTAGTTAGAGGAGACCAGCTGACATTAGTTAGAGAAAAAGAGACCATATGGCATTAGGTAGAGAAGAGGATATCAGATGACATTAGGTAGAGAAGAAGGGACCAAGATGACTTTAATTAGAGAAGAGGACATCAGATGACATTAGTTGGAGAAGAGGACACCAGATGACATTAGTTAGAGAATAGACCAGATGACGTTAGTTAGAGAAGAGGAGACAAGATGACATTAGTTACAGAAGAAGAGACCGGATGACATTAGTTAGAGAAGAAGAGACCAGATGACATTAGTTAGATAAGAGTAAAACAGATTACATTAGTTAGAGAAGAGGACACCAGATGCCATTAGTTATAGAAGTGGACACCAGATGACATTAGTTAGAGAAGAGGACACCAGACGACATTAGTTAGAGAAGGGGACACCAGATGACATTAGTTAGAGAAGAAGAGACCAGATGACATTATTTAGAGACAAGATGACATTAGTTAGAGAAGAAGAGACCAGCTGACGTTAGTTAGAGCAGAAGACATCAGATGACATTAGATAGAGAAGAAGAGACCAGATGACATTACTTAGAGAAGAGTAGACCAGATGACATTAGTTAGAGAAGAGGAGACCAGATGACATTAGTTAGAGAAGAGGAGACCAGATGACATTAGTTAGAGAAGAGGAGACCAGATGATATTATTTAGAGAAGAAGAGACCAGATGACATTAGTTAGAGAAGAGACCAGAGGACATTAGTTAGAGAAGAGGAGACCAGATGACATTAGTTAGAGAAGAGGAGACCATATGACATTAGTTAGAGAAGAGGACACCAGATGACATTAGTTAGAGAAGAGGAGACCAGATGACATTAGGTAGAGAAGAGGACACAAGATGACATTAGTTAGAGAAGAAGAGACCAAGATGACATTAGTTAGAGAAGAGGACATCAGAGGCCATTTGTTAGAGACGAAGAGACCAGATGACTTTAGTTAGAGAAGAAGAGACCAGATGACATTATTTAGAGGAGACCAGATGACATTAAATAGAGAAGAGGAGACCAGATGACGTTAGGTAGAGAAAAGGAGACCAAATGACATTAGTTGGAGAAGAGGACATCAGATGACATTAGTTAGAGATGACGAGACCACATGACATTAGGTAGAGAAAAGGACATCAGATGACATTCGGTAGAGAAGAAGGGACCAAGATGACTTTAGTTAGAGAAGAGGACATCAGATGCTATTTGTTAAAGATGAAGAGGACACCAGATGACATTAGTTAGAGAAGAGACCAGATGACGTTAGTTAGAGAAGAGGAGACCAGATGACATTAGTTACAGAAGAAGAGACCAGATGACATTACTTAGAGAAGAAGATACCAGATGATGTTACTTAGAGAAGAGGAGACCAGATGACATAAGTAAGAGAAGAGGAGACCAGATGACATTAGTTAGAAAAGAGGAGACCAGATGACATTAGTTAGAGATGAAGAGACCAGATGACATTAGTTAGAGGAGACCAGCTGACATTAGTTAGAGAAGAAGAGACCAGATGACATTAGGTAGAGAAGAGGACATCAGATGACATTAGTTAGAGAAGAGGAGACCAGATGACATAAGTAAGAGAACAGGAGACCAGATGACATAAGTAAGAGAACAGGAGACCAGATGATATTAGTTAGATAACAGGAGACTAGATGACATAAGTAAGATACAGGAGACCAGATGACATTAGTTAGAGAAGAAGAGACAAGATGACATTAGTTAGAGAAGAGGACATCAGATGACATTATTTAGAGAAGACGAGACCAAATGACATTAGTTAGAGAAGAGGAGACCAGATGACATTAGGTAGAGAAGAGGACACCAGATGACATTAGGTAGAGGAGACCAGATGACATTAAATAGAGAAGAGGAGACCAGATGACATTATTTAGAGATGAAGAGACCACATGACATTAGTTAGAGGAGACCAGCTGACATTAGTTAGAGAAAAAGAGACCATATGGCATTAGGTAGAGAAGAGGATATCAGATGACATTAGGTAGAGAAGAAGGGACCAAGATGACTTTAGTTAGAGAAGAGGACATCAGATGACATTAGTTAGAGAAGAGGACACCAGATGACATTAGTTAGAGAATAGACCAGATGACGTTAGTTAGAGAAGAGGAGATCAGATGACATTAGTTACAGAAGAAGAGACCGGATGACATTAGTTAGAGAAGAAGAGACCAGATGACATTACTTAGAGAAGAAGAGACCATATGACATTAGTTAGATAAGAGTAAAACAGATTACATTAGTTAGAGAAGAGGACACCAGATGCCATTAGTTATAGAAGTGGACACCAGATGACATTAGTTAGAGAAGAGGACACCAGACGACATTAGTTAGAGAAGGGGACACCAGATGACATTAGTTAGAGAAGAAGAGACCAGATGACATTATTTAGAGGAGACAATATGACATTAGTTAGAGAAGAAGAGACCAGCTGACGTTAGTTAGAGCAGAGGACATCAGATGACATTAGATAGAGAAGAAGAGACCAGATGACATTACTTAGAGAAGAGTAGACCAGATGACATTAGTTAGAGAAGAGGAGACCAGATGACATTAGTTAGAGAAGAGGAGACCAGATGTCATTATTTAGAGAAGAAGACACCAGATGACATTAGTTAGAGAAGAGACCAGAGGACATTAGTTAGAGAAGAGGAGACCAGATGACATTAGTTAGAGAAGAGGAGACCATATGACATTAGTTAGAGAAGAGGACACCAGATGACATTAGTTAGAGAAGAGGAGACCAGATGACATTAGGTAGAGAAGAGGACACAAGATGACATTAGTTAGAGAAGAAGAGACCAAGATGACATTAGTTAGAGAAGAGGACATCAGAGGCCATTTGTTAGAGACGAAGAGACCAGATGACTTTAGTTAGAGAAGAAGAGACCAGATGACATTATTTAGAGGAGACCAGGTGACATTAAATAGAGAAGAGGAGACCAGATGACGTTAGGTAGAGAAAAGGAGACCAAATGACATTAGTTGGAGAAGAGGACATCAGATGACATTAGTTAGAGATGACGAGACCACATGACATTAGGTAGAGAAAAGGACATCAGATGACATTCGGTAGAGAAGAAGGGACCAAGATGACTTTAGTTAGAGAAGAGGACATCAGATGCTATTTGTTAAAGATGAAGAGGACACCAGATGACATTAGTTAGAGAAGAGACCAGATGACGTTAGTTAGAGAAGAGGAGACCAGATGACATTAGTTACAGAAGAAGAGACCAGATGACATTACTTAGAGAAGAAGATACCAGATGATGTTACTTAGAGAAGAGGAGACCAGATGACATAAGTAAGAGAACAGGAGACCAGATGACATTAGTTAGAAAAGAGGAGACCAGATGACATTAGTTAGAGATGAAGAGACCACATGACATTAGTTAGAGGATACCAGCTGACATTAGTTAGAGAAGAAGAGACCAGATGACATTAGGTAGAGAAGAGGACATCAGATAACATTAGTTAGAGAAGAGGAGACCAGATGACATTAGTTACAGAAGAAGAGACCAGATGAAATTACTTAGAGAAGAATATACCAGATGATGTTACTTAGAGAAGAGGAGACCAGATGACATAATTAAGAGAACAGGAGACCAGATGACATTATTTAGAGATGAAGAGACCACATGACATTATTTAGAGGAGACCAGCTGACATTAGTTAGAGAAAAAGAGACCATATGGCTTTAGGTAGAGAAGAGGATATCAGATGACATTAGGTGGAGAAGAAGGGACCAAGATGACTTTAGTTAGAGAAGAGGACATCAGATGACATTAGTTAGAGAAGAGGACACCAGATGACATTAGTTAGAGAATAGACCAGATGACGTTAGTTAGAGAAGAGTAGACCAGATGACATTAGTTACAGAAGAAGAGACCGGATGACATTAGTTAGAGAAGAAGAGACCAGATGACATTACTTAGAGAAGAAGAGACCAGATGACATTAGTTAGATAAGAGTAAAACAGATTACATTAGTTAGAGAAGAGGACACCAGATGCCATTAGTTATAGAAGTGGACACCAGATGACATTAGTTAGAGAAGAGGACACCAGACGACATTAGTTAGAGAAGGGGACACCAGATGACATTAGTTAGAGAAGAAGAGACCAGATGACATTATTTAGAGGAGACAAGATGACATTAGTTAGAGAAGAAGAGACCAGCTGACGTTATTTAGAGCAGAGGACATCAGATGACATTAGATAGAGAAGAAGAGACCAGATGACATTACTTAGAGAAGAGTAGACCAGATGACATTAGTTAGAGAAGAGGAGACCAGATGACATTAGTTAGAGAAGAGGAGACCAGATGACATTATTTAGAGAAGAAGACACCAGATGACATTAGTTAGAGAAGAGACCAGAGGACATTAGTTAGAGAAGAGGAGACCAGATGACATTAGTTAGAGAAGAGGAGACCATATGACATTAGTTAGAGAAGAGGACACCAGATGACATTAGTTAGAGAAGAGGAGACCAGATGACATTAGGTAGAGAAGAGGACACAAGATGACATTAGTTAGAGAAGAAGAGACCAAGATGACATTAGTTAGAGAAGAGGACATCAGAGGCCATTTGTTAGAGACGAAGAGACCAGATGACTTTAGTTAGAGAAGAAGAGACCAGATGACATTATTTAGAGGAGACCAGGTGACATTAAATAGAGAAGAGGAGACCAGATGACGTTAGGTAGAGAAAAGGAGACCAAATGACATTAGTTGGAGAAGAGGACATCAGATGACATTAGTTAGAGATGACGAGACCACATGACATTAGGTAGAGAAAAGGACATCAGATGACATTCGGTAGAGAAGAAGGGACCAAGATGACTTTAGTTAGAGAAGAGGACATCAGATGCTATTTGTTAAAGATGAAGAGGACACCAGATGACATTAGTTAGAGAAGAGACCAGATGACGTTAGTTAGAGAAGAGGAGACCAGATGACATTAGTTACAGAAGAAGAGACCAGATGACATTACTTAGAGAAGAAGATACCAGATGATGTTACTTAGAGAAGAGGACACCAGATGACATAAGTAAGAGAACAGGAGACCAGATGACATTAGTTAGAAAAGAGGAGACCAGATGACATTAGTTAGAGATGAAGAGACCACATGACATTAGTTAGAGGAGACCAGCTGACATTAGTTAGAGAAGAAGAGACCAGATGACATTAGGTAGAGAGGAGGGCATCAGATAACATTAGTTAGAGAAGAGGAGACCAGATGACATTAGTTACAGAAGAAGAGACCAGATGAAATTACTTAGAGAAGAATATACCAGATGATGTTACTTAGAGAAGAGGAGACCAGATGACATAAGTAAGAGAACAGGAGACCAGATGACATTAGTTAGAGAAGAGACCAGAGGACATTAGTTAGAGAAGAGGACACCAGATGACATTAGTTAGAGAAGAAGAGACCAGATGACATTACTTAGAGAAGAAGAGACCAGATGACGTTACTTAGAGAAGAGTAGACCAGATGACATTAGTTATAGAAGAGGAGACCAGATGACATTAGTTAGAGAAGAAGAGACCAGATGACATTACTTAGAGAACAAGAGACCAGATGACGTTACTTAGAGAAGAGTAGACCAGATGACATTAGTTAGAGAAGAAGAGACCAGATGACATTACTTAGAGAAGAACAGACCAGATGACGTTACTTAGAGAAGAGTAAACCAGATGGCATTAGTTAGAGAAGAGGAGACCAGATGACATTAGTTAGAGAAGAGGAGACCAGATGACATTAGTTAGAGAAGAGGAGACCAGATGACATAAGTAAGAGAACAGGAGACCAGATGACATTAGTTAGAGAATAAGAGACCAGATGACATTAGTTAGAGAAGAGGAGAGCAGATGACATTAGTTAGATAAGAAGAGACCAGATGACATTAGTTAGAGAAGAGACCAGAGGACATTAGTTAGAGAAGAGGACACCAGATGACATTAGTTAGAGAAGAAGAGACCAGATGACGTTAGTTAGAGAAGAGGACACCACATGACATTGGTTAGAGGAGACCAGCTGACATTAGTTAGAGAAGAAGAGACCAGATGACATTAGGTTGAGAAGAGGACATCAGATGATATTACTTAGAGAAGAAGGGACCAAGATGACTTTAGTTAGAGAAGAAGACATCAGATGACGTTAGTTAGAGAAGAGGACACCAGATGACATTAGTTAGAGAAGAGGAGACCAGATGACATTAGTTAGAGAAGAAGAGACCAGATGACATTATTTAGAGGAGACCAGATGACATTAAATAGAGAAGAGGAGACCAGATGACATTACGTAGAGAAAAGGAGACCAAATGACATTAGTTGGAGAAGAGGACATCAGATGACATTAGTTAGAGATGAACAGACCACATGACATTAGGTAGAGAAAAGGACATCAGATGACATTCGGTAGAGAAGAAGGGACCAAGATGACTTTAGTTAGAGAAGAGGACATCAGATGCTATTTGTTAAAGATGAAGAGGACACCAGATGACATTAGTTAGAGAAGAGACCAGATGACGTTAGTTAGAGAAGAGGAGACCAGGTGACATTAGTTACAGAAGAAGAGACCAGATGAAATTACTTAGAGAAGAAGATACCAGATTATGTTACTTAGAGAAGAGGAGACCAGATGACATAAGCAAGAGAACAGGAAACCAGATGACATTAGTTAGAGAAGAAGAGACCGGATGACATTAGTTAGAGAACAGGAGACCAGATGACATTAGTTAGAGAAGAGGAGACCAGATGACATTAGTTAGAGAAGAAGAGACCAGATGACATTAGTTAGAGAAGAGACCAGATGACATTAGTTAGAGAAGAGGACACCAGATGACATTAGTTAGAGAAGAAGAGACCAGATGATATTACTTAGAGAACAAGAGACCAGATGACGTTACTTAGAGAAGAGTAGACCAGATGACATTAGTTATAGAAGAGGAGACCGGATGACATTAGTTAGAGAAGAAGAGACCAGATGACATTACTTAGAGAAGAGGAGATCCGATGACGTTACTTAGAGAAGAGTAGACAAGATGACGTTAGTTAGAGAAGAGGAGACCAGATGACATTAGTTAGAGAAGAGGACACCAGATGACATTAGTTAGAGAAGAATAGACCAGATGACATTACTTAGAGAAGAAGAGACCAGATGACGTTACTTAGAGAAGAGTAAACCAGATGACATTAGTTAGAGAAGAGGAGACCAGATGACATTAGTTAGAGAAGAGGAGACCAGATGACATTAGTTAGAGAGGAGGAGACCAGATGACATAAGTAAGAGAACAGGAGACCAGATGACATTAGTTAGAGAAGAAGAGACCAGAAGACATTAGTTAGAGAAGAGGAGACCAGATGACATTAGTTAGAGAAGAAGAGACCAGATGACATTAGTTAGAGAAGAGACCAGAGGACATTAGTTAGAGAAGGGGACACCAGATGACATTAGTTAGAGAAGAGGATACCAGATGACATTAGTTAGAGAAGAGGACACCAGATGACATTAGTTAGAGAAGAGGAGACCAGATGACGTAAGTAAGAGAACAGGAGACCAGATGACATTAGTTAGAAAAGAGGAGACCAGATGACGTTAGTTAGAGATGAAGAGACCACATGACATTAGTTAGAGGAGACCAGCTGACATTAGTTAGAGAAGAAAAGACCAGATGACATTAGGTAGAGAAGAGGACATCAGATGACATTAGGTAGAGAAGAAGGGACCAATATGACTTTAGTTAGAGAAGAGGACATCAGATGACATTAGTTAGAGAAGAGGACACCAGATGACATTAGTTAGAGAAGAGGAGACCAGATGTCATTATTTAGAGAAGAAGACACCAGATGACATTAGTTAGAGAAGAGACCAGAGGACATTAGTTAGAGAAGAGGAGACCAGATGACATTAGTTAGAGAAGAGGAGACCATATGACATTAGTTAGAGAAGAGGACACCAGATGACATTAGTTAGAGAAGAGGAGACCAGATGACATTAGGTAGAGAAGAGGACCCAAGATGACATTAGTTAGAGAAGAAGAGACCAAGATGACATTAGTTAGAGAAGAGGACATCAGAGGCCATTTGTTAGAGACGAAGAGACCAGATGACTTTAGTTAGAGAAGAAGAGACCAGATGACATTATTTAGAGGAGACCAGATGACATTAAATAGAGAAGAGGAGACCAGATGACGTTAGGTAGAGAAAAGGAGACCAAATGACATTAGTTGGAGAAGAGGACATCAGATGACATTAGTTAGAGATGACGAGACCACATGACATTAGGTAGAGAAAAGGACATCAGATGACATTCGGTAGAGAAGAAGGGACCAAGATGACTTTAGTTAGAGAAGAGGACATCAGATGCTATTTGTTAAAGATGAAGAGGACACCAGATGACATTAGTTAGAGAAGAGACCAGATGACGTTAGTTAGAGAAGAGGAGACCAGATGACATTAGTTACAGAAGAAGAGACCAGATGACATTACTTAGAGAAGAAGATACCAGATGATGTTACTTAGAGAAGAGGAGACCAGATGACATAAGTAAGAGAACAGGAGACCAGATGACATTAGTTAGAAAAGAGGAGACCAGATGACATTAGTTAGAGATGAAGAGACCACATGACATTAGTTAGAGGAGACCAGCTGACATTAGTTAGAGAAGAAGAGACCAGATGACATTAGGTAGAGAAGAGGACATCAGATAACATTAGTTAGAGAAGAGGAGACCAGATGACATTAGTTACAGAAGAAGAGACCAGATGAAATTACTTAGAGAAGAATATACCAGATGATGTTACTTAGAGAAGAGGAGACCAGATGACATAAGTAAGAGAACAGGAGACCAGATGACATTATTTAGAGATGAAGAGACCACATGACATTATTTAGAGGAGACCAGCTGACATTAGTTAGAGAAAAAGAGACCATATGGCATTAGGTAGAGAAGAGGATATCAGATGACATTAGGTAGAGAAGAAGGGACCAAGATGACTTTAGTTAGAGAAGAGGACATCAGATGACATTAGTTAGAGAAGAGGACACCAGATGACATTAGTTAGAGAATAGACCAGATGACGTTAGTTAGAGAAGAGTAGACCAGATGACATTAGTTACAGAAGAAGAGACCGGATGACATTAGTTAGAGAAGAAGAGACCAGATGACATTACTTAGAGAAGAAGAGACCAGATGACATTAGTTAGATAAGAGTAAAACAGATTACATTAGTTAGAGAAGAGGACACCAGATGCCATTAGTTATAGAAGTGGACACCAGATGACATTAGTTAGAGAAGAGGACACCAGACGACATTAGTTAGAGAAGGGGACACCAGATGACATTAGTTAGAGAAGAAGAGACCAGATGACATTATTTAGAGGAGACAAGATGACATTAGTTAGAGAAGAAGAGACCAGCTGACGTTATTTAGAGCAGAGGACATCAGATGACATTAGATAGAGAAGAAGAGACCAGATGACATTACTTAGAGAAGAGTAGACCAGATGACATTAGTTAGAGAAGAGGAGACCAGATGACATTATTTAGAGAAGAAGACACCAGATGACATTAGTTAGAGAAGAGACCAGAGGACATTAGTTAGAGAAGAGGAGACCAGATGACATTAGTTAGAGAAGAGGAGACCATATGACATTAGTTAGAGAAGAGGACACCAGATGACATTAGTTAGAGAAGAGGAGACCAGATGACATTAGGTAGAGAAGAGGACACAAGATGACATTAGTTAGAGAAGAAGAGACCAAGATGACATTAGTTAGAGAAGAGGACATCAGAGGCCATTTGTTAGAGACGAAGAGACCAGATGACTTTAGTTAGAGAAGAAGAGACCAGATGACATTATTTAGAGGAGACCAGGTGACATTAAATAGAGAAGAGGAGACCAGATGACGTTAGGTAGAGAAAAGGAGACCAAATGACATTAGTTGGAGAAGAGGACATCAGATGACATTAGTTAGAGATGACGAGACCACATGACATTAGGTAGAGAAAAGGACATCAGATGACATTCGGTAGAGAAGAAGGGACCAAGATGACTTTAGTTAGAGAAGAGGACATCAGATGCTATTTGTTAAAGATGAAGAGGACACCAGATGACATTAGTTAGAGAAGAGACCAGATGACGTTAGTTAGAGAAGAGGAGACCAGATGACATTAGTTACAGAAGAAGAGACCAGATGACATTACTTAGAGAAGAAGATACCAGATGATGTTACTTAGAGAAGAGGACACCAGATGACATAAGTAAGAGAACAGGAGACCAGATGACATTAGTTAGAAAAGAGGAGACCAGATGACATTAGTTAGAGATGAAGAGACCACATGACATTAGTTAGAGGAGACCAGCTGACATTAGTTAGAGAAGAAGAGACCAGATGACATTAGGTAGAGAAGAGGACATCAGATAACATTAGTTAGAGAAGAGGAGACCAGATGACATTAGTTAGAGAAGAAGAGACCAGATGAAATTACTTAGAGAAGAATATACCAGATGATGTTACTTAGAGAAGAGGAGACCAGATGACATAAGTAAGAGAACAGGAGACCAGATGACATTAGTTAGAGAAGAGACCAGAGGACATTAGTTAGAGAAGAGGACACCAGATGACATTAGTTAGAGAAGAAGAGACCAGATGACATTACTTAGAGAAGAAGAGACCAGATGACGTTACTTAGAGAAGAGTAGACCAGATGACATTAGTTATAGAAGAGGAGACCAGATGACATTAGTTAGAGAAGAAGAGACCAGATGACATTACTTAGAGAACAAGAGACCAGATGACGTTACTTAGAGAAGAGTAGACCAGATGACATTAGTTAGAGAAGAAGAGACCAGATGACATTACTTAGAGAAGAAGAGACCAGATGACGTTACTTAGAGAAGAGTAAACCAGATGGCATTAGTTAGAGAAGAGCAGACCAGATGACATTAGTTAGAGAAGAGGAGACCAGATGACATTAGTTAGAGAAGAGGAGACCAGATGACATAAGTAAGAGAACAGGAGACCAGATGACATTAGTTAGAGAATAAGAGACCAGATGACATTAGTTAGAGAAGAGGAGAGCAGATGATATTAGGTAGAGAAGAAGGGACCAAGATGACTTTAGTTAGAGAAGAAGACATCAGATGACGTTAGTTAGAGAAGAGGACACCAGATGACATTAGTTAGAGAAGAGGAGACCAGATGACATTAGTTAGAGAAGAAGAGACCAGATGACATTATTTAGAGGAGACCAGATGACATTAAATAGAGAAGAGGAGACCAGATGACATTACGTAGAGAAAAGGAGACCAAATGACATTAGTTGGAGAAGAGGACATCAGATGACATTAGTTAGAGATGAACAGACCACATGACATTAGGTAGAGAAAAGGACATCAGATGACATTCGGTAGAGAAGAAGGGACCAAGATGACTTTAGTTAGAGAAGAGGACATCAGATGCTATTTGTTAAAGATGAAGAGGACACCAGATGACATTAGTTAGAGAAGAGACCAGATGACGTTAGTTAGAGAAGAGGAGACCAGGTGACATTAGTTACAGAAGAAGAGACCAGATGAAATTACTTAGAGAAGAAGATACCAGATTATGTTACTTAGAGAAGAGGAGACCAGATGACATAAGTAAGAGAACAGGAAACCAGATGACATTAGTTAGAGAAGAAGAGACCGGATGACATTAGTTAGAGAACAGGAGACCAGATGACATTAGTTAGAGAAGAGGAGACCAGATGACATTAGTTAGAGAAGAAGAGACCAGATGACATTAGTTAGAGAAGAGACCAGATGACATTAGTTAGAGAAGAGGACACCAGATGACATTAGTTAGAGAAGAAGAGACCAGATGATATTACTTAGAGAACAAGAGACCAGATGACGTTACTTAGAGAAGAGTAGACCAGATGACATTAGTTATAGAAGAGGAGACCGGATGACATTAGTTAGAGAAGAAGAGACCAGATGACATTACTTAGAGAAGAGGAGACCCGATGACGTTACTTAGAGAAGAGTAGACAAGATGACGTTAGTTAGAGAAGAGGAGACCAGATGACATTAGTTAGAGAAGAGGACACCAGATGACATTAGTTAGAGAAGAATAGACCAGATGACATTACTTAGAGAAGAAGTGACCAGATGACGTTACTTAGAGAAGAGTAAACCAGATGACATTAGTTAGAGAAGAGGAGACCAGATGACATTAGTTAGAGAAGAGGAGACCAGATGACATTAGTTAGAGAGGAGGAGACCAGATGACATAAGTAAGAGAACAGGAGACCAGATGACATTAGTTAGAGAAGAAGAGACCAGAAGACATTAGTTAGAGAAGAGGAGACCAGATGACATTAGTTAGAGAAGAAGAGACCAGATGACATTAGTTAGAGAAGAGACCAGAGGACATTAGTTAGAGAAGGGGACACCAGATGACATTAGTTAGAGAAGAGGATACCAGATGACATTAGTTAGAGAAGAGGACACCAGATGACATTAGTTAGAGAAGAGGAGACCAGATGACGTAAGTAAGAGAACAGGAGACCAGATGACATTAGTTAGAAAAGAGGAGACCAGATGACGTTAGTTAGAGATGAAGAGACCACATGACATTAGTTAGAGGAGACCAGCTGACATTAGTTAGAGAAGAAAAGACCAGATGACATTAGGTAGAGAAGAGGACATCAGATGACATTAGGTAGAGAAGAAGGGACCAAGATGACTTTAGTTAGAGAAGAGGACATCAGATGACATTAGTTAGAGAAGAGGACACCAGATGACATTAGTTAGAGAAGAGGAGACCAGATGTCATTATTTAGAGAAGAAGACACCAGATGACATTAGTTAGAGAAGAGACCAGAGGACATTAGTTAGAGAAAAGGAGACCAGATGACATTAGTTAGAGAAGAGGAGACCATATGACATTAGTTAGAGAAGAGGACACCAGATGACATTAGTTAGAGAAGAGGAGACCAGATGACATTAGGTAGAGAAGAGGACACAAGATGACATTAGTTAGAGAAGAAGAGACCAAGATGACATTAGTTAGAGAAGAGGACATCAGAGGCCATTTGTTAGAGACGAAGAGACCAGATGACTTTAGTTAGAGAAGAAGAGACCAGATGACATTATTTAGAGGAGACCAGATGACATTAAATAGAGAAGAGGAGACCAGATGACGTTAGGTAGAGAAAAGGAGACCAAATGACATTAGTTGGAGAAGAGGACATCAGATGACATTAGTTAGAGATGACGAGACCACATGACATTAGGTAGAGAAAAGGACATCAAATGACATTCGGTAGAGAAGAAGGGACCAAGATGACTTTAGTTAGAGAAGAGGACATCAGATGCTATTTGTTAAAGATGAAGAGGACACCAGATGACATTAGTTAGAGAAGAGACCAGATGACGTTAGTTAGAGAAGAGGAGACCAGATGACATTAGTTACAGAAGAAGAGACCAGATGACATTACTTAGAGAAGAAGATACCAGATGATGTTACTTAGAGAAGAGGAGACCAGATGACATAAGTAAGAGAACAGGAGACCAGATGACATTAGTTAGAAAAGAGGAGACCAGATGACATTAGTTAGAGATGAAGAGACCACATGACATTAGTTAGAGGAGACCAGCTGACATTAGTTAGAGAAGAAGAGACCATATGACATTAGGTAGAGAAGAGGACATCAGATAACATTAGTTAGAGAAGAGGAGACCAGATGACATTAGTTACAGAAGAAGAGACCAGATGAAATTACTTAGAGAAGAATATACCAGATGATGTTACTTAGAGAAGAGGAGACCAGATGACATAAGTAAGAGAACAGGAGACCAGATGACATTATTTAGAGATGAAGAGACCACATGACATTAGTTAGAGGAGACCAGCTGACATTAGTTAGAGAAAAAGAGACCACATGGCATTAGGTAGAGAAGAGGATATCAGATGACATTAGGTAGAGAAGAAGGGACCAAGATGACTTCAGTTAGAGAAGAGGACATCCGATGACATTAGTTAGAGAAGAGGACACCAGATGACATTAGTTAGAGAATAGACCAGATGACGTTAGTTAGAGAAGAGTAGACCAGATGACATTAGTTACAGAAGAAGAGACCGGATGACATTAGTTAGAGAAGAAGAGACCAGATGACATTACTTAGAGAAGAAGAGACCAGATGACATTAGTTAGATAAGAGTAAAACAGATTACATTAGTTAGAGAAGAGGACACCAGATGCCATTAGTTATAGAAGTGGACACCAGATGACATTAGTTAGAGAAGAGGACACCAGACGACATTAGTTAGAGAAGGGGACACCAGATGACATTAGTTAGAGAAGAAGAGACCAGATGACATTATTTAGAGGAGACAAGATGACATTAGTTAGAGAAGAAGAGACCAGCTGACGTTAGTTAGAGCAGAGGACATCAGATGACATTAGATAGAGAAGAAGAGACCAGATGACATTACTTAGAGAAGAGTAGACCAGATGACATTAGTTAGAGAAGAGGAGACCAGATGACATTAGTTAGAGAAGAGGAGACCAGCTGACATTATTTAGAGAAGAAGACACCAGATGACATTAGTTAGAGAAGAGACCAGAGGACATTAGTTAGAGAAGAGGAGACCAGATGACATTAGTTAGAGAAGAGGAGACCATATGACATTAGTTAGAGAAGAGGACACCAGATGACATTAGTTAGAGAAGAGGAGACCAGATGACATTAGGTAGAGAAGAGGACACAAGATGACATTAGTTAGAGAAGAAGAGACCAAGATGACATTAGTTAGAGAAGAGGACATCAGAGGCCATTTGTTAGAGACGAAGAGACCAGATGACTTTAGTTAGAGAAGAAGAGACCAGATGACATTATTTAGAGGAGACCAGGTGACATTAAATAGAGAAGAGGAGACCAGATGACGTTAGGTAGAGAAAAGGAGACCAAATGACATTAGTTGGAGAAGAGGACATCAGATGACATTAGTTAGAGATGACGAGACCACATGACATTAGGTAGAGAAAAGGACATCAGATGACATTCGGTAGAGAAGAAGGGACCAAGATGACTTTAGTTAGAGAAGAGGACATCAGATGCTATTTGTTAAAGATGAAGAGGACACCAGATGACATTAGTTAGAGAAGAGACCAGATGACGTTAGTTAGAGAAGAGGAGACCAGATGACATTAGTTACAGAAGAAGAGACCAGATGACATTACTTAGAGAAGAAGATACCAGATGATGTTACTTAGAGAAGAGGAGACCAGATGACATAAGTAAGAGAACAGGAGACCAGATGACATTAGTTAGAAAAGAGGAGACCAGATGACATTAGTTAGAGATGAAGAGACCACATGACATTAGTTAGAGGAGACCAGCTGACATTAGTTAGAGAAGAAGAGACCAGATGACATTAGGTAGAGAAGAGGACATCAGATAACATTAGTTAGAGAAGAGGAGACCAGATGACATTAGTTACAGAAGAAGAGACCAGATGAAATTACTTAGAGAAGAATATACCAGATGATGTTACTTAGAGAAGAGGAGACCAGATGACATAAGTAAGAGAACAGGAGACCAGATGACATTAGTTAGAGAAGAGACCAGAGGACATTAGTTAGAGAAGTGGACAACAGATGACATTAGTTAGAGAAGAAGAGACCAGATGACATTACTTAGAGAACAAGAGACCAGATGACGTTACTTAGAGAAGAGTAGACCAGATGACATTAGTTAGAGAAGAAGAGACCAGATGACATTAGGTAGAGAAGAAGAGACCAGATGACGTTACTTAGAGAAGAGTAAACCAGATGGCATTAGTTAGAGAAGAGGAGACCACATGACATTAGTTAGAGAAGAGGAGACCAGATGACATTAGTTAGAGAAGAGGAGACCAGATGACATTAGTTAGAGAAGAGGAGAGCAGATGACATTAGTTAGATAAGAAGAGACCAGATGACATTAGTTAGAGAAGAGACCAGAGGACATTAGTTAGAGAAGAGGACACCAGATGACATTAGTTAGAGAAGAAGAGACCAGATGACGTTAGTTAGAGAAGAGGACACCACATGACATTAGTTAGAGGAGACCAGCTGACATTAGTTAGAGAAGAAGAGACCAGATGACATTAGGTAGAGAAGAGGACATCAGATGATATTAGGTAGAGAAGAAGGGACCAAGATGACTTTAGTTAGAGAAGAAGACATCAGATGACGTTAGTTAGAGAAGAGGACACCAGATGACATTAGTTAGAGAAGAGGAGACCAGATGACATTAGTTAGAGAAGAAGAGACCAGATGACATTATTTAGAGGAGACCAGATGACATTAAATAGAGAAGAGGAGACCAGATGACATTACGTAGAGAAAAGGAGACCAAATGACATTAGTTGGAGAAGAGGACATCAGATGACATTAGTTAGAGATGAACAGACCACATGACATTAGGTAGAGAAAAGGACATCAGATGACATTCGGTAGAGAAGAAGGGACCAAGATGACTTTAGTTAGAGAAGAGGACATCAGATGCTATTTGTTAAAGATGAAGAGGACACCAGATGACATTAGTTAGAGAAGAGACCAGATGACGTTAGTTACAGAAGAGGAGACCAGGTGACATTACTTACAGAAGAAGAGACCAGATGAAATTACTTAGAGAAGAAGATACCAGATTATGTTACTTAGAGAAGAGGAGACCAGATGACATAAGTAAGAGAACAGGAAACCAGATGACATTAGTTAGAGAAGAAGAGACCGGATGACATTAGTTAGAGAACAGGAGACCAGATGACATTACTTAGAGAAGAGGAGACCCGATGACGTTACTTAGAGAAGAGTAGACAAGATGACGTTAGTTAGAGAAGAGGAGACCAGATGACATTAGTTAGAGAAGAGGACACCAGATGACATTAGTTAGAGAAGAATAGACCAGATGACATTACTTAGAGAAGAAGAGACCAGATGACGTTACTTAGAGAAGAGTAAACCAGATGACATTAGTTAGAGAAGAGGAGACCAGATGACATTAGTTAGAGAAGAGGAGACCAGATGACATTAGTTAGAGAAGAGGAGACCATATGACATTAGTTAGAGAAGAGGACACCAGATGACATTAGTTAGAGAAGAGGAGACCAGATGACATTAGGTAGAGAAGAGGACACAAGATGACATTAGTTAGAGAAGAAGAGACCAAGATGACATTAGTTAGAGAAGAGGACATCAGAGGCCATTTGTTAGAGACGAAGAGACCAGATGACTTTAGTTAGAGAAGAAGAGACCAGATGACATTATTTAGAGGAGACCAGGTGACATTAAATAGAGAAGAGGAGACCAGATGACGTTAGGTAGAGAAAAGGAGACCAAATGACATTAGTTGGAGAAGAGGACATCAGATGACATTAGTTAGAGATGACGAGACCACATGACATTAGGTAGAGAAAAGGACATCAGATGACATTCGGTAGAGAAGAAGGGACCAAGATGACTTTAGTTAGAGAAGAGGACATCAGATGACATTAGTTACAGAAGAAGAGACCGGATGACATTAGTTAGAGAAGAAGAGACCAGATGACATTACTTAGAGAAGAAGAGACCAGATGACATTAGTTAGATAAGAGTAAAACAGATTACATTAGTTAGAGAAGAGGACACCAGATGCCATTAGTTATAGAAGTGGACACCAGATGACATTAGTTAGAGAAGAGGACACCAGACGACATTAGTTAGAGAAGGGGACACCAGATGACATTAGTTAGAGAAGAAGAGACCAGATGACATTATTTAGAGGAGACAAGATGACATTAGTTAGAGAAGAAGAGACCAGCTGACGTTAGTTAGAGCAGAGGACATCAGATGACATTAGATAGAGAAGAAGAGACCAGATGACATTACTTAGAGAAGAGTAGACCAGATGACATTAGTTAGAGAAGAGGAGACCAGATGACATTAGTTAGAGAAGAGGAGACCAGCTGACATTATTTAGAGAAGAAGACACCAGATGACATTAGTTAGAGAAGAGACCAGAGGACATTAGTTAGAGAAGAGGAGACCAGATGACATTAGTTAGAGAAGAGGAGACCATATGACATTAGTTAGAGAAGAGGACACCAGATGACATTAGTTAGAGAAGAGGAGACCAGATGACATTAGGTAGAGAAGAGGACACAAGATGACATTAGTTAGAGAAGAAGAGACCAAGATGACATTAGTTAGAGAAGAGGACATCAGAGGCCATTAGTTAGAGAAGAGGAGACCAGATGACATTAGTTACAGAAGAAGAGACCAGATGAAATTACTTAGAGAAGAATATACCAGATGATGTTACTTAGAGAAGAGGAGACCAGATGACATAAGTAAGAGAACAGGAGACCAGATGACATTAGTTAGAGAAGAGACCAGAGGACATTAGTTAGAGAAGTGGACAACAGATGACATTAGTTAGAGAAGAAGAGACCAGATGACATTACTTAGAGAACAAGAGACCAGATGACGTTACTTAGAGAAGAGTAGACCAGATGACATTAGTTAGAGAAGAAGAGACCAGATGACATTAGGTAGAGAAGAAGAGACCAGATGACGTTACTTAGAGAAGAGTAAACCAGATGGCATTAGTTAGAGAAGAGGAGACCACATGACATTAGTTAGAGAAGAGGAGACCAGATGACATTAGTTAGAGAAGAGGAGACCAGATGACATTAGTTAGAGAAGAGGAGAGCAGATGACATTAGTTAGATAAGAAGAGACCAGATGACATTAGTTAGAGAAGAGACCAGAGGACATTAGTTAGAGAAGAGGACACCAGATGACATTAGTTAGAGAAGAAGAGACCAGATGACGTTAGTTAGAGAAGAGGACACCACATGACATTAGTTAGAGGAGACCAGCTGACATTAGTTAGAGAAGAAGAGACCAGATGACATTAGGTAGAGAAGAGGACATCAGATGATATTAGGTAGAGAAGAAGGGACCAAGATGACTTTAGTTAGAGAAGAAGACATCAGATGACGTTAGTTAGAGAAGAGGACACCAGATGACATTAGTTAGAGAAGAGGAGACCAGATGACATTAGTTAGAGAAGAAGAGACCAGATGACATTATTTAGAGGAGACCAGATGACATTAAATAGAGAAGAGGAGACCAGATGACATTACGTAGAGAAAAGGAGACCAAATGACATTAGTTGGAGAAGAGGACATCAGATGACATTAGTTAGAGATGAACAGACCACATGACATTAGGTAGAGAAAAGGACATCAGATGACATTCGGTAGAGAAGAAGGGACCAAGATGACTTTAGTTAGAGAAGAGGACATCAGATGCTATTTGTTAAAGATGAAGAGGACACCAGATGACATTAGTTAGAGAAGAGACCAGATGACGTTAGTTACAGAAGAGGAGACCAGGTGACATTACTTACAGAAGAAGAGACCAGATGAAATTACTTAGAGAAGAAGATACCAGATTATGTTACTTAGAGAAGAGGAGACCAGATGACATAAGTAAGAGAACAGGAAACCAGATGACATTAGTTAGAGAAGAAGAGACCGGATGACATTAGTTAGAGAACAGGAGACCAGATGACATTACTTAGAGAAGAGGAGACCCGATGACGTTACTTAGAGAAGAGTAGACAAGATGACGTTAGTTAGAGAAGAGGAGACCAGATGACATTAGTTAGAGAAGAGGACACCAGATGACATTAGTTAGAGAAGAATAGACCAGATGACATTACTTAGAGAAGAAGAGACCAGATGACGTTACTTAGAGAAGAGTAAACCAGATGACATTAGTTAGAGAAGAGGAGACCAGATGACATTAGTTAGAGAAGAGGAGACCATATGACATTAGTTAGAGAAGAGGACACCAGATGACATTAGTTAGAGAAGAGGAGACCAGATGACATTAGGTAGAGAAGAGGACACAAGATGACATTAGTTAGAGAAGAAGAGACCAAGATGACATTAGTTAGAGAAGAGGACATCAGAGGCCATTTCTTAGAGACGAAGAGACCAGATGACTTTAGTTAGAGAAGAAGAGACCAGATGACATTATTTAGAGGAGACCAGGTGACATTAAATAGAGAAGAGGAGACCAGATGACGTTAGGTAGAGAAAAGGAGACCAAATGACATTAGTTGGAGAAGAGGACATCAGATGACATTAGTTAGAGATGACGAGACCACATGACATTAGGTAGAGAAAAGGACATCAGATGACATTCGGTAGAGAAGAAGGGACCAAGATGACTTTAGTTAGAGAAGAGGACATCAGATGACATTAGTTACAGAAGAAGAGACCGGATGACATTAGTTAGAGAAGAAGAGACCAGATGACATTACTTAGAGAAGAAGAGACCAGATGACATTAGTTAGATAAGAGTAAAACAGATTACATTAGTTAGAGAAGAGGACACCAGATGCCATTAGTTATAGAAGTGGACACCAGATGACATTAGTTAGAGAAGAGGACACCAGACGACATTAGTTAGAGAAGGGGACACCAGATGACATTAGTTAGAGAAGAAGAGACCAGATGACATTATTTAGAGGAGACAAGATGACATTAGTTAGAGAAGAAGAGACCAGCTGACGTTAGTTAGAGCAGAGGACATCAGATGACATTAGATAGAGAAGAAGAGACCAGATGACATTACTTAGAGAAGAGTAGACCAGATGACATTAGTTAGAGAAGAGGAGACCAGATGACATTAGTTAGAGAAGAGGAGACCAGCTGACATTATTTAGAGAAGAAGACACCAGATGACATTAGTTAGAGAAGAGACCAGAGGACATTAGTTAGAGAAGAGGAGACCAGATGACATTAGTTAGAGAAGAGGAGACCATATGACATTAGTTAGAGAAGAGGACACCAGATGACATTAGTTAGAGAAGAGGAGACCAGATGACATTAGGTAGAGAAGAGGACACAAGATGACATTAGTTAGAGAAGAAGAGACCAAGATGACATTAGTTAGAGAAGAGGACATCAGAGGCCATTTGTTAGAGACGAAGAGACCAGATGACTTTAGTTAGAGAAGAAGAGACCAGATGACATTATTTAGAGGAGACCAGGTGACATTAAATAGAGAAGAGGAGACCAGATGACGTTAGGTAGAGAAAAGGAGACCAAATGACATTAGTTGGAGAAGAGGACATCAGATGACATTAGTTAGAGATGACGAGACCACATGACATTAGGTAGAGAAAAGGACATCAGATGACATTCGGTAGAGAAGAAGGGACCAAGATGACTTTAGTTAGAGAAGAGGACATCAGATGCTATTTGTTAAAGATGAAGAGGACACCAGATGACATTAGTTAGAGAAGAGACCAGATGACGTTAGTTAGAGAAGAGGAGACCAGATGACATTAGTTACAGAAGAAGAGACCAGATGACATTACTTAGAGAAGAAGATACCAGATGATGTTACTTAGAGAAGAGGAGACCAGATGACATAAGTAAGAGAACAGGAGACCAGATGACATTAGTTAGAAAAGAGGAGACCAGATGACATTAGTTAGAGATGAAGAGACCACATGACATTAGTTAGAGGAGACCAGCTGACATTAGTTAGAGAAGAAGAGACCAGATGACGTTAGTTAGAGAAGAGGACACCACATGACATTAGTTAGAGGAGACCAGCTGACATTAGTTAGAGAAGAAGAGACCAGATGACATTAGGTAGAGAAGAGGACATCAGATGATATTAGGTAGAGAAGAAGGGACCAAGATGACTTTAGTTAGAGAAGAAGACATCAGATGACGTTAGTTAGAGAAGAGGACACCAGATGACATTAGTTAGAGAAGAGGAGACCAGATGACATTAGTTAGAGAAGAAGAGACCAGATGACATTATTTAGAGGAGACCAGATGACATTAAATAGAGAAGAGGAGACCAGATGACATTACGTAGAGAAAAGGAGACCAAATGACATTAGTTGGAGAAGAGGACATCAGATGACATTAGTTAGAGATGAACAGACCACATGACATTAGGTAGAGAAAAGGACATCAGATGACATTCGGTAGAGAAGAAGGGACCAAGATGACTTTAGTTAGAGAAGAGGACATCAGATGCTATTTGTTAAAGATGAAGAGGACACCAGATGACATTAGTTAGAGAAGAGACCAGATGACGTTAGTTACAGAAGAGGAGACCAGGTGACATTACTTACAGAAGAAGAGACCAGATGAAATTACTTAGAGAAGAAGATACCAGATTATGTTACTTAGAGAAGAGGAGACCAGATGACATAAGTAAGAGAACAGGAAACCAGATGACATTAGTTAGAGAAGAAGAGACCGGATGACATTAGTTAGAGAACAGGAGACCAGATGACATTACTTAGAGAAGAGGAGACCCGATGACGTTACTTAGAGAAGAGTAGACAAGATGACGTTAGTTAGAGAAGAGGAGACCAGATGACATTAGTTAGAGAAGAGGACACCAGATGACATTAGTTAGAGAAGAATAGACCAGATGACATTACTTAGAGAAGAAGAGACCAGATGACGTTACTTAGAGAAGAGTAAACCAGATGACATTAGTTAGAGAAGAGGAGACCAGATGACATTAGTTAGAGAAGAGGAGACCAGATGACATTAGTTAGAGAAGAGGAGACCATATGACATTAGTTAGAGAAGAGGACACCAGATGACATTAGTTAGAGAAGAGGAGACCAGATGACATTAGGTAGAGAAGAGGACACAAGATGACATTAGTTAGAGAAGAAGAGACCAAGATGACATTAGTTAGAGAAGAGGACATCAGAGGCCATTTGTTAGAGACGAAGAGACCAGATGACTTTAGTTAGAGAAGAAGAGACCAGATGACATTATTTAGAGGAGACCAGGTGACATTAAATAGAGAAGAGGAGACCAGATGACGTTAGGTAGAGAAAAGGAGACCAAATGACATTAGTTGGAGAAGAGGACATCAGATGACATTAGTTAGAGATGACGAGACCACATGACATTAGGTAGAGAAAAGGACATCAGATGACATTCGGTAGAGAAGAAGGGACCAAGATGACTTTAGTTAGAGAAGAGGACATCAGATGACATTAGTTAGAGAAGAGGATACCAGATGACATTAGTTAGAGAAGAGGACACCAGATGACATTAGTTAGAGAAGAGGAGACCAGATGACATTACTTAGAGAAGAAGATACCAGTAGATGTTACTTAGAGAAGAGGAGACCAGATGACATAAGTAAGAGAACAGGAGACCAGATGACATTAGTTAGAAAAGAGGAGACCAGATGACGTTAGTTAGAGATGAAGAGACCACATGACATTAGTTAGAGGAGACCAGCTGACATTAGTTAGAGAAGAAAAGACCAGATGACATTAGGTAGAGAAGAGGACATCAGATGACATTAGGTAGAGAAGAAGGGACCAAGATGACTTTAGTTAGAGAAGAGGACATCAGATGACATTAGTTAGAGAAGAGGACACCAGATGACATTAGTTAGAGAAGAGGAGACCAGATGACATTAGATACAGAAGAAGAGACCAGATGAAATTACTTAGAGAAGAAAAGACCAGATGATGTTAGTTAGAGAAGAGGAGACCAGATGACATTAGGTAGAGAAGAAGGGACCAAGATGACTTTAGTTAGAGAAGAGGACATCAGATGACATTAGTTAGAGAAGAGGACACCAGATGACATTAGTTAGAGAAGAAGAGACCAGATGACATTACTTAGAGAAGAAGAGACCAGATGACGTTACTTAGAGAAGAGTAGACCAGATGACATTAGTTATAGAAGAGGAGACCAGATGACATTAGTTAGAGAAGAGGACACCAGATGACATTAGTTAGAGAAGAAGAGACCAGATGACATTACTTAGAGAAGAAGAGACCAGATGACGTTACTTAGAGAAGAGTAAACCAGATGACATTAGTTAGAGATGAAGAGACCACATGACATTAGTTAGAGGAGACCAGCTGACATTAGTTAGAGAAGAAGAGACCAGATGACGTTAGTTAGAGAAGAGGACACCACATGACATTAGTTAGAGGAGACCAGCTGACATTAGTTAGAGAAGAAGAGACCAGATGACATTAGGTAGAGAAGAGGACATCAGATGATATTAGGTAGAGAAGAAGGGACCAAGATGACTTTAGTTAGAGAAGAAGACATCAGATGACGTTAGTTAGAGAAGAGGACACCAGATGACATTAGTTAGAGGAGAGGAGACCAGATGACATTAGTTAGAGAAGAAGAGACCAGATGACATTATTTAGAGGAGACCAGATGACATTAAATAGAGAAGAGGAGACCAGATGACATTACGTAGAGAAAAGGAGACCAAATGACATTAGTTGGAGAAGAGGACATCAGATGACATTAGTTAGAGATGAACAGACCACATGACATTAGGTAGAGAAAAGGACATCAGATGACATTCGGTAGAGAAGAAGGGACCAAGATGACTTTAGTTAGAGAAGAGGACATCAGATGCTATTTGTTAAAGATGAAGAGGACACCAGATGACATTAGTTAGAGAAGAGACCAGATGACGTTAGTTACAGAAGAGGAGACCAGGTGACATTACTTACAGAAGAAGAGACCAGATGAAATTACTTAGAGAAGAAGATACCAGATTATGTTACTTAGAGAAGAGGAGACCAGATGACATAAGTAAGAGAACAGGAAACCAGATGACATTAGTTAGAGAAGAAGAGACCGGATGACATTAGTTAGAGAACAGGAGACCAGATGACATTACTTAGAGAAGAGGAGACCCGATGACGTTACTTAGAGAAGAGTAGACAAGATGACGTTAGTTAGAGAAGAGGAGACCAGATGACATTAGTTAGAGAAGAGGACACCAGATGACATTAGTTAGAGAAGAATAGACCAGATGACATTACTTAGAGAAGAAGAGACCAGATGATGTTACTTAGAGAAGAGTAAACCAGATGACATTAGTTAGAGAAGAGGAGACCAGATGACATTAGTTAGAGAAGAGGAGACCAGATGACATTAGTTAGAGAAGAGGAGACCATATGACATTAGTTAGAGAAGAGGACACCAGATGACATTAGTTAGAGAAGAGGAGACCAGATGACATTAGGTAGAGAAGAGGACACAAGATGACATTAGTTAGAGAAGAAGAGACCAAGATGACATTAGTTAGAGAAGAGGACATCAGAGGCCATTTGTTAGAGACGAAGAGACCAGATGACTTTAGTTAGAGAAGAAGAGACCAGATGACATTATTTAGAGGAGACCAGGTGACATTAAATAGAGAAGAGGAGACCAGATGACGTTAGGTAGAGAAAAGGAGACCAAATGACATTAGTTGGAGAAGAGGACATCAGATGACATTAGTTAGAGATGACGAGACCACATGACATTAGGTAGAGAAAAGGACATCAGATGACATTCGGTAGAGAAGAAGGGACCAAGATGACTTTAGTTAGAGAAGAGGACATCAGATGACATTAGTTACAGAAGAAGAGACCGGATGACATTAGTTAGAGAAGAAGAGACCAGATGACATTACTTAGAGAAGAAGAGACCAGATGACATTAGTTAGATAAGAGTAAAACAGATTACATTAGTTAGAGAAGAGGACACCAGATGCCATTAGTTATAGAAGTGGACACCAGATGACATTAGTTAGAGAAGAGGACACCAGACGACATTAGTTAGAGAAGGGGACACCAGATGACATTAGTTAGAGAAGAAGAGACCAGATGACATTATTTAGAGGAGACAAGATGACATTAGTTAGAGAAGAAGAGACCAGCTGACGTTAGTTAGAGCAGAGGACATCAGATGACATTAGATAGAGAAGAAGAGACCAGATGACATTACTTAGAGAAGAGTAGACCAGATGACATTAGTTAGAGAAGAGGAGACCAGATGACATTAGTTAGAGAAGAGGAGACCAGCTGACATTATTTAGAGAAGAAGACACCAGATGACATTAGTTAGAGAAGAGACCAGAGGACATTAGTTAGAGAAGAGGAGACCAGATGACATTAGTTAGAGAAGAGGAGACCAGAGGACATTAGTTAGAGAAGAGGACACCAGATGACATTAGTTAGAGAAGAGGAGACCAGATGACATTAGGTAGAGAAGAGGACACAAGATGACATTAGTTAGAGAAGAAGAGACCAAGATGACATTAGTTAGAGAAGAGGACATCAGAGGCCATTTGTTAGAGACGAAGAGACCAGATGACTTTAGTTAGAGAAGAAGAGACCAGATGACATTATTTAGAGGAGACCAGGTGACATTAAATAGAGAAGAGGAGACCAGATGACGTTAGGTAGAGAAAAGGAGACCAAATGACATTAGTTGGAGAAGAGGACATCAGATGACATTAGTTAGAGATGACGAGACCACATGACATTAGGTAGAGAAAAGGACATCAGATGACATTCGGTAGAGAAGAAGGGACCAAGATGACTTTAGTTAGAGAAGAGGACATCAGATGCTATTTGTTAAAGATGAAGAGGACACCAGATGACATTAGTTAGAGAAGAGACCAGATGACGTTAGTTAGAGAAGAGGAGACCAGATGACATTAGTTACAGAAGAAGAGACCAGATGACATTACTTAGAGAAGAAGATACCAGATGATGTTACTTAGAGAAGAGGAGACCAGATGACATAAGTAAGAGAACAGGAGACCAGATGACATTAGTTAGAAAAGAGGAGACCAGATGACATTAGTTAGAGATGAAGAGACCACATGACATTAGTTAGAGGAGACCAGCTGACATTAGTTAGAGAAGAAGAGACCAGATGACGTTAGTTAGAGAAGAGGACACCACATGACATTAGTTAGAGGAGACCAGCTGACATTAGTTAGAGAAGAAGAGACCAGATGACATTAGGTAGAGAAGAGGACATCAGATGATATTAGGTAGAGAAGAAGGGACCAAGATGACTTTAGTTAGAGAAGAAGACATCAGATGACGTTAGTTAGAGAAGAGGACACCAGATGACATTAGTTAGAGAAGAGGAGACCAGATGACATTAGTTAGAGAAGAAGAGACCAGATGACATTATTTAGAGGAGACCAGATGACATTAAATAGAGAAGAGGAGACCAGATGACATTACGTAGAGAAAAGGAGACCAAATGACATTAGTTGGAGAAGAGGACATCAGATGACATTAGTTAGAGATGAACAGACCACATGACATTAGGTAGAGAAAAGGACATCAGATGACATTCGGTAGAGAAGAAGGGACCAAGATGACTTTAGTTAGAGAAGAGGACATCAGATGCTATTTGTTAAAGATGAAGAGGACACCAGATGACATTAGTTAGAGAAGAGACCAGATGACGTTAGTTACAGAAGAGGAGACCAGGTGACATTACTTACAGAAGAAGAGACCAGATGAAATTACTTAGAGAAGAAGATACCAGATTATGTTACTTAGAGAAGAGGAGACCAGATGACATAAGTAAGAGAACAGGAAACCAGATGACATTAGTTAGAGAAGAAGAGACCGGATGACATTAGTTAGAGAACAGGAGACCAGATGACATTACTTAGAGAAGAGGAGACCCGATGACGTTACTTAGAGAAGAGTAGACAAGATGACGTTAGTTAGAGAAGAGGAGACCAGATGACATTAGTTAGAGAAGAGGACACCAGATGACATTAGTTAGAGAAGAATAGACCAGATGACATTACTTAGAGAAGAAGAGACCAGATGACGTTACTTAGAGAAGAGTAAACCAGATGACATTAGTTAGAGAAGAGGAGACCAGATGACATTAGTTAGAGAAGAGGAGACCAGATGACATTAGTTAGAGAAGAGGAGACCATATGACATTAGTTAGAGAAGAGGACACCAGATGACATTAGTTAGAGAAGAGGAGACCAGATGACATTAGGTAGAGAAGAGGACACAAGATGACATTAGTTAGAGAAGAAGAGACCAAGATGACATTAGTTAGAGAAGAGGACATCAGAGGCCATTTGTTAGAGACGAAGAGACCAGATGACTTTAGTTAGAGAAGAAGAGACCAGATGACATTATTTAGAGGAGACCAGGTGACATTAAATAGAGAAGAGGAGACCAGATGACGTTAGGTAGAGAAAAGGAGACCAAATGACATTAGTTGGAGAAGAGGACATCAGATGACATTAGTTAGAGATGACGAGACCACATGACATTAGGTAGAGAAAAGGACATCAGATGACATTCGGTAGAGAAGAAGGGACCAAGATGACTTTAGTTAGAGAAGAGGACATCAGATGACATTAGTTAGAGAAGAGGATACCAGATGACATTAGTTAGAGAAGAGGACACCAGATGACATTAGTTAGAGAAGAGGAGACCAGATGACATTACTTAGAGAAGAAGATACCAGTAGATGTTACTTAGAGAAGAGGAGACCAGATGACATAAGTAAGAGAACAGGAGACCAGATGACATTAGTTAGAAAAGAGGAGACCAGATGACGTTAGTTAGAGATGAAGAGACCACATGACATTAGTTAGAGGAGACCAGCTGACATTAGTTAGAGAAGAAAAGACCAGATGACATTAGGTAGAGAAGAGGACATCAGATGACATTAGGTAGAGAAGAAGGGACCAAGATGACTTTAGTTAGAGAAGAGGACATCAGATGACATTAGTTAGAGAAGAGGACACCAGATGACATTAGTTAGAGAAGAGGAGACCAGATGACATTAGATACAGAAGAAGAGACCAGATGAAATTACTTAGAGAAGAATATACCAGATGATGTTAGTTAGAGAAGAGGAGACCAGATGACATAAGTAAGAGAACAGGAGACCAGATGACATTAGTTAGAGAAGAGACCAGAGGACATTAGTTAGAGAAGAGGACACCAGATGACATTAGTTAGAGAAGAAGAGACCAGATGACATTACTTAGAGAAGAAGAGACCAGATGACGTTACTTAGAGAAGAGTAGACCAGATGACATTAGTTATAGAAGAGGAGACCAGATGACATTAGTTAGAGAAGAGGACACCAGATGACATTAGTTAGAGAAGAAGAGACCAGATGACATTACTTAGAGAAGAAGAGACCAGATGACGTTACTTAGAGAAGAGTAAACCAGATGACATTAGTTAGAGATGAAGAGACCACATGACATTAGTTAGAGGAGACCAGCTGACATTAGTTAGAGAAGAAGAGACCAGATGACGTTAGTTAGAGAAGAGGACACCACATGACATTAGTTAGAGGAGACCAGCTGACATTAGTTAGAGAAGAAGAGACCAGATGACATTAGGTAGAGAAGAGGACATCAGATGATATTAGGTAGAGAAGAAGGGACCAAGATGACTTTAGTTAGAGAAGAAGACATCAGATGACGTTAGTTAGAGAAGAGGACACCAGATGACATTAGTTAGAGAAGAGGAGACCAGATGACATTAGTTAGAGAAGAAGAGACCAGATGACATTATTTAGAGGAGACCAGATGACATTAAATAGAGAAGAGGAGACCAGATGACATTACGTAGAGAAAAGGAGACCAAATGACATTAGTTGGAGAAGAGGACATCAGATGACATTAGTTAGAGATGAACAGACCACATGACATTAGGTAGAGAAAAGGACATCAGATGACATTCGGTAGAGAAGAAGGGACCAAGATGACTTTAGTTAGAGAAGAGGACATCAGATGCTATTTGTTAAAGATGAAGAGGACACCAGATGACATTAGTTAGAGAAGAGACCAGATGACGTTAGTTACAGAAGAGGAGACCAGGTGACATTACTTACAGAAGAAGAGACCAGATGAAATTACTTAGAGAAGAAGATACCAGATTATGTTACTTAGAGAAGAGGAGACCAGATGACATAAGTAAGAGAACAGGAAACCAGATGACATTAGTTAGAGAAGAAGAGACCGGATGACATTAGTTAGAGAACAGGAGACCAGATGACATTACTTAGAGAAGAGGAGACCCGATGACGTTACTTAGAGAAGAGTAGACAAGATGACGTTAGTTAGAGAAGAGGAGACCAGATGACATTAGTTAGAGAAGAGGACACCAGATGACATTAGTTAGAGAAGAATAGACCAGATGACATTACTTAGAGAAGAAGAGACCAGATGATGTTACTTAGAGAAGAGTAAACCAGATGACATTAGTTAGAGAAGAGGAGACCAGATGACATTAGTTAGGGAAGAGGAGACCAGATGACATTAGTTAGAGAAGAGGAGACCATATGACATTAGTTAGAGAAGAGGACACCAGATGACATTAGTTAGAGAAGAGGAGACCAGATGACATTAGGTAGAGAAGAGGACACAAGATGACATTAGTTAGAGAAGAAGAGACCAAGATGACATTAGTTAGAGAAGAGGACATCAGAGGCCATTTGTTAGAGACGAAGAGACCAGATGACTTTAGTTAGAGAAGAAGAGACCAGATGACATTATTTAGAGGAGACCAGGTGACATTAAATAGAGAAGAGGAGACCAGATGACGTTAGGTAGAGAAAAGGAGACCAAATGACATTAGTTGGAGAAGAGGACATCAGATGACATTAGTTAGAGATGACGAGACCACATGACATTAGGTAGAGAAAAGGACATCAGATGACATTCGGTAGAGAAGAAGGGACCAAGATGACTTTAGTTAGAGAAGAGGACATCAGATGACATTAGTTAGAGAAGAGGATACCAGATGACATTAGTTAGAGAAGAGGACACCAGATGACATTAGTTAGAGAAGAGGAGACCAGATGACATTACTTAGAGAAGAAGATACCAGTAGATGTTACTTAGAGAAGAGGAGACCAGATGACATAAGTAAGAGAACAGGAGACCAGATGACATTAGTTAGAAAAGAGGAGACCAGATGACGTTAGTTAGAGATGAAGAGACCACATGACATTAGATAGAGGAGACCAGCTGACATTAGTTAGAGAAGAAAATACCAGATGACATTAGGTAGAGAAGAGGACATCAGATGACATTAGGTAGAGAAGAAGGGACCAAGATGACTTTAGTTAGAGAAGAGGACATCAGATGACATTAGTTAGAGAAGAGGACACCAGATGACATTAGTTAGAGAAGAGGAGACCAGATGACATTAGATACAGAAGAAGAGACCAGATGAAATTACTTAGAGAAGAATATACCTGATGATGTTAGTTAGAGAAGAGGAGACCAGATGACATAAGTAAGAGAACAGGAGACCAGATGACATTAGTTAGAGAAGAGACCAGAGGACATTAGTTAGAGAAGAGGACACCAGATGACATTAGTTAGAGAAGAAGAGACCAGATGACATTACTTAGAGAAGAAGAGACCAGATGACGTTACTTAGAGAAGAGTAGACCAGATGACATTAGTTATAGAAGAGGAGACCAGATGACATTAGTTAGAGAAGAGGACACCAGATGACATTAGTTAGAGAAGAAGAGACCAGATGACATTACTTAGAGAAGAAGAGACCAGATGACGTTACTTAGAGAAGAGTAAACCAGATGACATTAGTTAGAGATGAAGAGACCACATGACATTAGTTAGAGGAGACCAGCTGACATTAGTTAGAGAAGAAGAGACCAGATGACGTTAGTTAGAGAAGAGGACACCACATGACATTAGTTAGAGGAGACCAGCTGACATTAGTTAGAGAAGAAGAGACCAGATGACATTAGGTAGAGAAGAGGACATCAGATGATATTAGGTAGAGAAGAAGGGACCAAGATGACTTTAGTTAGAGAAGAAGACATCAGATGACGTTAGTTAGAGAAGAGGACACCAGATGACATTAGTTAGAGAAGAGGAGACCAGATGACATTAGTTAGAGAAGAAGAGACCAGATGACATTATTTAGAGGAGACCAGATGACATTAAATAGAGAAGAGGAGACCAGATGACATTACGTAGAGAAAAGGAGACCAAATGACATTAGTTGGAGAAGAGGACATCAGATGACATTAGTTAGAGATGAACAGACCACATGACATTAGGTAGAGAAAAGGACATCAGATGACATTCGGTAGAGAAGAAGGGACCAAGATGACTTTAGTTAGAGAAGAGGACATCAGATGCTATTTGTTAAAGATGAAGAGGACACCAGATGACATTAGTTAGAGAAGAGACCAGATGACGTTAGTTACAGAAGAGGAGACCAGGTGACATTACTTACAGAAGAAGAGACCAGATGAAATTACTTAGAGAAGAAGATACCAGATTATGTTACTTAGAGAAGAGGAGACCAGATGACATAAGTAAGAGAACAGGAAACCAGATGACATTAGTTAGAGAAGAAGAGACCGGATGACATTAGTTAGAGAACAGGAGACCAGATGACATTACTTAGAGAAGAGGAGACCCGATGACGTTACTTAGAGAAGAGTAGACAAGATGACGTTAGTTAGAGAAGAGGAGACCAGATGACATTAGTTAGAGAAGAGGACACCAGATGACATTAGTTAGAGAAGAATAGACCAGATGACATTACTTAGAGAAGAAGAGACCAGATGATGTTACTTAGAGAAGAGTAAACCAGATGACATTAGTTAGAGAAGAGGAGACCAGATGACATTAGTTAGAGAAGAGGAGACCAGATGACATTAGTTAGAGAAGAGGAGACCATATGACATTAGTTAGAGAAGAGGACACCAGATGACATTAGTTAGAGAAGAGGAGACCAGATGACATTAGGTAGAGAAGAGGACACAAGATGACATTAGTTAGAGAAGAAGAGACCAAGATGACATTAGTTAGAGAAGAGGACATCAGAGGCCATTTGTTAGAGACGAAGAGACCAGATGACTTTAGTTAGAGAAGAAGAGACCAGATGACATTATTTAGAGGAGACCAGGTGACATTAAATAGAGAAGAGGAGACCAGATGACGTTAGGTAGAGAAAAGGAGACCAAATGACATTAGTTGGAGAAGAGGACATCAGATGACATTAGTTAGAGATGACGAGACCACATGACATTAGGTAGAGAAAAGGACATCAGATGACATTCGGTAGAGAAGAAGGGACCAAGATGACTTTAGTTAGAGAAGAGGACATCAGATGACATTAGTTAGAGAAGAGGATACCAGATGACATTAGTTAGAGAAGAGGACACCAGATGACATTAGTTAGAGAAGAGGAGACCAGATGACATTACTTAGAGAAGAAGATACCAGTAGATGTTACTTAGAGAAGAGGAGACCAGATGACATAAGTAAGAGAACAGGAGACCAGATGACATTAGTTAGAAAAGAGGAGACCAGATGACGTTAGTTAGAGATGAAGAGACCACATGACATTAGTTAGAGGAGACCAGCTGACATTAGTTAGAGAAGAAAAGACCAGATGACATTAGGTAGAGAAGAGGACATCAGATGACATTAGGTAGAGAAGAAGGGACCAAGATGACTTTAGTTAGAGAAGAGGACATCAGATGACATTAGTTAGAGAAGAGGACACCAGATGACATTAGTTAGAGAAGAGGAGACCAGATGACATTAGATACAGAAGAAGAGACCAGATGAAATTACTTAGAGAAGAATATACCAGATGATGTTAGTTAGAGAAGAGGAGACCAGATGACATAAGTAAGAGAACAGGAGACCAGATGACATTAGTTAGAGAAGAGACCAGAGGACATTAGTTAGAGAAGAGGACACCAGATGACATTAGTTAGAGAAGAAGAGACCAGATGACATTACTTAGAGAAGAAGAGACCAGATGACGTTACTTAGAGAAGAGTAGACCAGATGACATTAGTTATAGAAGAGGAGACCAGATGACATTAGTTATAGAAGAGGACACCAGATGACATTAGTTAGAGAAGAAGAGACCAGATGACATTACTTAGAGAAGAAGAGACCAGATGACGTTACTTAGAGAAGAGTAAACCAGATGACATTAGTTAGAGAAGAGGAGACCACATGACATTAGTTAGAGAAGAGGAGACCAGATGACATTAGTTAGAGAAGAGGAGACCAGATGACATTAGTTAGAGAAGAGGAGACCAGATGACATTAGTTAGAGAAGAGGAGACCAGATGACATAAGTAAGAGAACAGGAGACCAGATGACATTAGTTAGAGAAGAAGACACCAGATGACATTACTTAGAGAACAAGAGACCAGATGACGTTACTTAGAGAAGAGTAGACCAGATGACATTAGTTAGAGAAGAAGAGACCAGATGACATTACTTAGAGAAGAAGAGACCAGATGACGTTACTTAGAGAAGAGTAAACCAGATGGCATTAGTTAGAGAAGAGGAGACCACATGACATTAGTTAGAGAAGAGGAGACCAGATGACATTAGTTAGAGAAGAGGAGACCAGATGACATTAGTTAGAGAAGAGGAGAGCAGATGACATTAGTTAGATAAGAAGAGACCAGATGACATTAGTTAGAGAAGAGACCAGAGGACATTAGTTAGAGAAGAGGACACCAGATGACATTAGTTAGAGAAGAAGAGACCAGATGACGTTAGTTAGAGAAGAGGACACCACATGACATTAGTTAGAGGAGACCAGCTGACATTAGTTAGAGAAGAAGAGACCAGATGACATTAGGTAGAGAAGAGGACATCAGATGATATTAGGTAGAGAAGAAGGGACCAAGATGACTTTAGTTAGAGAAGAAGACATCAGATGACGTTAGTTAGAGAAGAGGACACCAGATGACATTAGTTAGAGAAGAGGAGACCAGATGACATTAGTTAGAGAAGAAGAGACCAGATGACATTATTTAGAGGAGACCAGATGACATTAAATAGAGAAGAGGAGACCAGATGACATTACGTGGTGAAAAGGAGACCAAATGACATTAGTTGGAGAAGAGGACATCAGATGACATTAGTTAGAGATGAACAGACCACATGACATTAGGTAGAGAAAAGGACATCAGATGACATTCGGTAGAGAAGAAGGGACCAAGATGACTTTAGTTAGAGAAGAGGACATCAGATGCTATTTGTTAAAGATGAAGAGGACACCAGATGACATTAGTTAGAGAAGAGACCAGATGACGTTAGTTACAGAAGAGGAGACCAGGTGACATTACTTACAGAAGAAGAGACCAGATGAAATTACTTAGAGAAGAAGATACCAGATTATGTTACTTAGAGAAGAGGAGACCAGATGACATAAGTAAGAGAACAGGAAACCAGATGACATTAGTTAGAGAAGAAGAGACCGGATGACATTAGTTAGAGAACAGGAGACCAGATGACATTACTTAGAGAAGAGGAGACCCGATGACGTTACTTAGAGAAGAGTAGACAAGATGACGTTAGTTAGAGAAGAGGAGACCAGATGACATTAGTTAGAGAAGAGGACACCAGATGACATTAGTTAGAGAAGAATAGACCAGATGACATTACTTAGAGAAGAAGAGACCAGATGACGTTACTTAGAGAAGAGTAAACCAGATGACATTAGTTAGAGAAGAGGAGACCAGATGACATTAGTTAGAGAAGAGGAGACCAGATGACATTAGTTAGAGAAGAGGAGACCATATGACATTAGTTAGAGAAGAGGACACCAGATGACATTAGTTAGAGAAGAGGAGACCAGATGACATTAGGTAGAGAAGAGGACACAAGATGACATTAGTTAGAGAAGAAGAGACCAAGATGACATTAGTTAGAGAAGAGGACATCAGAGGCCATTTGTTAGAGACGAAGAGACCAGATGACTTTAGTTAGAGAAGAAGAGACCAGATGACATTATTTAGAGGAGACCAGGTGACATTAAATAGAGAAGAGGAGACCAGATGACGTTAGGTAGAGAAAAGGAGACCAAATGACATTAGTTGGAGAAGAGGACATCAGATGACATTAGTTAGAGATGACGAGACCACATGACATTAGGTAGAGAAAAGGACATCAGATGACATTCGGTAGAGAAGAAGGGACCAAGATGACTTTAGTTAGAGAAGAGGACATCAGATGACATTAGTTAGAGAAGAGGATACCAGATGACATTAGTTAGAGAAGAGGACACCAGATGACATTAGTTAGAGAAGAGGAGACCAGATGACATTACTTAGAGAAGAAGATACCAGTAGATGTTACTTAGAGAAGAGGAGACCAGATGACATAAGTAAGAGAACAGGAGACCAGATGACATTAGTTAGAAAAGAGGAGACCAGATGACGTTAGTTAGAGATGAAGAGACCACATGACATTAGTTAGAGGAGACCAGCTGACATTAGTTAGAGAAGAAAAGACCAGATGACATTAGGTAGAGAAGAGGACATCAGATGACATTAGGTAGAGAAGAAGGGACCAAGATGACTTTAGTTAGAGAAGAGGACATCAGATGACATTAGTTAGAGAAGAGGACACCAGATGACATTAGTTAGAGAAGAGGAGACCAGATGACATTAGATACAGAAGAAGAGACCAGATGAAATTACTTAGAGAAGAATATACCAGATGATGTTAGTTAGAGAAGAGGAGACCAGATGACATAAGTAAGAGAACAGGAGACCAGATGACATTAGTTAGAGAAGAGACCAGAGGACATTAGTTAGAGAAGAGGACACCAGATGACATTAGTTAGAGAAGAAGAGACCAGATGACATTACTTAGAGAAGAAGAGACCAGATGACGTTACTTAGAGAAGAGTAGACCAGATGACATTAGTTATAGAAGAGGAGACCAGATGACATTAGTTAGAGAAGAGGACACCAGATGACATTAGTTAGAGAAGAAGAGACCAGATGACATTACTTAGAGAAGAAGAGACCAGATGACGTTACTTAGAGAAGAGTAAACCAGATGACATTAGTTAGAGAAGAGGAGACCACATGACATTAGTTAGAGAAGAGGAGACCAGATGACATTAGTTAGAGAAGAGGAGACCAGATGACATTAGTTAGAGAAGAGGAGACCAGATGACATTAGTTAGAGAAGACGAGACCAGATGACATAAGTAAGAGAACAGGAGACCAGATGACATTAGTTGGAGAAGAAGACACCAGATGACATTACTTAGAGAACAAGAGACCAGATGACGTTACTTAGAGAAGAGTAGACCAGATGACATTAGTTATAGAAGAGGAGACCGGATGACATTAGTTAGAGAAGAGGACACCAGATGACATTAGTTAGAGAAGAAGAGACCAGATGACATTACTTAGAGAAGAAGAGACCAGATGACGTTACTTAGAGAAGAGTAAACCAGATGACATTAGTTAGAGAAGAGGAGACCAGATGACATTAGTTAGAGAAGAGGAGACCAGATGACATTAGTTAGAGAAGAGGAGACCAGATGACATAAGTAAGAGAACAGGAGACCAGATGACATTAGTTAGAGAATAAGAGACCAGATGACATTAGTTAGAGAAGAGGAGAGCAGATGACATTAGTTAGAGAAGAAGACACCAGATGACATTAGTTAGAGAAGAGACCAGAGGACATTAGTTAGAGAAGGAGACACCAGATGACATTAGTTAGAGAAGAGGAGACCAGATGACATTAGTTAGAGAAGAGGACATCAGATGCTATTTGTTAGAGATGAAGAGGACACCAGATGACATTAGTTAGAGAAGAAGAGACCAGATGACGTTAGTTAGAGAAGAGGACACCACATGACATTAGTTAGAGGAGACCAGCTGACATTAGTTAGAGAAGAAGAGACCAGATGACATTAGGTAGAGAAGAGGACATCAGATGATATTAGGTAGAGAAGAAGGGACCAAGATGACTTTAGTTAGAGAAGAGGACATCAGATGACGTTAGTTAGAGAAGAGGACACCAGATGACATTAGTTAGAGAAGAGGAGACCAGATGACATTAGTTAGAGAAGAAGAGACCAGATGACAATATTTAGAGGAGACCAGATGACATTAAATAGAGAAGAGGAGACCAGATGACATTACGTAGAGAAAAGGAGACCAAATGACATTAGTTGGAGAAGAGGACATCAGATGACATCAGTTAGAGATGAACAGACCACATGACATTAGGTAGAGAAAAGTACATCAGATGACATTCGGTAGAGAAGAAGGGACCAAGATGACTTTAGTTAGAGAAGAGGACATCAGATGCTATTTGTTAAAGATGAAGAGGACACCAGATGACATTAGTTAGAGAAGAGGATACCAGATGACATTAGTTAGAGAAGAGGACACCAGATGACATTAGTTAGAGAAGAGGAGACCAGATGACATTACTTAGAGAAGAAGATACCAGTAGATGTTACTTAGAGAAGAGGAGACCAGATGACATAAGTAAGAGAACAGGAGACCAGATGACATTAGTTAGAAAAGAGGAGACCAGATGACGTTAGTTAGAGATGAAGAGACCACATGACATTAGTTAGAGGAGACCAGCTGACATTAGTTAGATAAGAAAAGACCAGATGACATTAGGTAGAGAAGAGGACATCAGATGACATTAGGTAGAGAAGAAGGGACCAAGATGACTTTAGTTAGAGAAGAGGACATCAGATGACATTAGTTAGAGAAGAGGACACCAGATGACATTAGTTAGAGAAGAGGAGACCAGATGACATTAGATACAGAAGAAGAGACCAGATGAAATTATTTAGAGAAGAATATACCAGATGATGTTAGTTAGAGAAGAGGAGACCAGATGACATAAGTAAGAGAACAGGAGACCAGATGACATTAGTTAGAGAAGAGACCAGAGGACATTAGTTAGAGAAGAGGACACCAGATGACATTAGTTAGAGAAGAAGAGACCAGATGACATTACTTAGAGAAGAAGAGACCAGATGACGTTACTTAGAGAAGAGTAGACCAGATGACATTAGTTATAGAAGAGGAGACCAGATGACATTAGTTAGAGAAGAGGACACCAGATGACATTAGTTAGAGAAGAAGAGACCAGATGACATTACTTAGAGAAGAAGAGACCAGATGACGTTACTTAGAGAAGAGTAAACCAGATGACATTAGTTAGAGAAGAGGAGACCACATGACATTAGTTAGAGAAGAGGAGACCAGATGACATTAGTTAGAGAAGAGGAGACCAGATGACATTAGTTAGAGAAGAGGAGACCAGATGACATTAGTTAGAGAAGAGGAGACCAGATGACATAAGTAAGAGAACAGGAGACCAGATGACATTAGTTAGAGAAGAAGACACCAGATGACATTACTTAGAGAACAAGAGACCAGATGACGTTACTTAGAGAAGAGTAGACCAGATGACATTAGTTAGAGAAGAAGAGACCAGATGACATTACTTAGAGAAGAAGAGACCAGATGACGTTACTTAGAGAAGAGTAAACCAGATGGCATTAGTTAGAGAAGAGGAGACCACATGACATTAGTTAGAGAAGAGGAGACCAGATGACATTAGTTAGAGAAGAGGAGACCAGATGACATTAGTTAGAGAAGAGGAGAGCAGATGACATTAGTTAGATAAGAAGAGACCAGATGACATTAGTTAGAGAAGAGACCAGAGGACATTAGTTAGAGAAGAGGACACCAGATGACATTAGTTAGAGAAGAAGAGACCAGATGACGTTAGTTAGAGAAGAGGACACCACATGACATTAGTTAGAGGAGACCAGCTGACATTAGTTAGAGAAGAAGAGACCAGATGACATTAGGTAGAGAAGAGGACATCAGATGATATTAGGTAGAGAAGAAGGGACCAAGATGACTTTAGTTAGAGAAGAAGACATCAGATGACGTTAGTTAGAGAAGAGGACACCAGATGACATTAGTTAGAGAAGAGGAGACCAGATGACATTAGTTAGAGAAGAAGAGACCAGATGACATTATTTAGAGGAGACCAGATGACATTAAATAGAGAAGAGGAGACCAGATGACATTACGTAGAGAAAAGGAGACCAAATGACATTAGTTGGAGAAGAGGACATCAGATGACATTAGTTAGAGATGAACAGACCACATGACATTAGGTAGAGAAAAGGACATCAGATGACATTCGGTAGAGAAGAAGGGACCAAGATGACTTTAGTTAGAGAAGAGGACATCAGATGCTATTTGTTAAAGATGTAGAGGACACCAGATGACATTAGTTAGAGAAGAGACCAGATGACGTTAGTTACAGAAGAGGAGACCAGGTGACATTACTTACAGAAGAAGAGACCAGATGAAATTACTTAGAGAAGAAGATACCAGATTATGTTACTTAGAGAAGAGGAGACCAGATGACATAAGTAAGAGAACAGGAAACCAGATGACATTAGTTAGAGAAGAAGAGACCGGATGACATTAGTTAGAGAACAGGAGACCAGATGACATTACTTAGAGAAGAGGAGACCCGATGACGTTACTTAGAGAAGAGTAGACAAGATGACGTTAGTTAGAGAAGAGGAGACCAGATGACATTAGTTAGAGAAGAATAGACCAGATGACATTACTTAGAGAAGAAGAGACCAGATGACGTTACTTAGAGAAGAGTAAACCAGATGACATTAGTTAGAGAAGAGGAGACCAGATGACATTAGTTAGAGAAGAGGAGACCAGATGACATTAGTTAGAGAAGAGGAGACCATATGACATTAGTTAGAGAAGAGGACACCAGATGACATTAGTTAGAGAAGAGGAGACCAGATGACATTAGGTAGAGAAGAGGACACAAGATGACATTAGTTAGAGAAGAAGAGACCAAGATGACATTAGTTAGAGAAGAGGACATCAGAGGCCATTTGTTAGAGACGAAGAGACCAGATGACTTTAGTTAGAGAAGAAGAGACCAGATGACATTATTTAGAGGAGACCAGGTGACATTAAATAGAGAAGAGGAGACCAGATGACGTTAGGTAGAGAAAAGGAGACCAAATGACATTAGTTGGAGAAGAGGACATCAGATGACATTAGTTAGAGATGACGAGACCACATGACATTAGGTAGAGAAAAGGACATCAGATGACATTCGGTAGAGAAGAAGGGACCAAGATGACTTTAGTTAGAGAAGAGGACATCAGATGACATTAGTTAGAGAAGAGGATACCAGATGACATTAGTTAGAGAAGAGGACACCAGATGACATTAGTTAGAGAAGAGGAGACCAGATGACATTACTTAGAGAAGAAGATACCAGTAGATGTTACTTAGAGAAGAGGAGACCAGATGACATAAGTAAGAGAACAGGAGACCAGATGACATTAGTTAGAAAAGAGGAGACCAGATGACGTTAGTTAGAGATGAAGAGACCACATGACATTAGTTAGAGGAGACCAGCTGACATTAGTTAGAGAAGAAAAGACCAGATGACATTAGGTAGAGAAGAGGACATCAGATGACATTAGGTAGAGAAGAAGGGACCAAGATGACTTTAGTTAGAGAAGAGGACATCAGATGACATTAGTTAGAGAAGAGGACACCAGATGACATTAGTTAGAGAAGAGGAGACCAGATGACATTAGATACAGAAGAAGAGACCAGATGAAATTACTTAGAGAAGAATATACCAGATGATGTTAGTTAGAGAAGAGGAGACCAGATAACATAAGTAAGAGAACAGGAGACCAGATGACATTAGTTAGAGAAGAGACCAGAGGACATTAGTTAGAGAAGAGGACACCAGATGACATTAGTTAGAGAAGAAGAGACCAGATGACATTACTTAGAGAAGAAGAGACCAGATGACGTTACTTAGAGAAGAGTAGACCAGATGACATTAGTTATAGAAGAGGAGACCAGATGACATTAGTTAGAGAAGAGGACACCAGATGACATTAGTTAGAGAAGAAGAGACCAGATGACATTACTTAGAGAAGAAGAGACCAGATGACGTTACTTAGAGAAGAGTAAACCAGATGACATTAGTTAGAGAAGAGGAGACCACATGACATTAGTTAGAGAAGAGGAGACCAGATGACATTAGTTAGAGAAGAGGAGACCAGATGACATTAGTTAGAGAAGAGGAGACCAGATGACATTAGTTAGAGAAGACGAGACCAGATGACATAAGTAAGAGAACAGGAGACCAGATGACATTAGTTAGAGAAGAAGACACCAGATGACATTACTTAGAGAACAAGAGACCAGATGACGTTACTTAGAGAAGAGTAGACCAGATGACATTAGTTATAGAAGAGGAGACCGGATGACATTAGTTAGAGAAGAGGACACCAGATGACATTAGTTAGAGAAGAAGAGACCAGATGACATTACTTAGAGAAGAAGAGACCAGATGACGTTACTTAGAGAAGAGTAAACCAGATGACATTAGTTAGAGAAGAGGAGACCAGATGACATTAGTTAGAGAAGAGGAGACCAGATGACATAAGTAAGAGAACAGGAGACCAGATGACATTAGTTAGAGAATAAGAGACCAGATGACATTAGTTAGAGAAGAGGAGAGCAGATGACATTAGTTAGAGAAGAAGACACCAGATGACATTAGTTAGAGAAGAGACCAGAGGACATTAGTTAGAGAAGGAGACACCAGATGACATTAGTTAGAGAAGAGGAGACCAGATGACATTAGTTAGAGAAGAGGACATCAGATGCTATTTGTTAGAGATGAAGAGGACACCAGATGACATTAGTTAGAGAAGAAGAGACCAGATGACGTTAGTTAGAGAAGAGGACACCACATGACATTAGTTAGAGGAGACCAGCTGACATTAGTTAGAGAAGAAGAGACCAGATGACATTAGGTAGAGAAGAGGACATCAGATGATATTAGGTAGAGAAGAAGGGACCAAGATGACTTTAGTTAGAGAAGAGGACATCAGATGACGTTAGTTAGAGAAGAGGACACCAGATGACATTAGTTAGAGAAGAGGAGACCAGATGACATTAGTTAGAGAAGAAGAGACCAGATGACAATATTTAGAGGAGACCAGATGACATTAAATAGAGAAGAGGAGACCAGATGACATTACGTAGAGAAAAGGAGACCAAATGACATTAGTTGGAGAAGAGGACATCAGATGACATTAGTTAGAGATGAACAGACCACATGACATTAGGTAGAGAAAAGTACATCAGATGACATTCGGTAGAGAAGAAGGGACCAAGATGACTTTAGTTAGAGAAGAGGACATCAGATGCTATTTGTTAAAGATGAAGAGGACACCAGATGACATTAGTTAGAGAAGAGACCAGATGACGTTAGTTAGAAAAGAGGAGACCAGATGACATTAGTTACAGAAGAAGAGACCAGATGAAATTACTTAGAGAAGAAGATACCAGATTATGTTACTTAGAGAAGAGGAGACCAGATGACATAAGTAAGAGAACAGGAAACCAGATGACATTAGTTAGAGAAGAAGAGACCGGATGACATTTGTTAGAGAACAGGAGACCAGATGACATTAGTTAGAGAAGAGGAGACCAGATGACATTAGTTAGAGAAGAAGAGACCAGATGACATTAGTTAGAGAAGAGACCAGAGGACATTAGTTAGAGAAGAGGACACCAGATGACATTATTTAGAGAAGAAGAGACCAGATGATATTACTTAGAGAACAAGAGACCAGATGACGTTACTTAGAGAAGAGTAGACCAGATGACATTAGTTATAGAAGAGGAGACCGGATGACATTAGTTAGAGAAGAAGAGACCAGATGACATTACTTAGAGAAGAGGAGACCCGATGACGTTACTTAGAGAAGAGTAGACAAGATGACGTTAGTTAGAGAAGAGGAGACCAGATGACATTAGTGAGACAAGAGGACACCAGATGACATTAGTTAGAGAAGAAGAGACCAGATGACATAACTTAGAGAAGAAGAGACCAGATGCCGTTACTTAGAGAAGAGTAAACCAGATGACATTAGTTAGAGAAGAGGAGACCAGATGACATTAGTTAGAGAAGAGGAGACCAGATGACATTAGTTAGAGAAGAGGAGACCAGATGACATAAGTAAGAGAACAGGAGACCAGATGACATTAGTTAGAGAAGAAGAGACCAGAAGACATTAGTTAGAGAAGAGGAGACCAGATGACATTAGTTAGAGAAGAAGAGACCAGATGACATTAGTTAGAGAAGAGACCAGAGGACATTAGTTAGAGAAGGGGACACCAGATGACATTAGTTAGAGAAGAGGACACCAGATGACATTAGTTAGAGATGAAGAGGCCACATGACATTTGTTAGAGGAGACTAGCTGACAATAGTTAGAGAAGAAGAGACCAGATGACATTAGGTAGAGAAGAGGACACCAGATGACATTAGTTAGAGAAGAGACGAGATGACATTAGTTAGAGAAGAAGAGACCAGATGACGTTAGTTAGAGAAGAGGACATCAGATGACATTAGATAGAGAAGAATAGATCAGATGATGTTACTTAGAGAAGAGGAGACCAGATGACATAAGTAAGAGAACAGGACACCAGATGACATTAGTTAGAGAAGAGGAGACCAGATAACATTAGTTAGAGAAGAGGACACCAGATGACATTAGTTAGAGATGAAGAGTCCACATGACATTTGTTAGAGGAGACCAGCTGACAATAGTTAGAGAACAGGAGACCAGATGCCATTAGTTAGAGAATAAGAGACCAGATGACGTTAGTTAGAGAAGAGGACATCAGATGACATTAGTTAGAGAAGAGGAGACCAGATGACATAAGTAAGAGAACAGGAGACCAGATGACATAAGTAAGAGAACAGGAGACTAGTTATTATTAGTTATATAACAGGAGACTAGATGACATAAGTAAGATACAGGAGAAGAGGTGACATTAGTTAGAGAAGAAGAGACCAGATGACATTAGTTAGAGAAGAGGACATCAGATGACATTATTTAGAGAAGACATGACCAAATGACATTAGTTAGAGAAGAGAAGACCTGATGACATTAGGTAGAGAAGAGGACACCAGATGACATTAGGTAGAGGAGACCAGATGACATTAAATAGAGAAGAGGAGACCAGATGACATTAGGTAGAGTAAAGGAGACCAGATGACATTAGTTGGAGAAGAGGACATCAGATGACATTAGTTAGAGATGAAGAGACCACATGACATTAGTTAGAGGAGACCAGCTGACATTAGCTAGAGAAGAAGAGACCATATGGCATTAGGTAGAGAAGAGGATATCAGATGACATTAGGTAGAGAAGAAGGGACCAAGATGACTTTAGTTAGAGAAGAGGACATCAGATGCTATTTGTTAGAGATGAAGAGGACACCAGATGACATTAGTTAGAGAAGAGACCAGATGACGTTAGTTAGAGAAGAGGAGACCAGATGACATTAGTAACAGAAGAATAGACCAGATGACATTAGTTAGAGAAGAAGAGACCAGATGACATTTCTTAGAGAAGTAGAGACCAGATGACATTAGTTAGATAAGAGGAGACCAGATTACATTAGTTAGAGAAGAGGACACCAGATGCCATTAGTTATAGAAGTGGACACCAGATGACATTAGTTAGAGAAGAGGACACCAGACGACATTAGTTAGAGAAGGGGACACCAGATGACATTAGTTAGAGAAGAAGAGACCAGATGACATTATTTAGAGGAGACAAGATGACATTAGTTAGAGAAGAAGAGACCAGATGACGTTAGTTAGAGAAGAGGACATCAGATGACATTAGTTAGAGAAGAGGAGACTAGATGACATAAGTAAGAGAACAGGAGACCAGATGACATAAGTAAGAGAACAGGAGACCAGATGATATTAGTTAGATAACAGGAGCCTAGATGACATAAGTAAGAGAACAGGAGACCAGATTACATTAGTTATAGAAGAAGAGACCAGATGACATTAGTTAGAGAAGAGGACATCAGATGACATTAGTTAGAGAAGACGAGACCAAATGACATTAGTTAGAGAAGAGGAGACCAGATGACATTAGGTAGAGAAGAGGACACCAGATGACATTAGGTAGAGGAGACCAGATGACATTAAATAGAGAAGAGGAGACCAGATGACATTATTTAGAGAAAAGGAGACCAGATTACATTAGTTGGAGAAGAGGACATCAGATGACATTAGTTAGAGATGAAGAGACCACATGACATTAGTTAGAGGAGACCAGCTGACTTTAGTTAGAGGAGAAGAGACCATATGGCATTAGGTAGAGAAGAGGACATCAGAGGCCATTAGGTAGAGAAGAAGGGACCAAGATGACTTTAGTTAGAGAAGAGGACATCAGATGCTATTTGTTAGAGATGAAGAGGACACCAGATGCCATTAGTTATAGAAGTGGACACCAGATGACATTAGTTAGAGAAGGGGACACCAGACGACATTAGTTAGAGAAGGGGACACCAGATGACATTAGTTAGAGAAGAAGAGACCACATGACATTAGGTAGAGAAAAGGACATCAGATGACATTCGGTAGAGAAGAAGGGACCAAGATGACTTTAGTTAGAGAAGAGGACATCAGATGCTATTTGTTAAAGATGAAGAGGACACCAGATGACATTAGTTAGAGAAGAGACCAGATGACGTTAGTTAGAGAAGAGGAGACCAGATGACATTAGTTACAGAAGAAGAGACCAGATGAAATTACTTAGAGAAGAAGATACCAGATTATGTTACTTAGAGAAGAGGAGACCAGATGACATAAGTAAGAGAACAGGAAACCAGATGACATTAGTTAGAGAAGAAGAGACCGGATGACATTAGTTAGAGAACAGGAGACCAGATGACATTAGTTAGAGAAGAGGAGACCAGATGACATTAGTTAGAGAAGAAGAGACCAGATGACATTAGTTAGAGAAGAGACCAGAGGACATTAGTTAGAGAAGAGGACAACAGATGACATTATTTAGAGAAGAAGAGACCAGATGATAGTACTTAGAGAACAAGAGACCAGATGACGTTACTTAGAGAAGAGTAGACCAGATGACATTAGTTATAGAAGAGGAGACCGGATGACATTACTTAGAGAAGAGGAGACCCGATGACGTTACTTAGAGAAGAGTAGACAAGATGACGTTAGTTAGAGAAGAGGAGACCAGATGACATTAGTGAGACAAGAGGACACCAGATGACATTAGTTAGAGAAGAAGAGACCAGATGACATTACTTAGAGAAGAAGAGACCAGATGACGTTACTTAGAGAAGAGTAAACCAGATGACATTAGTTAGAGAAGAGGAGACCAGATGACATTAGTTAGAGAAGAGGAGACCAGATGACATTAGTTAGAGAAGAGGAGACCAGATGACATAAGTAAGAGAACAGGAGACCAGATGACATTAGTTAGAGAAGAAGAGACCAGAAGACATTAGTTAGAGAAGAGGAGACCAGATGACATTAGTTAGAGAAGAAGAGACCAGATGACATTAGTTAGAGAAGAGGACATCAGATGACATTATTTAGAGAAGACGAGACCAGATGACATTAGGTAGAGAAAAGGAGACCAGATGACATTAGTTGGAGAAGAGGACATCAGATGACATTAGTTAGAGATGAAGAGACCACATGACATTAGTTAGAGGAGACCAGCTGACATTAGCTAGAGAAGAAGAGACCATATGGCATTAGGTAGAGAAGAGGATATCAGATGACATTAGGTAGAGAAGAAGGGACCAAGATGACTTTAGTTAGAGAAGAGGACATCAGATGCTATTTGTTAGAGATGAAGAGGACACCAGATGGCATTAGTTAGAGAAGAGACCAGATGACGTTAGGTAGAGAAGAGGAGACCAGATGACATTAGTTACTGAAGAATAGACCAGATGACATTAGTTAGAGAAGAAGAGACCAGATGACATTACTTAGAGAATTAGAGACCAGATGACATTAGTTAGAGAAGAAGAGACCAGATGACATTACTTAGAGGAGACAAGATGACATTAGTTAGAGAAGAAGAGACCAGCTGACGTTAGTTAGAGAAGAGGACATCAGATGCCATTAGTTATAGAAGTGGACACCAGATGACATTAGTTAGAGAAGAGGACACCAGACGACATTAGTTAGAGAAGGGGACACCAGATGACATTAGTTAGAGAAGAAGAGACCAGATGACATTATTTAGAGGAGACAAGATGACATTAGTTAGAGAAGAAGAGACCAGCTGACGTTAGTTAGAGAAGAGGACATCAGATGACATTAGTTACAGAAGAAGAGACCAGATGACATTAGTTAGAGAAGAAGAGACCAGATGACATTACTTAGAGAAGGGGACACCAGATGACATTAGTTAGAGAAGAAGAGACCAGATGACATTATTTAGAGGAGACAAGATGACATTAGTTAGAGAAAAAGAGACCAGCTGACGTTAGTTAGAGAAGAGGAGACCAGATGACATTAGGTAGAGAAGAAGGTACCAAGATGACTTTAGTTAGAGAAGAGGACATCAGATGCTATTTGTTAGAGATGAAGAGGACACCAGATGACATTAGTTTGAGAATAGACCAGATGACGTTAGTTAGAGAAGAGGAGACCAGATGACATTAGTTACAGAAGAAGAGACCAGATGACATTAGTTAGAGAAGAAGAGACCGGATGACATTAGTTAGAGAACAGGAGACCAGATGACATTAGTTAGAGAAGAGGAGACCAGATGACATTAGTTAGAGAAGAAGAGACCAGATGACATTAGTTAGAGAAGAGACCAGAGGACATTAGTTAGAGAAGAGGACAACAGATGACATTATTTAGAGAAGACATGACCAAATGACATTAGTTAGAGAAGAGGAGACCTGATGACATTAGGTAGAGAAGAGGACACCAGATGACATTAGGGAGAGGAGACCAGATGACATTAAATAGAGAAGAGGAGACCAGATGACATAAGTAAGAGAACAGGAGACCAGATGACATAAGTAAGAGAACAGGAGACCAGATGATATTAGTTATATAACAGGAGACTAGATGACATAAGTAAGATACAGGAGACCAGATGACATTAGTTAGAGAAGAAGAGACCAGATGACATTAGTTAGAGAAGAGGACATCAGATGAAATTATTTAGAGAAGACATGACAAAATGACATTAGTTAGAGAAGAGGAGACCTGATGACATTAGGTAGAGAAGAGGACACCAGATGACATTAGGTAGAGGAGACCAGATGACATTAAATAGAGAAGAGGAGACCAGATGACATTAGGTAGAGAAAAGGAGACCAGATGACATTAGTTGGAGAAGAGGACATCAGATGACATTAGTTAGAGATGAAGAGACCACATGACATTAGTTAGAGGAGACCAGATTACATTAGTTAGAGAAGAGGACACCAGATGCCATTAGTTATAGAAGTGGACACCAGATGACATTAGTTAGAGAAGAGGACGCCAGACGACATTAGTTAGAGAAGGGGACACCAGATGACATTAGTTAGAGAAGAAGAGACCAGATGACATTATTTAGAGGAGACAAGATGACATTAGTTAGAGAAGAAGAGACCAGATGACGTTAGTTAGAGAAGAGGACATTAGATGACATTAGTTAGAGAAGAGGAGACCAGATGACATAAGTAAGAGAACAGGAGACCAGATGACATAAGTAAGAGAACAGGAGACCAGATGAAATTAGTTAGATAACAGGAGCCTAGATGACATAAGTAAGAGAACAGGAGACCAGATTACATTAGTTATAGAAGAGGAGACCAGATGACATTAGGTAGAGAAAAGGAGACCAGATGACATTAGTTGGAGAAGAGGACATCAGATGACATTAGTTAGAGATGAAGAGACCACATGACATTAGTTAGAGGAGACCAGCTGACATTAGCTAGAGAAGAAGAGACCATATGGCATTAGGTAGAGAAGAGGATATCAGATGACATTAGGTAGGGAAGAAGGGACCAAGATGACTTTAGTTAGAGAAGAGGACATCAGATGCTATTTGTTAGAGATGAAGAGGACACCAGATGACATTAGTTAGAGAAGAGACCAGATGACGTTAGTTAGAGAAGAGGAGACCAGATGACATTAGTTACAGAAGAATAGACCAGATGACATTAGTTAGAGAAGAAGAGACCAGATGACATTTCTTAGAGAAGTAGAGACCAGATGACATTAGTTAGATAAGAGGAGACCAGATTACATTAGTTAGAGAAGAGGACACCAGATGCCATTAGTTATAGAAGTGGACACCAGACGACATTAGTTAGAGAAGGGGACACCAGATGACATTAGTTAGAGAAGAAGAGACCAGATGACATTAGTTAGAGAAGAAGAGACCAGATGACATTATTTAGAGGAGACAAGATGACATTAGTTAGAGAAGAAGAGACCAGATGACGTTAGTTAGAGAAGAGGACATCAGATGACATTAGTTAGAGAAGAGGAGACCAGATGACATAAGTAAGAGAACAGGAGACCAGATGACATAAGTAAAAGAACAGGAGACCAGATGAAATTAGTTAGATAACAGGAGCCTAGATGACATAAGTAAGAGAACAGGAGACCAGATTACATTAGTTATAGAAGAAGAGACCAGATGACATTAGTTAGAGAAGAGGACATCAGATGACATTAGTTAGAGAAGACGAGACCAAATGACATTAGTTAGAGAAGAGGAGACCAGATGACATTAGGTAGAGAAGAGGACACCAGATGACATTAGGTAGAGGAGACCAGATGACATTAAATAGAGAAGAGGAGACCAGATGACATTATTTAGAGAAAAGGAGACCAGATTACATTAGTTGGAGAAGAGGACATCAGATGACATTAGTTAGAGATGAAGAGACCACATGACATTAGTTAGAGGAGACCAGCTGACTTTAGTTAGAGGAGAAGAGACCATATGGCATTAGGTAGAGAAGAGGACATCAGAGGCCATTAGGTAGAGAAGAAGGGACCAAGATGACTTTAGTTAGAGAAGAGGACATCAGATGCTATTTGTTAGAGATGAAGAGGACACCAGATGCCATTAGTTATAGAAGTGGACACCAGATGACATTAGTTAGAGAAGAAGACACCAGACGACATTAGTTAGAGAAGGGGACACCAGATGACATTAGTTAGAGAAGAAGAGACCACATGACATTAGGTAGAGAAAAGGATATCAGATGACATTCGGTAGAGAAGAAGGGACCAAGATGACTTTAGTTAGAGAAGAGGACATCAAATGCTATTTGTTAAAGATGAAGAGGACACCAGATGACATTAGTTAGAGAAGAGACCAGATGACGTTAGTTAGAGAAGAGGAGACCAGATGACATTAGTTACAGAAGAAGAGACCAGATGAAATTACTTAGAGAAGAAGATACCAGATTATGTTACTTAGAGAAGAGGAGACCAGATGACATAAGTAAGAGAACAGGAAACCAGATGACATTAGTTAGAGAAGAAGAGACCGGATGACATTAGTTAGAGAACAGGAGACCAGATGACATTAGTTAGAGAAGAGGAGACCAGATGACATTAGTTAGAGAAGAAGAGACCAGATGACATTAGTTAGAGAAGAGACCAGAGGACATTAGTTAGAGAAGAGGACAACAGATGACATTATTTAGAGAAGAAGAGACCAGATGATATTACTTAGAGAACAAGAGACCAGATGACGTTACTTAGAGAAGAGTAGACCAGATGACATTAGTTATAGAAGAGGAGACCGGATGACATTACTTAGAGAAGAGGAGACCCGATGACGTTACTTAGAGAAGAGTAGACAAGATGACGTTAGTTAGAGAAGAGGAGACCAGATGACATTAGTGAGACAAGAGGACACCAGATGACATTAGTTAGAGAAGAAGAGACCAGATGACATTACTTAGAGAAGAAGAGACCAGATGACGTTACTTAGAGAAGAGTAAACCAGATGACATTAGTTAGAGAAGAGGAGACCAGATGACATTAGTTAGAGAAGAGGAGACCAGATGACATTAGTTAGAGAAGAGGAGACCAGATGACATAAGTAAGAGAACAGGAGACCAGATGACATTAGTTAGAGAAGAAGAGACCAGAAGACATTAGTTAGAGAAGAGGAGACCAGATGACATTAGTTAGAGAAGAAGAGACCAGATGACATTAGTTAGAGAAGAGGACATCAGATGACATTATTTAGAGAAGACGAGACCAGATGACATTAGGTAGAGAAAAGGAGACCAGATGACATTAGTTGGAGAAGAGGACATCAGATGACATTAGTTAGAGATGAAGAGACCACATGACATTAGTTAGAGAAGACCAGCTGACATTAGCTAGAGAAGAAGAGACCATATGGCATTAGGTAGAGAAGAGGATATCAGATGACATTAGGTAGAGAAGAAGGGACCAAGATGACTTTAGTTAGAGAAGAGGACATCAGATGCTATTTGTTAGAGATGAAGAGGACACCAGATGACATTAGTTAGAGAAGAGACCAGATGACGTTAGGTAGAGAAGAGGAGACCAGATGACATTAGTTACAGAAGAATAGACCAGATGACATTAGTTAGAGAAGAAGAGACCAGATGACATTACTTAGAGAAGTAGAGACCAGATGACATTAGTTAGATAAGAGTAAAACAGATTACATTAGTTAGAGAAGAGGACACCAGATGCCATTAGTTATAGAAGTGGACACCAGATGACATTAGTTAGAGAAGAGGACACCAGACGACATTAGTTAGAGAAGGGGACACCAGATGACATTAGTTAGAGAAGAAGAGACCAGATGACATTATTTAGAGGAGACAAGATGACATTAGTTAGAGAAGAAGAGACCAGCTGACATAAGTAAGAGAACAGGAGACCAGATGACATAAGTAAGAGAACAGGAGACCAGATGATATTAGTTAGATAACAGGAGCCTAGATGACATAAGTAAGAGAACAGGAGACCAGATTACATTAGTTAGAGAAGAAGAGACCAGATGACATTAGTTAGAGAAGAGGACATCAGATGACATTAGTTAGAGAAGACGAGACCAAATGAAATTAGTTAGAGAAGAGGAGACCAGATGACATTAGGTAGAGAAGAGGACACCAGATGACATTAGGTAGAGGAGACCAGATGACATTAAATAGAGAAGAGGAGACCAGATGACATTATTTAGAGAAAAGGAGACCAGATTACATTAGTTGGAGAAGAGGACATCAGATGACATTAGTTAGAGATGAAGAGACCACATGACATTAGTTAGAGGAGACCAGCTGACTTTAGTTAGAGGAGAAGAGACCATATGGCATTAGGTAGAGAAGAGGATATCACATGACATTAGGTAGAGAAGAAGGGACCAAGATGACTTTAGTTAGAGAATAGGACATCAGATGCTATTTGTTAGAGATGAAGAGGACACCAGATGGCATTAGTTATAGAAGTGGACACCAGATGACATTAGTTAGAGAAGAGGACACCAGACGACATTAGTTAGAGAAGGGGACACCAGATGACATTAGTTAGAGAAGAAGAGACCAGATGACATTAATTAGAGGAGACAAGATGACATTAGTTAGAGAAGAAGAGACCAGCTGACGTTATTTAGAGAAGAGGACATCAGATGACATTAGATAGAGAAGAAGAGACCAGATGACATTACTTAGAGAAGAGTAGACCAGATGACATTAGTTAGAGAAGAGGAGACCAGATGACATTAGTTAGAGAAGAGGAGACCAGATGACATTATTTAGAGAAGAAGAGATCAGATGACATTAGTTAGAGAAGAGACCAGAGGACATTAGTTAGAGAAGAGGACACCAGATGACATTAGTTAGAGAAGAGGAGACCATATGACATTAGTTAGAGAAGAGGACACCAGATGACATTAGTTAGAGAAGAGGAGACCAGATGACATTAGGTAGAGAAGAGGACACCAGATGACATTAGGTAGAGAAGAAGAGACCAAGATGACATTAGTTAGAGAAGAGGACATCAGAGGCCAATTGTTAGAGACGAAGAGACCAGATGACTTTAGTTAGAGAAGAAGAGTCCAGATGACATTATTTAGAGGAGACCAGATGACATTAAATAGAGAAGAGGAGACCAGATGACATTAGGTAGAGAAAAGGGGACCAAATGACATTAGTTGGAGAAGAGGACATCAGATGACATTAGTTAGAGATGAAGAGACCACATGACATTAGGTAGAGAAAAGGACATCAGATGACATTCGGTAGAGAAGAAGGGACCAAGATGACTTTAGTTAGAGAAGAGGACATCAGATGCTATTTGTTAAAGATGAAGAGGACACCAAATGACATTAGTTAGAGAAGAGACCAGATGACGTTAGTTAGAGAAGAGGACATCAGATGACATTATTTAGAGAAGACGAGACCAGATGACATTAGGTAGAGAAAAGGAGACCAGATGACATTAGTTGGAGAAGAGGACATCAGATGACATTAGTTAGAGATGAAGAGACCACATGACATTAGTTAGAGGAGACCAGCTGACATTAGCTAGAGAAGAAGAGACCATATGGCATTAGGTAGAGAAGAGGATATCAGATGACATTAGGTAGAGAAGAAGGGACCAAGATGACTTTAGTTAGAGAAGAGGACATCAGATGCTATTTGTTAGAGATGAAGAGGACACCAGATGACATTAGTTAGAGAAGAGACCAGATGACGTTAGGTAGAGAAGAGGAGACCAGATGACATTAGTTACAGAAGAATAGACCAGATGACATTAGTTAGAGAAGAAGAGACCAGATGACATTACTTAGAGAAGTAGAGACCAGATGACATTAGTTAGATAAGAGTAAAACAGATTACATTAGTTAGAGAAGAGGACACCAGATGCCATTAGTTATAGAAGTGGACACCAGATGACATTAGTTAGAGAAGAGGACACCAGACGACATTAGTTAGAGAAGGGGACACCAGATGACATTAGTTAGAGAAGAAGAGACCAGATGACATTATTTAGAGGAGACAAGATGACATTAGTTAGAGAAGAAGAGACCAGCTGACATAAGTAAGAGAACAGGAGACCAGATGACATAAGTAAGAGAACAGGAGACCAGATGATATTAGTTAGATAACAGGAGCCTAGATGACATAAGTAAGAGAACAGGAGACCAGATTACATTAGTTAGAGAAGAAGAGACCAGATGACATTAGTTAGAGAAGAGGACATCAGATGACATTAGTTAGAGAAGACGAGACCAAATGAAATTAGTTAGAGAAGAGGAGACCAGATGACATTAGGTAGAGAAGAGGACACCAGATGACATTAGGTAGAGGAGACCAGATGACATTAAATAGAGAAGAGGAGACCAGATGACATTATTTAGAGAAAAGGAGTGCAGATTACATTAGTTGGAGAAGAGGACATCAGATGACATTAGTTAGAGATGAAGAGACCACATGACATTAGTTAGAGGAGACCAGCTGACTTTAGTTAGAGGAGAAGAGACCATATGGCATTAGGTAGAGAAGAGGATATCACATGACATTAGGTAGAGAAGAAGGGACCAAGATGACTTTAGTTAGAGAATAGGACATCAGATGCTATTTGTTAGAGATGAAGAGGACACCAGATGGCATTAGTTATAGAAGTGGACACCAGATGACATTAGTTAGAGAAGAGGACACCAGACGACATTAGTTAGAGAAGGGGACACCAGATGACATTAGTTAGAGAAGAAGAGACCAGATGACATTAATTAGAGGAGACAAGATGACATTAGTTAGAGAAGAAGAGACCAGCTGACGTTATTTAGAGAAGAGGACATCAGATGACATTAGATAGAGAAGAAGAGACCAGATGACATTACTTAGAGAAGAGTAGACCAGATGACATTAGTTAGAGAAGAGGAGACCAGATGACATTAGTTAGAGAAGAGGAGACCAGATGACATTATTTAGAGAAGAAGAGACCAGATGACATTAGTTAGAGAAGAGACCAGAGGACATTAGTTAGAGAAGAGGACACCAGATGACATTAGTTAGAGAAGAGGAGACCATATGACATTAGTTAGAGAAGAGGACACCAGATGACATTAGTTAGAGAAGAGGAGACCAGATGACATTAGGTAGAGAAGAGGACACCAGATGACATTAGGTAGAGAAGAAGAGACCAAGATGACATTAGTTAGAGAAGAGGACATCAGAGGCCAATTGTTAGAGACGAAGAGACCAGATGACTTTAGTTAGAGAAGAAGAGTCCAGATGACATTATTTAGAGGAGACCAGATGACATTAAATAGAGAAGAGGAGACCAGATGACATTAGGTAGAGAAAAGGGGACCAAATGACATTAGTTGGAGAAGAGGACATCAGATGACATTAGTTAGAGATGAAGAGACGACATGACATTAGGTAGAGAAAATGACATCAGATGACATTCGGTAGAGAAGAAGGGACCAAGATGACTTTAGTTAGAGAAGAGGACATCAGATGCTATTTGTTAAAGATGAAGAGGACACCAGATGACATTAGTTAGAGAAGAGACCAGATGACGTTAGTTAGAGAAGAGGAGACCAGATGACATTAGTTACAGAAGAAGAGACCAGATGACATTACTTAGAGAAGAAGATACCAGATGATGTTACTTAGAGAAGAGGAGACCAGATGACATAAGTAAGAGAACAGGAGACCAGATGACATTAGTTAGAGAAGAGGAGACCAGATGACATTAGTTAGAGATGAAGAGACCACATGACATTAGTTAGAGGAGACCAGCTGACATTAGTTAGAGAAGAAGAGACCAGATGACATTAGGTAGAGAAGAGGACATCAGATGAAATTAGGTAGAGAAGAAGGGACCAAGATGACTTTAGTTAGAGAAGAGGAGACCAGATTACATTAGTTAGAGAAGAGGACACCAGATGCCATTAGTTATAGAAGTGGACACCAGATGACATTAGTTAGAGAAGGGGACACCAGATGACATTAGTTAGAGAAGAAGAGACCAGATGACATTATTTAGAGGAGACAAGATGACATTAGTTAGAGAAGAAGAGACCAGATGACGTTAGTTAGAGAAGAGGACATTAGATGACATTAGTTAAAGAAAAGGAGACCAGATGACATAAGTAAGAGAACAGGAGACCAGATGACATAAGTAAGAGAACAGGAGACCAGATGAAATTAGTTAGATAACAGGAGCCTAGATGACATAAGTAAGAGAACAGGAGACCAGATTACATTAGTTATAGAAGAGGAGACCAGATGACATTAGGTAGAGAAAAGGAGACCAGATGACATTAGTTGGAGAAGAGGACATCAGATGACATTAGTTAGAGATGAAGAGACCACATGACATTAGTTAGAGGAGACCAGCTGACATTAGCTAGAGAAGAAGAGACCATATGGCATTAGGTAGAGAATAGGATATCAGATGACATTAGGTAGGGAAGAAGGGACCAAGATGACTTTAGTTAGAGAAGAGGACATCAGATGCTATTTGTTAGAGATGAAGAGGACACCAGATGACATTAGTTAGAGAAGAAGAGACCAGATGACGTTAGTTAGAGAAGAGGACATCAGATGACATTAGTTAGAGAAGAGGAGACCAGATGACATAAGTAAGAGAACAGGAGACCAGATGACATAAGTAAGAGAACAGGAGACCAGATGAAATTAGTTAGATAACAGGAGCCTAGATGACATAAGTAAGAGAACAGGAGACCAGATTACATTAGTTATAGAAGAAGAGACCAGATGACATTAGTTAGAGAAGAGGACATCAGATGACATTAGTTAGAGAAGACGAGACCAAATGACATTAGTTAGAGAAGAGGAGACCAGATGACATTAGGTAGAGAAGAGGACACCAGATGACATTAGGTAGAGGAGACCAGATGACATTAAATAGAGAAGAGGAGACCAGATGACATTATTTAGAGAAAAGGAGACCAGATTACATTAGTTGGAGAAGAGGACATCAGATGACATTAGTTAGAGATGAAGAGACCACATGACATTAGTTAGAGGAGACCAGCTGACTTTAGTTAGAGGAGAAGAGACCATATGGCATTAGGTAGAGAAGAGGACATCAGAGGCCATTAGGTAGAGAAGAAGGGACCAAGATGACTTTAGTTAGAGAAGAGGACATCAGATGCTATTTGTTAGAGATGAAGAGGACACCAGATGCCATTAGTTATAGAAGTGGACACCAGATGACATTAGTTAGAGAAGAAGACACCAGACGACATTAGTTAGAGAAGGGGACACCAGATGACATTAGTTAGAGAAGAAGAGACCACATGACATTAGGTAGAGAAAAGGATATCAGATGACATTCGGTAGAGAAGAAGGGACCAAGATGACTTTAGTTAGAGAAGAGGACATCAAATGCTATTTGTTAAAGATGAAGAGGACACCAGATGACATTAGTTAGAGAAGAGACCAGATGACGTTAGTTAGAGAAGAGGACATTAGATGACATTAGTTAAAGAAAAGGAGACCAGATGACATAAGTAAGAGAACAGGAGACCAGATGACATAAGTAAGAGACCAGGAGACCAGATGAAATTAGTTAGATAACAGGAGCCTAGATGACATAAGTAAGAGAACAGGAGACCAGATTACATTAGTTATAGAAGAGGAGACCAGATGACATTAGGTAGAGAAAAGGAGACCAGATGACATTAGTTGGAGAAGAGGACATCAGATGACATTAGTTAGAGATGAAGAGACCACATGACATTAGTTAGAGGAGACCAGCTGACATTAGCTAGAGAAGAAGAGACCATATGGCATTAGGTAGAGAATAGGATATCAGATGACATTAGGTAGGGAAGAAGGGACCAAGATGACTTTAGTTAGAGAAGAGGACATCAGATGCTATTTGTTAGAGATGAAGAGGACACCAGATGACATTAGTTAGAGAAGAGACCAGATGACGTTAGTTAGAGAAGAGGAGACCAGATGACATTAGTTACAGAAGAATAGACCAGATGACATTAGTTAGAGAAGAAGAGACCAGATGACATTTCTTAGAGAAGTAGAGACCAGATGACATTAGTTAGATAAGAGGAGACCAGATTACATTAGTTAGAGAAGAGGACACCAGATGCCATTAGTTATAGAAGTGGACACCAGATGACATTAGTTAGAGAAGAGGACACCAGACGACATTAGTTAGAGAAGGGGACACCAGATGACATTAGTTAGAGAAGAAGAGACCAGATGACATTATTTAGAGGAGACAAGATGACATTAGTTAGAGAAGAAGAGACCAGATGACGTTAGTTAGAGAAGAGGACATCAGATGACATTAGTTAGAGAAGAGGAGACCAGATGACATAAGTAAGAGAACAGGAGACCAGATGACATAAGTAAGAGAACAGGAGACCAGATGAAATTAGTTAGATAACAGGAGCCTAGATGACATAAGTAAGAGAACAGGAGACCAGATTACATTAGTTATAGAAGAAGAGACCAGATGACATTAGTTAGAGAAGAGGACATCAGATGACATTAGTTAGAGAAGACGAGACCAAATGACATTAGTTAGAGAAGAGGAGACCAGATGACATTAGGTAGAGAAGAGGACACCAGATGACATTAGGTAGAGGAGACCAGATGACATTAAATAGAGAAGAGGAGACCAGATGACATTATTTAGAGAAAAGGAGACCAGATTACATTAGTTGGAGAAGAGGACATCAGATGACATTAGTTAGAGATGAAGAGACCACATGACATTAGTTAGAGGAGACCAGCTGACTTTAGTTAGAGGAGAAGAGACCATATGGCATTAGGTAGAGAAGAGGACATCAGAGGCCATTAGGTAGAGAAGAAGGGACCAAGATGACTTTAGTTAGAGAAGAGGACATCAGATGCTATTTGTTAGAGATGAAGAGGACACCAGATGCCATTAGTTATAGAAGTGGACACCAGATGACATTAGTTAGAGAAGAAGACACCAGACGACATTAGTTAGAGAAGGGGACACCAGATGACATTAGTTAGAGAAGAAGAGACCACATGACATTAGGTAGAGAAAAGGATATCAGATGACATTCGGTAGAGAAGAAGGGACCAAGATGACTTTAGTTAGAGAAGAGGACATCAAATGCTATTTGTTAAAGATGAAGAGGACACCAGATGACATTAGTTAGAGAAGAGACCAGATGACGTTAGTTAGAGAAGAGGAGACCAGATGACATTAGTTACAGAAGAAGAGACCAGATGAAATTACTTAGAGAAGAAGATACCAGATTATGTTACTTAGAGAAGAGGAGACCAGATGACATAAGTAAGAGAACAGGAAACCAGATGACATTAGTTAGAGAAGAAGAGACCGGATGACATTAGTTAGAGAACAGGAGACCAGATGACATTAGTTAGAGAAGAGGAGACCAGATGACATTAGTTAGAGAAGAAGAGACCAGATGACATTAGTTAGAGAAGAGACCAGAGGACATTAGTTAGAGAAGAGGACAACAGATGACATTATTTAGAGAAGAAGAGACCAGATGATATTACTTAGAGAACAAGAGACCAGATGACGTTACTTAGAGAAGAGTAGACCAGATGACATTAGTTATAGAAGAGGAGACCGGATGACATTACTTAGAGAAGAGGAGACCCGATGACGTTACTTAGAGAAGAGTAGACAAGATGACGTTAGTTAGAGAAGAGGAGACCAGATGACATTAGTGAGACAAGAGGACACCAGATGACATTAGTTAGAGAAGAAGAGACCAGATGACATTACTTAGAGAAGAAGAGACCAGATGACGTTACTTAGAGAAGAGTAAACCAGATGACATTAGTTAGAGAAGAGGAGACCAGATGACATTAGTTAGAGAAGAGGAGACCAGATGACATTAGTTAGAGAAGAGGAGACCAGATGACATAAGTAAGAGAACAGGAGACCAGATGACATTAGTTAGAGAAGAAGAGACCAGAAGACATTAGTTAGAGAAGAGGAGACCAGATGACATTAGTTAGAGAAGAAGAGACCAGATGACATTAGTTAGAGAAGAGGACATCAGATGACATTATTTAGAGAAGACGAGACCAGATGACATTAGGTAGAGAAAAGGAGACCAGATGACATTAGTTGGAGAAGAGGACATCAGATGACATTAGTTAGAGATGAAGAGACCACATGACATTAGTTAGAGGAGACCAGCTGACATTAGCTAGAGAAGAAGAGACCATATGGCATTAGGTAGAGAAGAGGATATCAGATGACATTAGGTAGAGAAGAAGGGACCAAGATGACTTTAGTTAGAGAAGAGGACATCAGATGCTATTTGTTAGAGATGAAGAGGACACCAGATGACATTAGTTAGAGAAGAGACCAGATGACGTTAGGTAGAGAAGAGGAGACCAGATGACATTAGTTACAGAAGAATAGACCAGATGACATTAGTTAGAGAAGAAGAGACCAGATGACATTACTTAGAGAAGTAGAGACCAGATGACATTAGTTAGATAAGAGTAAAACAGATTACATTAGTTAGAGAAGAGGACACCAGATGCCATTAGTTATAGAAGTGGACACCAGATGACATTAGTTAGAGAAGAGGACACCAGACGACATTAGTTAGAGAAGGGGACACCAGATGACATTAGTTAGAGAAGAAGAGACCAGATGACATTATTTAGAGGAGACAAGATGACATTAGTTAGAGAAGAAGAGACCAGCTGACATAAGTAAGAGAACAGGAGACCAGATGACATAAGTAAGAGAACAGGAGACCAGATGATATTAGTTAGATAACAGGAGCCTAGATGACATAAGTAAGAGAACAGGAGACCAGATTACATTAGTTAGAGAAGAAGAGACCAGATGACATTAGTTAGAGAAGAGGACATCAGATGACATTAGTTAGAGAAGACGAGACCAAATGAAATTAGTTAGAGAAGAGGAGACCAGATGACATTAGGTAGAGAAGAGGACACCAGATGACATTAGGTAGAGGAGACCAGATGACATTAAATAGAGAAGAGGAGACCAGATGACATTATTTAGAGAAAAGGAGACCAGATTACATTAGTTGGAGAAGAGGACATCAGATGACATTAGTTAGAGATGAAGAGACCACATGACATTAGTTAGAGGAGAGCAGCTGACTTTAGTTAGAGGAGAAGAGACCATATGGCATTAGGTAGAGAAGAGGATATCACATGACATTAGGTAGAGAAGAAGGGACCAAGATGACTTTAGTTAGAGAATAGGACATCAGATGCTATTTGTTAGAGATGAAGAGGACACCAGATGGCATTAGTTATAGAAGTGGACACCAGATGACATTAGTTAGAGAAGAGGACACCAGACGACATTAGTTAGAGAAGGGGACACCAGATGACATTAGTTAGAGAAGAAGAGACCAGATGACATTAATTAGAGGAGACAAGATGACATTAGTTAGAGAAGAAGAGACCAGATGACATTACTTAGAGAAGAGTAGACCAGATGACATTAGTTAGAGAAGAGGAGACCAGATGACATTAGTTAGAGAAGAGGAGACCAGATGACATTATTTAGAGAAGAAGAGACCAGATGACATTAGTTAGAGAAGAGACCAGAGGACATTAGTTAGAGAAGAGGACACCAGATGACATTAGTTAGAGAAGAGGAGACCATATGACATTAGTTAGAGAAGAGGACACCAGATGACATTAGTTAGAGAAGAGGAGACCAGATGACATTAGGTAGAGAAGAGGACACCAGATGACATTAGGTAGAGAAGAAGAGACCAAGATGACATTAGTTAGAGAAGAGGACATCAGAGGCCAATTGTTAGAGACGAAGAGACCAGATGACTTTAGTTAGAGAAGAAGAGTCCAGATGACATTATTTAGAGGAGACCAGATGACATTAAATAGAGAAGAGGAGACCAGATGACATTAGGTAGAGAAAAGGGGACCAAATGACATTAGTTGGAGAAGAGGACATCAGATGACATTAGTTAGAGATGAAGAGACCACATGACATTAGGTAGAGAAAAGGACATCAGATGACATTCGGTAGAGAAGAAGGGACCAAGATGACTTTAGTTAGAGAAGAGGACATCAGATGCTATTTGTTAAAGATGAAGAGGACACCAAATGACATTAGTTAGAGAAGAGACCAGATGACGTTAGTTAGAGAAGAGGACATCAGATGACATTATTTAGAGAAGACGAGACCAGATGACATTACTTAGAGAAGAAGATACCAGATGATGTTACTTAGAGAAGAGGAGACCAGATGGCATAAGTAAGAGAACAGGAGACCAGATGACATTAGTTAGAGAAGAGGAGACCAGATGACATTAGTTAGAGATGAAGAGACCACATGACATTAGTTAGAGGAGACCAGCTGACATTAGTTAGAGAAGAAGAGACCAGATGACATTAGGTAGAGAAGAGGACATCAGATGAAATTAGGTAGAGAAGAAGGGACCAAGATGACTTTAGTTAGTGAAGAGGACATCAGATGACATTAGTTAGAGAAGAGGACTCCAGATGACATTAGTTAGAGAAGAGGAGACAAGATGACATTAGTTAGAGAAGAAGAGACCAGATGACATTATTTAGAGGAGACCAGATGACATTAAATAGAGAAGAGGAGACCAGATGACATTACGTAGAGAAAAGTAGACCAAATTACATTAGTTGGAGAAGAGGACATCAGATGACATAAGTTAGAGATGAAGAGACAACATGACATTAGGTAGAGAAAAGGACATCAGATGACATTCGGTAGAGAAGAAGGGACCAAGATGACTTTAGTTAGAGAAGAGGACATCAGATGCTATTTGTTAAAGATGAAGAGGACACCAGATGACATTAGTTAGAGAAGAGACCAGATGACGTTATTTACAGAAGAAGACACCAGATGACATTACTTAGAGAAGAAGATACAGGATGATGTTGCTTACAGAAGAGGAGACCAGATGATGTTACTTAGAGAAGAGGAGACCAGATGACATAAGTAAGAGAACAGGAGACCAGATGACATTAGTTAGAGAAGAGACCAGAGGACATTAGTTAGAGAAGAGGACACCAGATGACATTAGTTAGAGAAGAAGAGACCAGATGACATTACTTAGAGAAGAAGAGACCAGATGACGTTAGTTATAGAAGAGGAGACCAGATGACATTAGTTAGAGAAGAAGAGACCAGATGACATTACTTAGAGAAGAAGAGACCAGATGACGTTACTTAGAGAAGAGTAGACAAGATGACGTTAGTTAGAGAAGAGGAGACCAGATGACATTAGTTATAGAAGAGGAGACCAGATGACATTAGTTAGAGAAGAAGAGACCAGATGACATTACTTAGAGAAGAAGAGACCAGATGACGTTACTTAGAGAAGAGTAGACAAGATGACGTTAGTTAGAGAAGAGGAGACCAGATGACATTAGTTAGAGAAGAGTACACCAGATGACATTAGTTAGAGAAGAAGAGACCAGATGACATTACTTAGAGAAGAAGAGACCAGATGACGTTACTTAGAGAAGAGTAGACAAGATGACGTTAGTTAGAGAAGAGGAGACCAGATGACATTAGTTAGAGAAGAGTACACCAGATGACATTAGTTAGAGAAGAAGAGACCAGGTGACATTACTTAGAGAAGAAGAGACCAGATGACGTTACTTAGAGAAGAGTAAACCAGATGACATTAGTTAGAGAAGAGGAGACCAGATGACATTAGTTAGAGAAGAGGAGACCAGATGACATTAGTTAGAGAAGAGGAGACCAGATGACATAAGTAAGAGAACAGGAGACCAGATGACTTTAGTTAGAGGAGACCAGCTGACATTTTTTAGAGAAGAAGAGACCAGATGACATTAGGTAGAGAAGAGGACATCAGATGACATTAGGTAGAGAAGAAGGGACCAAGATGACATTATTTAGAGGAGACCAGATGACATTAAATAGAGAAGAGGAGACCAGATGACATTATTTAGAGGAGACCAGATGACATTAAATAGAGAAGAGGAGACCAGATGACATTACGTAGAGAAAAGGAGACCAAATGACATTAGTGGGAGAAGAGGACATCAGATGACATTCGGTAGAGAAGAAGGGACCAAGATCACTTTAGTTAGAGAAGAGGACATCAGATGCTATTTGTTAAAGATGAAGAGGACACCAGATGACATTAGTTAGAGAAGAAGACACCAGATGACGTTAGTTACAGAAGAAGACACCAGATGACATTACTTAGAGAAAAAGATACCAGATGATGTTGCTTAGAGAAGAGGAGACCAGATGACATAAGTAAGAGAACAGGAGACCAGATGAAATTAGTTATAGAATAAGAGACCAGATGACGTTAGTTAGAGAAGAGGACATCAGATGACATTAGTTAGAGAAGAGGAGACCAGATGACATAAGTAAGAGAACAGGAGACCAGATGACATTAGTTAGAGAAGAGGACATCAGATGCTATTTGTTAAAGATGAAGAGGACACCAGATGACATTAGTTAGAGAAGAGACCAGATGACGTTAGTTAGAGAAGAGGAGACCAGATGACATTAGTTACAGAAGAAGAGACCAGATGAAATTACTTAGAGAAGAAGATACCAGATTATGTTACTTAGAGAAGAGGAGACCAGATGAAATAAGTAAGAGAACAGTAGACCAGATGACATTAGTTAGAGAAGAAGAGACCGGATGACATTAGTTAGAGAACAGGAGACCAGATGACATTAGTTAGAGAAGAGGAGACCAGATGACATTAGTTACAGAAGAAGAGACCAGATGACATTAGTTAGAGAAGAGACCAGAGGACATTAGTTAGAGAAGAGGACACCAGATGACATTAGTTAGAGAAGAAGAGACCAGATGACATTACTTAGAGAAGAAGAGACCAGATGACGTTACTTAGAGAAGAGTAGACCAGATGACATTATTTATAGAAGAGGAGACCAGATGACATTAGTTAGAGAAGAGGAGAACCGATGACGTTACTTAGAGAAGAGTAGACAAGATGACGTTAGTTAGAGAAGAGGAGACCAGATGACATTAGTTAGACAAGAGGACACCAGATGACATTAGTTAGAGAAGAAGAGACCAGATGACATTACTTAGAGAAGAAGAGACCAGATGACGTTACTTAGAGAAGAGTAAACCAGATGACATTAGTTAGAGAAGAGGAGACCAGATGACATTAGTTAGAGAAGAGGAGACCAGATGACATTAGTTAGAGAAGAGGAGACCAGATGACATAAGTAAGAGAACAGGAGACCAGATGACATTAGTTAGAGAAGAAGAGACCAGAAGACATTAGTTAGAGAAGAGGAGACCAGATGACATTAGTTAGAGAAGAAGAGACCAGATGACATTAGTTAGAGAATAGACCAGAGGACATTAGTTAGAGAAGGGACACCAGATGACATTAGTTAGAGAAGAGGAGACCAGATGACATTAGTTAGAGAAGAGACCAGAGGACATTAGTTAGAGAAGAGGACACCAGATGACATTAGTTAGAGATGAAGAGGCCACATGCCATTTGTTAGAGGAGACCAGCTGACAATAGTTAGAGAAGAAGAGACCAGATGACATTAGGTAGAGAAGAGGACACCAGATGACATTAGTTAGAGAAGAGACGAGATGACATTAGTTAGAGAAGAAGAGACCAGATGACGTTAGTTAGAGAAGAGGACATCAGATGACATTAGATAGAGAAGAATAGATCAGATGATGTTACTTAGAGAAGAGGAGACCAGATGACATAAGTAAGAGAACAGGACACCAGATGACATTAGTTAGAGAAGAGGAGACCAGATGACATTAGTTAGAGAAGAGGACACCAGATGACATTAGTTAGAGATGAAGAGTCCACATGACATTTGTTAGAGGAGACCAGCTGACAATAGTTAGAGAACAGGAGACCAGATGACATTAGTTAGAGAATAAGAGACCAGATGACGTTAGTTAGAGAAGAGGACATCAGATGACATTAGTTAGAGAAGAGGAGACCAGATGACATAAGTAAGAGAACAGGAGACCAGATGACATAAGTAAGAGAACAGGAGACCAGATGATATTAGTTATATAACAGGAGACTAGATGACATAAGTAAGATACAGGAGACCAGATGACATTAGTTAGAGAAGAAGAGACCAGATGACATTAGTTAGAGAAGAGGACATCAGATGACATTATTTAGAGAAGACGAGACCAAATGACATTAGTTAGAGAAGAGGAGACCAGATGACATTAGGTAGAGAAGAGGACACCAGATGACATTAGGTAGAGGAGACCAGATGACATTAAATAGAGAAGAGGAGACCAGATGACATTAGGTAGAGAAAAGGAGACCAGATGACATTAGCTGGAGAAGAGGACATCAGATGACATTAGTTAGAGATGAAGATACCACATGACATTAGTTAGAGGAGACCAGCTGACATTAGTTAGAGAAGAAGAGACCATATGGCATTAGGTAGAGAAGAGGATATCAGATGACATTAGGTAGAGAAGAAGGGACCAAGATGACTTTAGTTAGAGAAGAGGACATCAGATGCTATTTGTTAGAGATGAAGAGGACACCAGATGACATTAGTTAGAGAAGAAGAGACCAGATGACATTATTTAGAGGAGACAAGATGACATTAGTTAGAGAAGAAGAGACCAGCTGACGTTAGTTATAGAAGAGGACATCAGATGACATTAGTTAGAGAAGAGGAGACCAGATGACATAAGTAAGAGAACAGGAGACCAGATGACATAAGTAAGAGAACAGGAGACCAGATGATATTAGTTAGATAACAGGAGCCTAGATGACATAAGTAAGAGAACAGGAGACCAGATTACATTAGTTAGAGAAGAAGAGACCAGATGACATTAGTTAGAGAAGAGGACATCAGATGACATTAGTTAGAGAAGAGGAGACAAGATGACATTAGTTAGAGAAGAAGAGACCAGATGACATTAAATAGAGAAGAGGAGACCAGATGACATTACGTAGAGAAAAGGAGACCAAATGACATTAGTTGGAGAAGAGGACATCAGTTGACATTAGTTAGAGATGAAGAGACAACATGACATTAGGTAGAGAAAAGGACATCAGATGACATTCGGTAGAGAAGAAGGGACCAAGATGACTTTAGTTAGAGAAGAGGACATCAGATGCTATTTGTTAAAGATGAAGAGGACACCAGATGACATTAGTTAGAGAAGAGACCAGATGACGTTAGTTAAAGAAGAAGAGACCAGATGACATTACTTAGAGAAGAAGATACCAGATGATGTTACTTAGAGAAGAGGAGACCAGATGATGTTACTTAGAGAAGAGGAGACCAGATGACATAAGTAAGAGAACAGGAGACCAGATGACATTAGTTAGAGAAGAGACCAGAGGACATTAGTTAGAGAAGAGGACACCAGATGACATTAGTTAGAGAAGAAGAGACCAGATGACGTTACTTAGAGAAGAGTAGACAAGATGACGTTAGTTAGAGAAGAGGAGACCAGATGACATTAGTTAGAGAAGAGTACACCAGATGACATTAGTTAGAGAAGAAGAGACCAGATGACATTACTTAGAGAAGAAGAGACCAGATGACGTTACTTAGAGAAGAGTAAACCAGATGACATTAGTTAGAGAAGAGGAGACCAGATGACATTAGTTAGAGAAGAGGAGACCAGATGACATTAGTTAGAGAAGAGGAGACCAGATGACATAAGTAAGAGAACAGGAGACCAGATGACATTAGTTAGAGAAGAAGAAACCAGATGACATTAGTTAGAGAAGAGGAGACCAGATGACATTAGTTAGAGAAGAAGAGACCAGATGACTTTAGTTAGAGAAGAGACCAGATGACATTAGTTAGAGAAGGGGACACCAGATGACATTAGTTAGAGAAGAGGAGACCAGATGACATAAGTAAGAGAACAGGAGACCAGATGACATTAGTTAGAGAAGAGACCAGAGGACATTAGTTAGAGAAGAGGACACCAGATGACATTAGTTAGAGAAGAAGAGACCAGATGACATTACTTAGAGAAGAAGAGACCAGATGACGTTAGTTATAGAAGAGGAGACCAGATGACATTAGTTAGAGAAGAAGAGACCAGATGACATTACTTAGAGAAGAAGAGACCAGATGACGTTACTTAGAGAAGAGTAGACAAGATGACGTTAGTTAGAGAAGAGGAGACCAGATGACATTAGTTATAGAAGAGGAGACCAGATGACATTAGTTAGAGAAGAAGAGACCAGATGACATTACTTAGAGAAGAAGAGACCAGATGACGTTACTTAGAGAAGAGTAGACAAGATGACGTTAGTTAGAGAAGAGGAGACCAGATGACATTAGTTAGAGAAGAGTACACCAGATGACATTAGTTAGAGAAGAAGAGACCAGATGACATTACTTAGAGAAGAAGAGACCAGATGACGTTACTTAGAGAAGAGTAGACAAGATGACGTTAGTTAGAGAAGAGGAGACCAGATGACATTAGTTAGAGAAGAGTACACCAGATGACATTAGTTAGAGAAGAAGAGACCAGATGACATTACTTAGAGAAGAAGAGACCAGATGACGTTACTTAGAGAAGAGTAAACCAGATGACATTAGTTAGAGAAGAGGAGACCAGATGACATTAGTTAGAGAAGAGGAGACCAGATGACATTAGTTAGAGAAGAGGAGACCAGATGACATAAGTAAGAGAACAGGAGACCAGATGACTTTAGTTAGAGGAGACCAGCTGACATTTTTTAGAGAAGAAGAGACCAGATGACATTAGGTAGAGAAGAGGACATCAGATGACATTAGGTAGAGAAGAAGGGACCAAGATGACATTATTTAGAGGAGACCAGATGACATTAAATAGAGAAGAGGAGACCAGATGACATTATTTAGAGGAGACCAGATGACATTAAATAGAGAAGAGGAGACCAGATGACATTACGTAGAGAAAAGGAGACCAAATGACATTAGTGGGAGAAGAGGACATCAGATGACATTCGGTAGAGAAGAAGGGACCAAGATCACTTTAGTTAGAGAAGAGGACATCAGATGCTATTTGTTAAAGATGAAGAGGACACCAGATGACATTAGTTAGAGAAGAAGAGACCAGATGACGTTAGTTACAGAAGAAGACACCAGATGACATTACTTAGAGAAAAAGATACCAGATGATGTTGCTTAGAGAAGAGGAGACCAGATGACATAAGTAAGAGAACAGGAGACCAGATGAAATTAGTTATAGAATAAGAGACCAGATGACGTTAGTTAGAGAAGAGGACATCAGATGACATTAGTTAGAGAAGAGGAGACCAGATGACATAAGTAAGAGAACAGGAGACCAGATGACATTAGTTAGAGAAGAGGACATCAGATGCTATTTGTTAAAGATGAAGAGGACACCAGATGACATTAGTTAGAGAAGAGACCAGATGACGTTAGTTAGAGAAGAGGAGACCAGATGACATTAGTTACAGAAGAAGAGACCAGATGAAATTACTTAGAGAAGAAGATACCAGATTATGTTACTTAGAGAAGAGGAGACCAGATGAAATAAGTAAGAGAACAGTAGACCAGATGACATTAGTTAGAGAAGAAGAGACCGGATGACATTAGTTAGAGAACAGGAGACCAGATGACATTAGTTAGAGAAGAGGAGACCAGATGACATTAGTTACAGAAGAAGAGACCAGATGACATTAGTTAGAGAAGAGACCAGAGGACATTAGTTAGAGAAGAGGACACCAGATGACATTAGTTAGAGAAGAAGAGACCAGATGACATTACTTAGAGAAGAAGAGACCAGATGACGTTACTTAGAGAAGAGTAGACCAGATGACATTATTTATAGAAGAGGAGACCAGATGACATTAGTTAGAGAAGAGGAGACCCGATGACGTTACTTAGAGAAGAGTAGACAAGATGACGTTAGTTAGAGAAGAGGAGACCAGATGACATTAGTTAGACAAGAGGACACCAGATGACATTAGTTAGAGAAGAAGAGACCAGATGACATTACTTAGAGAAGAAGAGACCAGATGACGTTACTTAGAGAAGAGTAAACCAGATGACATTAGTTAGAGAAGAGGAGACCAGATGACATTAGTTAGAGAAGAGGAGACCAGATGACATTAGTTAGAGAAGAGGAGACCAGATGACATAAGTAAGAGAACAGGAGACCAGATGACATTAGTTAGAGAAGAAGAGACCAGAAGACATTAGTTAGAGAAGAGGAGACCAGATGACATTAGTTAGAGAAGAATAGACCAGATGACATTAGTTAGAGAATAGACCAGAGGACATTAGTTAGAGAAGGGACACCAGATGACATTAGTTAGAGAAGAGGAGACCAGATGACATTAGTTAGAGAAGAGACCAGAGGACATTAGTTAGAGAAGAGGACACCAGATGACATTAGTTAGAGATGAAGAGGCCACATGACATTTGTTAGAGGAGACCAGCTGACAATAGTTAGAGAAGAAGAGACCAGATGACATTAGGTAGAGAAGAGGACACCAGATGACATTAGTTAGAGAAGAGACGAGATGGCATTAGTTAGAGAAGAAGAGACCAGATGACGTTAGTTAGAGAAGAGGACATCAGATGACATTAGATAGAGAAGAATAGATCAGATGATGTTACTTAGAGAAGAGGAGACCAGATGACATAAGTAAGAGAACAGGACACCAGATGACATTAGTTAGAGAAGAGGAGACCAGATGACATTAGTTAGAGAAGAGGACACCAGATGACATTAGTTAGAGATGAAGAGTCCACATGACATTTGTTAGAGGAGACCAGCTGACAATAGTTAGAGAACAGGAGACCAGATGACATTAGTTAGAGAATAAGAGACCAGATGACGTTAGTTAGAGAAGAGGACATCAGATGACATTAGTTAGAGAAGAGGAGACCAGATGACATAAGTAAGAGAACAGGAGACCAGATGACATAAGTAAGAGAACAGGAGACCAGATGATATTAGTTATATAACAGGAGACTAGATGACATAAGTAAGATACAGGAGACCAGATGACATTAGTTAGAGAAGAAGAGACCAGATGACATTAGTTAGAGAAGAGGACATCAGATGACATTATTTAGAGAAGACGAGACCAAATGACATTAGTTAGAGAAGAGGAGACCAGATGACATTAGGTAGAGAAGAGGACACCAGATGACATTAGGTAGAGGAGACCAGATGACATTAAATAGAGAAGAGGAGACCAGATGACATTAGGTAGAGAAAAGGAGACCAGATGACATTAGCTGGAGAAGAGGACATCAGATGACATTAGTTAGAGATGAAGATACCACATGACATTAGTTAGAGGAGACCAGCTGACATTAGTTAGAGAAGAAGAGACCATATGGCATTAGGTAGAGAAGAGGATATCAGATGACATTAGGTAGAGAAGAAGGGACTAAGATGACTTTAGTTAGAGAAGAGGACATCAGATGCTATTTGTTAGAGATGAAGAGGACAACAGATGACATTAGTTAGAGAAGAAGAGACCAGATGACATTATTTAGAGGAGACAAGATGACATTAGTTAGAGAAGAAGAGACCAGCTGACGTTAGTTATAGAAGAGGACATCAGATGACATTAGTTAGAGAAGAGGAGACCAGATGACATAAGTAAGAGAACAGGAGACCAGATGACATAAGTAAGAGAACAGGAGACCAGATGATATTAGTTAGATAACAGGAGCCTAGATGACATAAGTAAGAGAACAGGAGACCAGATTACATTAGTTAGAGAAGAAGAGACCAGATGACATTAGTTAGAGAAGAGGACATCAGATGACATTAGTTAGAGAAGAGGAGACAAGATGACATTAGTTAGAGAAGAAGAGACCAGATGACATTAAATAGAGAAGAGGAGACCAGATGACATTACGTAGAGAAAAGGAGACCAAATGACATTAGTTGGAGAAGAGGACATCAGTTGACATTAGTTAGAGATGAAGAGACAACATGACATTAGGTAGAGAAAAGGACATCAGATGACATTCGGTAGAGAAGAAGGGACCAAGATGACTTTAGTTAGAGAAGAGGACATCAGATGCTATTTGTTAAAGATGAAGAGGACACCAGATGACATTAGTTAGAGAAGAGACCAGATGACGTTAGTTACAGAAGAAGAGACCAGATGACATTACTTAGAGAAGAAGATACCAGATGATGTTACTTAGAGAAGAGGAGACCAGATGATGTTACTTAGAGAAGAGGAGACCAGATGACATAAGTAAGAGAACAGGAGACCAGATGACATTAGTTAGAGAAGAGACCAGAGGACATTAGTTAGAGAAGAGGACACCAGATGACATTAGTTAGAGAAGAAGAGACCAGATGACGTTACTTAGAGAAGAGTAGACAAGATGACGTTAGTTAGAGAAGAGGAGACCAGATGACATTAGTTAGAGAAGAGTACACCAGATGACATTAGTTAGAGAAGAAGAGACCAGATGACATTACTTAGAGAAGAAGAGACCAGATGACGTTACTTAGAGAAGAGTAAACCAGATGACATTAGTTAGAGAAGAGGAGACCAGATGACATTAGTTAGAGAAGAGGAGACCAGATGACATTAGTTAGAGAAGAGGAGACCAGATGACATAAGTAAGAGAACAGGAGACCAGATGACATTAGTTAGAGAAGAAGAAACCAGATGACATTAGTTAGAGAAGAGGAGACCAGATGACATTAGTTAGAGAAGAAGAGACCAGATGACTTTAGTTAGAGAAGAGACCAGATGACATTAGTTAGAGAAGGGGACACCAGATGACATTAGTTAGAGAAGAGTAGACCAGATGACATTAGTTAGAGAAGAGGACATCAGATGCTATTTGTTAGAGATGAAGAGGACACCAGATGACATTAGTTAGAGAAGAGACCAGATGACGTTAGTTAGAGAAGAGGACACCACATGACATTAGTTAGAGGAGACCAGCTGGCATTTTTTAGAGAAGAAGAGACCAGATGACATTAGGTAGAGAAGAGGACATCAGATGACATTAGGTAGAGAAGAAGGGACCAAGATGACTTTAGTTAGAGAAGAGGACATCAGATGACGTTAGTTAGAGAAGAGGACAGCAGATGACATTAGTTAGAGAAGAGGAGACCAGATGACATTAGTTAGAGAAGAAGAGACCAGATGACATTATTTAGAGGAGACCAGATGACATTAAATAGAGAAGAGGAGACCAGATGACATTACGTAGAGAAAAGGAGACCAAATGACATTAGTTGGAGAAGAGGACATCAGATGACATTAGTTAGAGATGAAGAGACCACATGACATTAGGTAGAGAAAAGGACATCAGATGACATTCGGTAGAGAAGAAGGGACCAAGATGACTTTAGTTAGAGAAGAGGACATCAGATGCTATTTGTTAAAGATGAAGGGGACACCAGATGACATTAGTTAGAGAAGAGACCAGATGACGTTAGTTACAGAAGAAGACACCAGATGACATTACTTAGAGAAAAAGATACCAGATGATGTTGCTTAGAGAAGAGGAGACCAGATGACATAAGTAAGAGAACAGGAGACCAGATGAAATGAGTTATAGAATAAGAGACCAGATGACATTAGTTAGAGAAGAGGACATCAGATGACATTAGTTAGAGAAGGGGACACCAGATGACATTAGTTAGAGAAGAAGAGACCAGATGACATTAGTTAGAGAAGAGACCAGAGGACATTAGTTAGAATAGAGGACACCAGATGACATTAGTTAGAGAAGAAGAGAGCAGATGACGTTACTTAGAGAAGAGTAGACAAGATGACGTTAGTTAGAGAAGAGGAGACCAGATGACATTAGTTAGAGAAGAGGACACCAGATGACATTAGTTAGAGAAGAAGAGACCAGATGACATTACTTAGAGAAGAAGAGACCAGATGACGTTACTTAGAGAAGAGTAAACCAGATGACATTAGTTAGAGAAGAGGAGACCAGATGACATTAGTTAGAGAAGAGGAGACCAGATGACGTTAGTTAGAGAAGAGGAGACCAGATGACATAAGTAAGAGAACAGGAGACCAGATGACATTAGTTAGAGAAGAAGAGACCGGATGACATTAGTTAGAGAAGAGGACACCAGATGACATTAGTTAGAGAAGAAGAGACCAGATGACATTAGTTAGAGAAGAGACCAGAGGACATTAGTTAGAGAAGGGGACACCAGATGACATTTGTTAGAGAAGAGGAGACCAGATGACATTAGTTATAGAAGTGGACAACAGATGACATTAGTTAGAGAAGAGGACACCAGACGACATTAGTTAGAGAAGGGGACACCAGATGACATTAGTTAGAGAAGAAGAGACCAGATGACATTATTTAGAGGAGACAAGATGACATTAGTTAGAGAAGAAGAGACCAGCTGACGTTAGTTAGAGAAGAGGACATCAGATGACATTAGTTAGAGAAGAGGAGACCAGATGACATAAGTAAGAGAACAGGAGACCAGATTACATTAGTTAGAGAAGAGGACATCAGATGACATTAGTTAGAGAAGACGAGACCAAATGACATTAGTTAGAGAAGAGGAGACCAGATGACATTAGGTAGAGAAGAGGACACCAGATGACATTAGGTAGAGGAGACCAGATGACATTAAATAGAGAAGAGGAGACCAGATGACATTATTTAGAGAAAAAGAGACCAGATTACATTAGTTGGAGAAGAGGACATCAGATGACATTAGTTAGAGATGAAGAGACCACATGACATTAGTTAGAGGAGACCAGCTGACATTAGTTAGAGAAGAAGAGACCATATGGCATTAGGTAGAGAAGAGGATATCACATGACATTAGGTAGAGAAGAAGGGACCAAGATGACTTTAGTTAGAGAAGAGGACATCAGATGGTATTTGTTAGAGATGAAGAGGACACCAGATGCCATTAGTTATAGAAGTGGACACCAGATGACATTAGTTAGAGAAGAGGACACCAGACGACATTAGTTAGAGAAGGGGACACCAGATGACATTAGTTAGAGAAGAAGAGACCAGATGACATTATTTAGAGGAGACAAGATGACATTAGTTAGAGAAGAAGAGACCAGCTGACGTTAGTTAGAGAAGAGGACATCAGATGACATTAGTTAGAGAAGAGGAGACCAGATGACATAAGTAAGAGAACAGGAGACCAGATTACATTAGTTAGAGAAGAGGACATCAGATGACATTAGTTAGAGAAGACGAGACCAAATGACATTAGTTAGAGAAGAGGAGACCAGATGACATTAGGTAGAGAAGAGGACACCAGATGACATTAGGTAGAGGAGACCAGATGACATTAAATAGAGAAGAGGAGACCAGATGACATTATTTAGAGAAAAAGAGACCAGATTACATTAGTTGGAGAAGAGGACATCAGATGACATTAGTTAGAGATGAAGAGACCACATGACATTAGTTAGAGGAGACCAGCTGACATTAGTTAGAGAAGAAGAGACCATATGGCATTAGGTAGAGAAGAGGATATCACATGACATTAGGTAGAGAAGAAGGGACCAAGATGACTTTAGTTAGAGAAGAGGACATCAGATGGTATTTGTTAGAGATGAAGAGGACACCAGATGCCATTAGTTATAGAAGTGGACACCAGATGACATTAGTTAGAGAAGAGGACACCAGACGACATTAGTTAGAGAAGGGGACACCAGATGACATTAGTTAGAGAAGAAGAGACCAGATGACATTATTTAGAGGAGACAAGATGACATTAGTTAGAGAAGAAGAGACCAGCTGACGTTAGTTAGAGAAGAGGACATCAGATGACATTAGATAGAGAAGAAGAGAGCAGATGACATTACTTAGAGAAGAGTAGACCAGATGACATTAGTTAGAGAAGAGGAGACCAGATGACATTAGTTAGAGAAGAGGAGACCAGATGACATTAGTTAGAGAAGAGGAGACCAGATGACATTATTTAGAGAAGAAGAGACCAGATGACATTAGTTAGAGAAGAGACCAGAGGACATTAGTTAGAGAAGAGGACACCAGATGACATTAGTTAGAGAAGAGGAGACCATATGACATTAGTTAGAGAAGAGGACACCAGATGACATTAGTTAGAGAAGAGGAGACCAGATGACATTAGGTAGAGAAGAGGACACCAGATGACATTAGGTAGAGAAGAAGAGACCAAGATGACATTAGTTAGAGAAGAGGACATCAGAGGCCAATTGTTAGAGACGAAGAGACCAGATGACTTTAGTTAGAGAAGAAGAGTCCAGATGACATTATTTAGAGGAGACCAGATGACATTAAATAGAGAAGAGGAGACCAGATGACATTAGGTAGAGAAAAGGGGACCAAATGACATTAGTTGGAGAAGAGGACATCAGATGACATTAGTTAGAGATGAAGAGACGACATGACATTAGGTAGAGAAAATGACATCAGATGACATTCGGTAGAGAAGAAGGGACCAAGATGACTTTAGTTAGAGAAGAGGACATCAGATGCTATTTGTTAAAGATGAAGAGGACACCAGATGACATTAGTTACAGAAGAAGAGACCAGATGACATTACTTAGAGAAGAAGATACCAGATGATGTTACTTAGAGAAGAGGAGACCAGACGACATAAGTAAGAGAACAGGAGACCAGATGACATTAGTTAGAGATGAAGAGACCACATGACATTAGTTAGAGGAGACCAGCTGACATTAGTTAGAGAAGAAGAGACCAGATGACATTAGGTAGAGAAGAGGACATCAGATGACATTAGGTAGAGAAGAAGGGACCAAGATGACTTTAGTTAGTGAAGAGGACATCAGATGACATTAGTTAGAGAATAGGACACCAGATGACATTAGTTAGAGAAGAGGAGACAAGATGACATTAGTTAGAGAAGAAGAGACCAGATGACATTATTTAGAGGAGACCAGATGACATTAAATAGAGAAGAGGAGACCAGATGACATTACGTAGAGAAAAGGAGACCAAATGACATTAGTTGGAGAAGAGGACATCAGATGACATTAGTTAGAGATGAAGAGACAACATGACATTAGGTAGAGAAAAGGACATCAGATGACATTCGGTAGAGAAGAAGGGACCAAGATGACTTTAGTTAGAGAAGAGGACATCAGATGCTATATGTTAAAGATGAAGAGGACACCAGATGACATTAGTTAGGGAAGAGACCAGATGACGTTAGTTACAGAAGAAGAGACCAGATGACATTACTTAGAGAAGAAGATACCAGATTATGTTACTTAGAGAAGAGGAGACCAGATGATGTTACTTAGAGAAGAGGAGACCAGATGACATAAGTAAGAGAACAGGAGACCAGATGACATTAGTTAGAGAAGAGACCAGAGGACATTAGTTAGAGAAGAGGACACCAGATGACATTAGTTAGAGAAGAAGAGACCAGATGACATTACTTAGAGAAGAAGAGACCAGATGACGTTACTTAGAGAAGAGTAGACCAGATGACATTAGTTATAGAAGAGGAGACCGGATGACATTAGTTAGAGAAGAAGAGACCAGATGACATTACTTAGAGAAGAGTAGACAAGATGACGTTAGTTAGTGAAGAGGAGACCAGAGGACATTAGTTAGAGAAGAGTACACCAGATGACATTAGTTAGAGAAGAAGAGACCAGATGACATTACTTAGAGAAGAAGAGACCAGATGACATTAGTTAGAGAAGAGACCAGAGGACATTAGTTAGAGAAGAGGACACCATATGACATTAGTTAGAGAAGAAGAGACCAGATGACATTACTTAGAGAAGAAGAGACCAGATGACGTTACTTAGAGAAGAGTAGACCAGATGACATTATTTATAGAAGAGGAGACCAGATGACATTAGTTAGAGAAGAAGAGACCAGATGACATCACTTAGAGAAGAAGAGACCAGATGACGTTACTTAGAGAAGAGTAGACAAGATGACGTTAGTTAGAGAAGAGGAGACCAGATGACATTAGTTAGAGAAGAGTAGACCAGATGACATTATTTATAGAAGAGGAGACCAGATGACATTAGTTAGAGAAGAAGAGACCAGATGACATCACTTAGAGAAGAAGAGACCAGATGACGTTAGTTACAGAAGAAGACACCAGATGACATTACTTAGAGAAAAAGATACCAGATGATGTTGCTTAGAGAAGAGGAGACCAGATGACATAAGTAAGAGAACAGGAGACCAGATGAAATGAGTTATAGAATAAGAGACCAGATGACATTAGTTAGAGAAGAGGACATCAGATGACATTAGTTAGAGAAGGGGACACCAGATGACATTAGTTAGAGAAGAAGAGACCAGATGACATTAGTTAGAGAAGAGACCAGAGGACATTAGTTAGAATAGAGGACACCAGATGACATTAGTTAGAGAAGAAGAGACCAGATGACATTACTTAGAGAAGAAGAGAGCAGATGACGTTACTTAGAGAAGAGTAGACAAGATGACGTTAGTTAGAGAAGAGGAGACCAGATGACATTAGTTAGAGAAGAGGACACCAGATGACATTAGTTAGAGAAGAAGAGACCAGATGACATTACTTAGAGAAGAAGAGACCAGATGACGTTACTTAGAGAAGAGTAAACCAGATGACATTAGTTAGAGAAGAGGAGACCAGATGACATTAGTTAGAGAAGAGGAGACCAGATGACGTTAGTTAGAGAAGAGGAGACCAGATGACATAAGTAAGAGAACAGGAGACCAGATGACATTAGTTAGAGAAGAAGAGACCGGATGACATTAGTTAGAGAAGAGGACACCAGATGACATTAGTTAGAGAAGAAGAGACCAGATGACATTAGTTAGAGAAGAGACCAGAGGACATTAGTTAGAGAAGGGGACACCAGATGACATTTGTTAGAGAAGAGGAGACCAGATGACATTAGTTATAGAAGTGGACAACAGATGACATTAGTTAGAGAAGAGGACACCAGACGACATTAGTTAGAGAAGGGGACACCAGATGACATTAGTTAGAGAAGAAGAGACCAGATGACATTATTTAGAGGAGACAAGATGACATTAGTTAGAGAAGAAGAGACCAGCTGACGTTAGTTAGAGAAGAGGACATTAGATGACATTAGTTAGAGAAGAGGAGACCAGATGACATAAGTAAGAGAACAGGAGACCAGATTACATTAGTTAGAGAAGAGGACATCAGATGACATTAGTTAGAGAAGACGAGACCAAATGACATTAGTTAGAGAAGAGGAGACCAGATGACATTAGGTAGAGAAGAGGACACCAGATGACATTAGGTAGAGGAGACCAGATGACATTAAATAGAGAAGAGGAGACCAGATGACATTATTTAGAGAAAAAGAGACCAGATTACATTAGTTGGAGAAGAGGACATCAGATGACATTAGTTAGAGATGAAGAGACCACATGACATTAGTTAGAGGAGACCAGCTGACATTAGTTAGAGAAGAAGAGACCATATGGCATTAGGTAGAGAAGAGGATATCACATGACATTAGGTAGAGAAGAAGGGACCAAGATGACTTTAGTTAGAGAAGAGGACATCAGATGGTATTTGTTAGAGATGAAGAGGACACCAGATGCCATTAGTTATAGAAGTGGACACCAGATGACATTAGTTAGAGAAGAGGACACCAGACGACATTAGTTAGAGAAGGGGACACCAGATGACATTAGTTAGAGAAGAAGAGACCAGATGACATTATTTAGAGGAGACAAGATGACATTAGTTAGAGAAGAAGAGACCAGCTGACGTTAGTTAGAGAAGAGGACATCAGATGACATTAGTTAGAGAAGAGGAGACCAGATGACATAAGTAAGAGAACAGGAGACCAGATTACATTAGTTAGAGAAGAGGACATCAGATGACATTAGTTAGAGAAGACGAGACCAAATGACATTAGTTAGAGAAGAGGAGACCAGATGACATTAGGTAGAGAAGAGGACACCAGATGACATTAGGTAGAGGAGACCAGATGACATTAAATAGAGAAGAGGAGACCAGATGACATTATTTAGAGAAAAAGAGACCAGATTACATTAGTTGGAGAAGAGGACATCAGATGACATTAGTTAGAGATGAAGAGACCACATGACATTAGTTAGAGGAGACCAGCTGACATTAGTTAGAGAAGAAGAGACCATATGGCATTAGGTAGAGAAGAGGATATCACATGACATTAGGTAGAGAAGAAGGGACCAAGATGACTTTAGTTAGAGAAGAGGACATCAGATGGTATTTGTTAGAGATGAAGAGGACACCAGATGCCATTAGTTATAGAAGTGGACACCAGATGACATTAGTTAGAGAAGAGGACACCAGACGACATTAGTTAGAGAAGGGGACACCAGATGACATTAGTTAGAGAAGAAGAGACCAGATGACATTATTTAGAGGAGACAAGATGACATTAGTTAGAGAAGAAGAGACCAGCTGACGTTAGTTAGAGAAGAGGACATCAGATGACATTAGATAGAGAAGAAGAGAGCAGATGACATTACTTAGAGAAGAGTAGACCAGATGACATTAGTTAGAGAAGAGGAGACCAGATGACATTAGTTAGAGAAGAGGAGACCAGATGACATTAGTTAGAGAAGAGGAGACCAGATGACATTATTTAGAGAAGAAGAGACCAGATGACATTAGTTAGAGAAGAGACCAGAGGACATTAGTTAGAGAAGAGGACACCAGATGACATTAGTTAGAGAAGAGGAGACCATATGACATTAGTTAGAGAAGAGGACACCAGATGACATTAGTTAGAGAAGAGGAGACCAGATGACATTAGGTAGAGAAGAGGACACCAGATGACATTAGGTAGAGAAGAAGAGACCAAGATGACATTAGTTAGAGAAGAGGACATCAGAGGCCAATTGTTAGAGACGAAGAGACCAGATGACTTTAGTTAGAGAAGAAGAGTCCAGATGACATTATTTAGAGGAGACCAGATGACATTAAATAGAGAAGAGGAGACCAGATGACATTAGGTAGAGAAAAGGGGACCAAATGACATTAGTTGGAGAAGAGGACATCAGATGACATTAGTTAGAGATGAAGAGACGACATGACATTAGGTAGAGAAAATGACATCAGATGACATTCGGTAGAGAAGAAGGGACCAAGATGACTTTAGTTAGAGAAGAGGACATCAGATGCTATTTGTTAAAGATGAAGAGGACACCAGATGACATTAGTTACAGAAGAAGAGACCAGATGACATTACTTAGAGAAGAAGATACCAGATGATGTTACTTAGAGAAGAGGAGACCAGACGACATAAGTAAGAGAACAGGAGACCAGATGACATTAGTTAGAGATGAAGAGACAACATGACATTAGTTAGAGGAGACCAGCTGACATTAGTTAGAGAAGAAGAGACCAGATGACATTAGGTAGAGAAGAGGACATCAGATGACATTAGGTAGAGAAGAAGGGACCAAGATGACTTTAGTTAGTGAAGAGGACATCAGATGACATTAGTTAGAGAATAGGACACCAGATGACATTAGTTAGAGAAGAGGAGACAAGATGACATTAGTTAGAGAAGAAGAGACCAGATGACATTATTTAGAGGAGACCAGATGACATTAAATAGAGAAGAGGAGACCAGATGACATTACGTAGAGAAAAGGAGACCAAATGACATTAGTTGGAGAAGAGGACATCAGATGACATTAGTTAGAGATGAAGAGACAACATGACATTAGGTAGAGAAAAGGACATCAGATGACATTCGGTAGAGAAGAAGGGACCAAGATGACTTTAGTTAGAGAAGAGGACATCAGATGCTATATGTTAAAGATGAAGAGGACACCAGATGACATTAGTTAGGGAAGAGACCAGATGACGTTAGTTACAGAAGAAGAGACCAGATGACATTACTTAGAGAAGAAGATACCAGATTATGTTACTTAGAGAAGAGGAGACCAGATGATGTTACTTAGAGAAGAGGAGACCAGATGACATAAGTAAGAGAACAGGAGACCAGATGACATTAGTTAGAGAAGAGACCAGAGGACATTAGTTAGAGAAGAGGACACCAGATGACATTAGTTAGAGAAGAAGAGACCAGATGACATTACTTAGAGAAGAAGAGACCAGATGACGTTACTTAGAGAAGAGTAGACCAGATGACATTAGTTATAGAAGAGGAGACCGGATGACATTAGTTAGAGAAGAAGAGACCAGATGACATTACTTAGAGAAGAGTAGACAAGATGACGTTAGTTAGTGAAGAGGAGACCAGAGGACATTAGTTAGAGAAGAGTACACCAGATGACATTAGTTAGAGAAGAAGAGACCAGATGACATTACTTAGAGAAGAAGAGACCAGATGACATTAGTTAGAGAAGAGACCAGAGGACATTAGTTAGAGAAGAGGACACCATATGACATTAGTTAGAGAAGAAGAGACCAGATGACATTACTTAGAGAAGAAGAGACCAGATGACGTTACTTAGAGAAGAGTAGACCAGATGACATTATTTATAGAAGAGGAGACCAGATGACATTAGTTAGAGAAGAAGAGACCAGATGACATCACTTAGAGAAGAAGAGACCAGATGACGTTACTTAGAGAAGAGTAGACAAGATGACGTTAGTTAGAGAAGAGGAGACCAGATGACATTAGTTAGAGAAGAGTAGACCAGATGACATTATTTATAGAAGAGGAGACCAGATGACATTAGTTAGAGAAGAAGAGACCAGATGACATCACTTAGAGAAGAAGAGACCAGATGACGTTACTTAGAGAAGAGGAGACCAGATGACATAAGTAAGAGAACAGGAGACCAGATGACATTAGTTAGAGAAGAAGAGACCAGATGACATTAGTTAGAGAAGAGGAGACCAGATGACATTAGTTAGAGAAGAAGAGACCAGATGACATTAGTTAGAGAAGAGACCAGAGGACATTAGTTAGAGAAGGGGACACCAGATGACATTAGTTAGAGAAGAGGAGACCAGATGACATTATTTAGAGAAGAAGAGACCAGATGACATTAGTTAGATAAGAGTAAAACAGATGAAATTAGTTAGAGAAGAGGACACCAGATGCGATTAGCTATAGAAGTGGACACCAGATGACATTAGTTAGAGAAGAAGACACCAGATGAAATTAGTTAGAGAAGGGGACACCAGATGACATTAGTTAGAGAAGAAGAGACCAAATGACATTATTTAGAGGAGACAAGATGAAATTAGTTAGAGAAGAAGAGACCAGATGACGTTAGTTAGAGAAGACGACATCAGATGACATTAGTTAGAGAAGAAGAGACCAGATGACATTACTTAGAGAAGAGTAGACAAGATGACATTAGGTAGAGAAGAGGACACCAAATGACATTAGGTAGAGAAGAAGAGACCAAGATGACATTAGTTAGAGAAGAGGACATCAGAGGCCATTTGTTAGAGACGAAGAGACCTGATGACTTTAGTTAGAGAAGAAGAGACCAGATGACATTATTTAGAGGAGACCAGATGACATTAAATAGAGAAGAGGAGACCAGATGACATTAGGTAGAGAAAAGGAGACCAAATGACATTAGTTGGAGAAGAGGACATCAGATGACATTAGTTAGAGATGAAGAGACCACATGACATTAGGTAGAGAAAAGGACATCCGATGACATTCGGTAGAGAAGAAGGGACCAAGATGACTTTAGTTAGAGAAGAGGACATCAGATGCTATTTGTTAAAGATGAAGAGGACACCAGATGACATTAGTTAGAGAAGAGACCAGATGACGTTAGTTACAGAAGAAGACGCCAGATGACATTACTTAGAGAAGAAGATACCAGATGATGTTGCTTAGAGAAGAGGAGACCAGATGACATAAGTAAGAGAACAGGAGACCAGATGAAATTAGTTATAGAATAAGAGACCAGATGACGTTAGTTAGAGAAGAGGACATCAGATGACATTAGTTAGAGAAGAGGAGACCAGATGACATAAGTAAGAGAACAGGAGACCAGATGACATTAGTTAGAGAAGAGACCAGAGGACATTAGTTAGAGAAGAGGACATCAGATGCTATTTGTTAGAGATGAAGAGGACACCAGATGACATTAGTTAGAGAAGAGACCAGATGACGTTAGTTAGAGAAGAGGACACCACATGACATTAGTTAGAGGAGACCAGCTGACATTTTTTAGAGAAGAAGAGACCAGATGACATTAGGTGGAGAAGAGGACATCAGATGACATTAGGTAGAGAAGAAGGGACCAAGATGACTTTAGTTAGAGAACAGGACATCAGATGACGTTAGTTAGAGAAGAGGACAGCAGATGACATTAGTTAGCGAAGAGGAGACCAGATGACATTAGTTAGAGAAGAAGAGACCAGATGACATTATTTAGAGGAGACCAGATGACATTAAATAGAGAATAGGAGACCAGATGACATTACGTAGAGAAAGGGAGACCAAATGACATTAGTTGGAGAAGAGGACATCAGATGACATTAGTTAGAGATGAAGAGACCACATGACATTAGGTAGAGAAAAGGACATCAGATGACATTCGGTAGAGAAGAAGGGACCAAGATGACTTTAGTTAGAGAAGAGGACATCAGATGCTATTTGTTAAAGATGAAGAGGACACCAGATGACATTAGTTAGAGAAGAGACCAGATGACGTTAGTTAGAGAAGAGGAGACCAGATGACATTAGTTACAGAAGAAGAGACCAGATGAAATTACTTAGAGAAGAAGATACCAGATTATGTTACTTAGAGAAGAGGAGACCAGATGAAATAAGTAAGTGAACAGGAGACCAGATGACATTAGTTAGAGAAGAAGAGACCGGATGACATTAGTTAGAGAACAGGAGACCAGATGACATTAGTTAGAGAAGAGGAGACCAGATGACATTAGTTAGAGAAGAAGAGACCAGATGACATCACTTAGAGAAGAAGAGACCAGATGACGTTACTTAGAGAAGAGTAGACAAGATGACGTTAGTTAGAGAAGAGGAGACCAGATGACATTAGTTAGAGAAGAGGACACCAGATGACATTAGTTAGAGAAGAAGAGACCAGATGACATTACTTAGAGAAGAAGAGACCAGATGACGTTACTTAGAGAAGAGTAAACCAGATGACATTAGTTAGAGAAGAGGAGACCAGATGACATTAGTTAGAGAAGAGGAGACCAGATGACATTAGTTAGAGAAGAAGAGACCAGATGACATTAGTTAGAGAAGAAGAGACCAGATGAAATTACTTAGAGAAGAATATACCAGATGACGTTACTTAGAGAAGAGTAAACCAGATGACGTTACTTAGAGAAGAGTAAACCAGATGACATAAGTAAGAGAACAGGAGACCAGATGACATTAGTTAGAGAAGAAGAGACCAGATGACATTATTTAGAGAAGAGGAGACCAGATGACATTAGTTAGAGAAGAAGAGACCAGATGACATTAGTTACAGAAGAAGAGACGAGATGAAATTACTTAGAGAAGAATATACCAGATTATGTTACTTAGAGAAGAGGAGACCAGATGAAATAAGTAAGTGAACAGGAGACCAGATGACATTAGTTAGAGAAGAAGAGACCAGATGACATTAGTTACAGAAGAAGAGACCAGATGAAATTACTTAGAGAAGAAGATACCAGATTATGTTACTTAGAGAAGAGGAGACCAGATGAAATAAGTAAGTGAACAGGAGACCAGATGACATTAGTTAGAGAAGAAGAGAACGGATGACATTAGTTAGAGAACAGGAGACCAGATGACATTAGTTAGAGAAGAGGAGACCAGATGACATTAGTTAGAGAAGAAGAGACCAGATGACATTAGTTAGAGAAGAGACCAGAGGACATTAGTTAGAGAAGAGGACACCAGATGACATTAGTTAGAGAAGAAGAGACCAGATGACATTACTTAGAGAAGAAGAGACCAGATGACGTTACTTAGAGAAGAGTAGACCAGATGACATTATTTATAGAAGAGGAGACCAGATGACATTAGTTAGAGAAGAAGAGACCAGATGACATCACTTAGAGAAGAAGAGACCAGATGACGTTACTTAGAGAAGTGTAGACAAGATGACGTTAGTTAGAGAAGAGGAGACCAGATGACATTAGTTAGAGAAGAGGACACCAGATGACATTAGTTAGAGAAGAAGAGACCAGATGACATTACTTAGAGAAAAAGAGACCAGATGACGTTACTTAGAGAAGAGTAAACCAGATGACATTAGTTAGAGAAGAAGAGACCAGATGACATTACTTAGAGAAGAGTAGACCAGATGACATTAGTTAGAGAAGAGGAGACCAGATGACATTAGTTAGAGAAGAGGAGACCAGATGACATTAGTTAGAGAAGAGGAGACCAGATGACATAAGTAAGAGAACAGGAGACCAGATGACATTAGTTAGAGAAGAAGAGACCAGATGACATTAGTTAGAGAAGAGGAGACCAGATGACATTAGTTAGAGAAGAAGAGACCAGATGACATTAGTTAGAGAAGAGACCAGAGGACATTAGTTAGAGAAGGGGACACCAGATGACATTAGTTAGAGAAGAGGAGACCAGATGACATTATTTAGAGAAGGGGACACCAGATGACATTAGTTAGAGAAGAAGAGACCAGATGACATTGGTTAGATAAGAGTAAAACAGATGAAATTAGTTAGAGAAGAGGACACCAGATGCGATTAGTTATAGAAGTGGACACCAGATGACATTAGTTAGAGAAGAGGACACCAGATGAAATTAGTTAGAGAAGGGGACACCAGATGACATTAGTTAGAGAAGAAGAGACCAGATGACATTATTTAGAGCAGACAAGATGACATTAGTTAGAGAAGGAGAGACCAGATGACGTTAGTTAGAGAAGAGGACATCAGATGACATTAGTTAGAGAAGAAGAGACCAGATGACATTACTTAGAGAAGAGTAGACAAGATGACATTAGGTAGAGAAGAGGACACCAGATGACATTAGGTAGAGAAGAAGAGACCAAGATGACATTAGTTAGAGAAGAGGACATCAGAGGCCAATTGTTAGAGACGAAGAGACCTGATGACTTTAGTTAGAGAAGAAGAGACCAGATGACATATTTAGAGGAGACCAGATGACATTAAATAGAGAAGAGGAGACCAGATGACATTATGTAGAGAAAAGGAGACCAAATGACATTAGTTGGAGAAGAGGACAGCAGATGACATTAGTTAGAGATGAAGAGACCACATGACATTAGGTAGAGAAAAGGACATCAGATGACATTCGGTAGAGAAGAAGGGACCAAGATGACTTTAGTTAGAGAAGAGGACATCAGATGCTATTTGTTAAAGATGAAGAGGACACCAGATGACATTAGTTAGAGAAGAGACCAGATGACGTTAGTTACAGAAGAAGACGCCAGATGACATTACTTAGAGAAGAAGATACCAGATGATGTTGCTTAGAGAAGAGGAGACCAGATGACATAAGTAAGAGAACAGGAGACCAGATGAAATTAGTTATAGAATAAGAGACCAGACGACGTTAGTTAGAGAAGAGGACATCAGATGACATTAGTTAGAGAAGAGGAGACCAGATGACATAAGTAAGAGAACAGGAGACCAGATGACATTAGTTAGAGAAGAGACCAGAGGACATTAGTTAGAGAAGAGGACATCAGATGACATTATTTAGAGGAGACCAGATGACATTAAATAGAGAATAGGAGACCAGATGACATTAGTTAGAGAAGAAGAGACCAGATGACATTATTTAGAGCAGACAAGATGACATTAGTTAGAGAAGGAGAGACCAGATGACGTTAGTTAGAGAAGAGGACATCAGATGACATTAGTTAGAGAAGAAGAGACCAGATGACATTACTTAGAGAAGAGTAGACAAGATGACATTAGGTAGAGAAGAGGACACCAGATGACATTAGGTAGAGAAGAAGAGACCAAGATGACATTAGTTAGAGAAGAGGACATCAGAGGCCAATTGTTAGAGACGAAGAGACCTGATGACTTTAGTTAGAGAAGAAGAGACCAGATGACATATTTAGAGGAGACCAGATGACATTAAATAGAGAAGAGGAGACCAGATGACATTATGTAGAGAAAAGGAGACCAAATGACATTAGTTAGAGAAGAAGAGACCAGATGACATATTTAGAGGAGACCAGATGACATAAGTAAGAGAACAGGAGACCAGATGACATTAGTTAGAGAAGAGGACATCAGATGCTATTTGTTAGAGATGAAGAGGACACCAGATGACATTAGTTAGAGAAGAGACCAGATGACGTTAGTTAGAGAAGAGGACACCACATGACATTAGTTAGAGGAGACCAGCTGACATTTTTTAGAGAAGAAGAGACCAGATGACATTAGGTAGAGAAGAGGACATCAGATGACATTAGGTAGAGAAGAAGGGACCAAGATGACTTTAGTTAGAGAAGAGGACATCAGATGACGATAGTTAGAGAAGAGGACAGCAGATGACATTAGTTAGAGAAGAGGAGACCAGATGACATTAGTTAGAGAAGAAGAGACCAGATGACATTATTTAGAGGAGACCAGATGACATTAAATAGAGAAGAGGAGACCAGATGACATTACGTAGAGAAAAGGAGACCAAATGACATTAGTTGGAGAAGAGGACATCAGATGACATTAGTTAGAAATGAAGAGACCACATGACATTAGGTAGAGAAAAGGATATCAGATGACATTCGGTAGAGAAGAAGTGACCAAGATGACTTTAGTTAGAGAAGAGGACATCAGATGCTATTTGTTAAAGATGAAGAGGACACCAGATGACATTAGTTAGAGAAGAGACCAGATGACGTTAGTTAGAGAAGAGGAGACCAGATGACATTAGTTACAGAAGAAGAGACCAGATGAAATTACTTAGAGAAGAAGATACCAGATTATGTTACTTAGAGAAGAGGAGACCAGATGAAATAAGTAAGTGAACAGGAGACCAGATGACATTAGTTAGAGGAGAAGAGACCGGATGACATTAGTTAGAGAACAGGAGACCAGATGACATTAGTTAGAGAAGAGGAGACCAGATGACATTAGTTAGAGAAGAGGAGACCAGATGACATAAGTAAGAGAACAGGACACCAGATGACATTAGTTAGAGAAGAAGAGACCAGATGACATTAGTTACAGAAGAAGAGACCAGATGAAATTACTTAGAGAAGAAGATACCAGATTATGTTACTTAGAGTAGAGGAGACCAGATGAAATAAGTAAGTGAACAGGAGACCAGATGACATTAGTTAGAGAAGAAGAGACCAGATGACATTAGTTACAGAAGAAGAGACCAGATGAAATTACTTAGAGAAGAAGATACCAGATTATGTTACTTAGAGAAGAGGAGACCAGATGAAATAAGTATGAGAACAGGAGACCAGATGACATTAGTTAGAGAAGAAGAGACCGGATGACATTAGTTAGAGAACAGGAGACCAGATGACATTAGTTAGAGAAGAGGAGACCAGATGACATTAGTTAGAGAAGAAGAGACCAGATGACATTAGTTAGAGAAGAGACCAGAGGACATTAGTTAGAGAAGAGGACACCAGATGACATTAGTTAGAGAAGAAGAGACCAGATGACATTACTTAGAGAAGAAGAGACCAGATGAGGTTACTTAGAGAAGAGTAGACCAGATGACATTATTTATAGAAGAGGAGACCAGATGACATTAGTTAGAGAAGAAGAGACCAGATGACATCACTTAGAGAAAAAGAGACCAGATGACGTTACTTAGAGAAGAGTAGACAAGATGACGTTAGTTAGAGAAGAGGAGACCAGATGACATTAGTTAGAGAAGAGGACACCAGATGACATTATTTAGAGAAGAAGAGACCAGATGACATTACTTAGAGAAGAAGAGACCAGATGACGTTACTTAGAGAAGAGTAAACCAGATGACATTAGTTAGAGAAGAAGAGACCAGATGACATTACTTAGAGAAGAAGAGACCAGATGACGTTACTTAGAGAAGAGTAGACCAGATGACATTAGTTAGAGAAGAGGAGACCAGATGACATTAGTTAAGGAAGAGGAGACCAGATGACATTAGTTAGAGAAGAGGAGACCAGATGACATAAGTAAGAGAACAGGAGACCAGATGACATTAGTTAGAGAAGAAGAGACCAGATGACATTAGTTAGAGAAGAGGAGACCAGATGACATTAGTTAGAGAAGAAGAGACCAGATGACATTAGTTAGAGAAGAGACCAAAGGACATTAGTTAGAGAAGGGGACACCAGATGACATTAGTTAGAGAAGAGGAGACCAGATGACATTATTTAGAGAAGAAGAGACCAGATGACATTAGTTAGATAAGAGTAAAACAGATGAAATTAGTTAGAGAAGAGGACACCAGATGCGATTAGTTATAGAAGCGGACACCAGATGACATTAGTTAGAGAAGAGGACACCAGATGAAATGAGTTAGAGAAGGGGACACCAGATGACATTAGTTAGAGAAGAAGAGACCAGATGACATTATTTAGAGGAGACAAGATGACATTAGTTAGAGAAGAAGAGACCAGATGACGTTAGTTAGAGAAGAGGACATCAGATGACATTAGTTAGAGAAGAAGAGACCAGATGACATTACTTAGAGAAGAGTAGACAAGATGACATTAGGTAGAGAAGAGGACACCAGATGACATTAGGTAGAGAAGAAGAGACCAAGATGACATTAGTTAGAGGAGACCAGATGACATTAAATAGAGAAGAGGAGACCAGATGACATTAGGTAGAGAAAAGGAGACCAAATGACATTAGTTGGAAAAGAGGACAGCAGATGACATTAGTTAGAGATGAAGAGACCACATGACATTAGGTAGAGAAAAGGACATCAGATGACATTCGGTAGAGAAGAAGGGACCAAGATGACTTTAGTTAGAGAAGAGGACATCAGATGCTATTTGTTAAAGATGAAGAGGACACCAGATGACATTAGTTAGAGAAGAGACCAGATGACGTTAGTTACAGAAGAAGACGCCAGATGACATTACTTAGAGATGAAGATACCAGATGATGTTGCTTAGAGAAGAAGATACCAGATTATGTTACTTAGAGAAGAGGAGACCAGATGAAATAAGTAAGTGAACAGGAGACCAGATGACATTAGTTAGAGAAGAAGAGACCGGATGACATTAGTTAGAGAACAGGAGACCAGATGACATTAGTTAGAGAAGAGGAGACCAGATGACATTAGTTAGAGAAGAAGAGACCAGATGACATTAGTTAGAGAAGAGACCGGAGGACATTAGTTAGAGAAGAGGACACCAGATGACATTAGTTAGAGAAGAGGAGACCAGATGACATTAGTTAGAGAAGAGGAGACCAGATGACATAAGTAAGAGAACAGGAGACAAGATGACATTAGTTAGAGAAGAAGAGACCAGATGACATCACTTAGAGAAGAAGAGACCAGATGACGTTACTTAGAGAAGAGGAGACCAGATGACATAAGTAAGAGAACAGGAGACCAGATGACATTAGTTAGAGAAGAAGAGACCAGATGACATTAGTTAGAGAAGAGGAGACCAGATGACATTAGTTAGAGAAGAAGAGACCAGATGACATTAGTTAGAGAAGAGACCAGAGGACATTAGTTAGAGAAGAGGACACCATATGACATTAGTTAGAGAAGAAGAGACCAGATGACATTACTTAGAGAAGAAGAGACCAGATGACGTTACTTAGAGAAGAGTAGACCAGATGACATTATTTATAGAAGAGGAGACCAGATGACATTAGTTAGAGTAGAAGAGACCAGATGACATCACTTAGAGAAGAAGAGACCAGATGACGTTACTTAGAGAAGAGGAGACCAGATGACATAAGTAAGAGAACAGGAGACCAGATGACATTAGTTAGAGAAGAAGAGACCAGATGACATTAGTTAGAGAAGAGGAGACCAGATGACATTAGTTAGAGAAGAAGAGACCAGATGACATTAGTTAGAGAAGAGACCAGAGGACATTAGTTAGAGAAGAGGACACCATATGACATTAGTTAGAGAAGAAGAGACCAGATGACATTACTTAGAGAAGAAGAGACCAGATGACGTTACTTAGAGAAGAGTAGACCAGATGACATTATTTATAGAAGAGGAGACCAGATGACATTAGTTAGAGAAGAAGAGACCAGATGACATCACTTAGAGAAGAAGAGACCAGATGACGTTACTTAGAGAAGAGTAGACAAGATGACGTTAGTTAGAGAAGAGGAGACCAGATGACATTAGTTAGAGAAGAGTAGACCAGATGACATTATTTATAGAAGAGGAGACCAGATGACATTAGTTAGAGAAGAAGAGACCAGATGACATCACTTAGAGAAGAAGAGACCAGATGACGTTACTTAGAGAAGAGGAGACCAGATGACATAAGTAAGAGAACAGGAGACCAGATGACATTAGTTAGAGAAGAAGAGACCAGATGACATTAGTTAGAGAAGAGGAGACCAGATGACATTAGTTAGAGAAGAAGAGACCAGATGACATTAGTTAGAGAAGAGACCAGAGGACATTAGTTAGAGAAGGGGACACCAGATGACATTAGTTAGAGAAGAGGAGACCAGATGACATTATTTAGAGAAGAAGAGACCAGATGACATTAGTTAGATAAGAGTAAAACAGATGAAATTAGTTAGAGAAGAGGACACCAGATGCGATTAGCTATAGAAGTGGACACCAGATGACATTAGTTAGAGAAGAAGACACCAGATGAAATTAGTTAGAGAAGGGGACACCAGATGACATTAGTTAGAGAAGAAGAGACCAAATGACATTATTTAGAGGAGACAAGATGAAATTAGTTAGAGAAGAAGAGACCAGATGACGTTAGTTAGAGAAGACGACATCAGATGACATTAGTTAGAGAAGAAGAGACCAGATGACATTACTTAGAGAAGAGTAGACAAGATGACATTAGGTAGAGAAGAGGACACCAAATGACATTAGGTAGAGAAGAAGAGACCAAGATGACATTAGTTAGAGAAGAGGACATCAGAGGCCATTTGTTAGAGACGAAGAGACCTGATGACTTTAGTTAGAGAAGAAGAGACCAGATGACATTATTTAGAGGAGACCAGATGACATTAAATAGAGAAGAGGAGACCAGATGACATTAGGTAGAGAAAAGGAGACCAAATGACATTAGTTGGAGAAGAGGACACCAGATGCCATTAGTTAGAGAACAGGAGACCAGATGACATTAGTTAGAGAAGAGGACACCAGACGACATTAGTTAGAGATGAAGAGACCACATGACATTAGGTAGAGAAAAGGACATCAGATGACATTCGGTAGAGAAGAAGGGACCAAGATGACTTTAGTTAGAGAAGAGGACATCAGATGCTATTTGTTAAAGATGAAGAGGACACCAGATGACATTAGTTAGAGAAGAGACCAGATGACGTTAGTTACAGAAGAAGACGCCAGATGACATTACTTAGAGATGAAGATACCAGATGATGTTGCTTAGAGAAGAAGATACCAGATTATGTTACTTAGAGAAGAGGAGACCGGGTGAAATAAGTAAGTGAACAGGAGACCAGATGACATTAGTTAGAGAAGAAGAGACCGGATGACATTAGTTAGAGAACAGGAGACCAGATGACATTAGTTAGAGAAGAGGAGACCAGATGACATTAGTTAGAGAAGAAGAGACCAGATGACATTAGTTAGAGAAGAGACCGGAGGACATTAGTTAGAGAAGAGGACACCAGATGACATTAGTTAGAGAAGAGGAGACCAGATGACATTAGTTAGAGAAGAGGAGACCAGATGACATAAGTAAGAGAACAGGAGACAAGATGACATTAGTTAGAGAAGAAGAGACCAGATGACATCACTTAGAGAAGAAGAGACCAGATGACGTTACTTAGAGAAGAGGAGACCAGATGACATAAGTAAGAGAACAGGAGACCAGATGACATTAGTTAGAGAAGAAGAGACCAGATGACATTAGTTAGAGAAGAGGAGACCAGATGACATTAGTTAGAGAAGAAGAGACCAGATGACATTAGTTAGAGAAGAGACCAGAGGACATTAGTTAGAGAAGAGGACACCATATGACATTAGTTAGAGAAGAAGAGACCAGATGACATTACTTAGAGAAGAAGAGACCAGATGACGTTACTTAGAGAAGAGTAGACCAGATGACATTATTTATAGAAGAGGAGACCAGATGACATTAGTTAGAGTAGAAGAGACCAGATGACATCACTTAGAGAAGAAGAGACCAGATGACGTTACTTAGAGAAGAGGAGACCAGATGACATAAGTAAGAGAACAGGAGACCAGATGACATTAGTTAGAGAAGAAGAGACCAGATGACATTAGTTAGAGAAGAGGAGACCAGATGACATTAGTTAGAGAAGAAGAGACCAGATGACATTAGTTAGAGAAGAGACCAGAGGACATTAGTTAGAGAAGAGGACACCATATGACATTAGTTAGAGAAGAAGAGACCAGATGACATTACTTAGAGAAGAAGAGACCAGATGACGTTACTTAGAGAAGAGTAGACCAGATGACATTATTTATAGAAGAGGAGACCAGATGACATTAGTTAGAGAAGAAGAGACCAGATGACATCACTTAGAGAAGAAGAGACCAGATGACGTTACTTAGAGAAGAGTAGACAAGATGACGTTAGTTAGAGAAGAGGAGACCAGATGACATTAGTTAGAGAAGAGTAGACCAGATGACATTATTTATAGAAGAGGAGACCAGATGACATTAGTTAGAGAAGAAGAGACCAGATGACATCACTTAGAGAAGAAGAGACCAGATGACGTTACTTAGAGAAGAGGAGACCAGATGACATAAGTAAGAGAACAGGAGACCAGATGACATTAGTTAGAGAAGAAGAGACCAGATGACATTAGTTAGAGAAGAGGAGACCAGATGACATTAGTTAGAGAAGAAGAGACCAGATGACATTAGTTAGAGAAGAGACCAGAGGACATTAGTTAGAGAAGGGGACACCAGATGACATTAGTTAGAGAAGAGGAGACCAGATGACATTATTTAGAGAAGAAGAGACCAGATGACATTAGTTAGATAAGAGTAAAACAGATGAAATTAGTTAGAGAAGAGGAAACCAGATGCGATTAGCTATAGAAGTGGACACCAGATGACATTAGTTAGAGAAGAAGACACCAGATGAAATTAGTTAGAGAAGGGGACACCAGATGACATTAGTTAGAGAAGAAGAGACCAAATGACATTATTTAGAGGAGACAAGATGAAATTAGTTAGAGAAGAAGAGACCAGATGACGTTAGTTAGAGAAGACGACATCAGATGACATTAGTTAGAGAAGAAGAGACCAGATGACATTACTTAGAGAAGAGTAGACAAGATGACATTAGGTAGAGAAGAGGAACCAAATGACATTAGGTAGAGAAGAAGAGACCAAGATGACATTAGTTAGAGAAGAGGACATCAGAGGCCATTTGTTAGAGACGAAGAGACCTGATGACTTTAGTTAGAGAAGAAGAGACCAGATGACATTATTTAGAGGAGACCAGATGACATTAAATAGAGAAGAGGAGACCAGATGACATTAGGTAGAGAAAAGGAGACCAAATGACATTAGTTGGAGAAGAGGATCTCAGATGACATTAGTTAGAGATGAAGAGACCACATGACATTAGGTAGAGAAAAGGACATCCGATGACATTCGGTAGAGAAGAAGGGACCAAGATGACTTTAGTTAGAGAAGAGGACATCAGATGCTATTTGTTAAAGATGAAGAGGACACCAGATGACATTAGTTAGAGAAGAGACCAGATGACGTTAGTTACAGAAGAAGACGCCAGATGACATTACTTAGAGAAGAAGATACCAGATGATGTTGCTTAGAGAAGAGGAGACCAGATGACATAAGTAAGAGAACAGGAGACCAGATGAAATTAGTTAGAGAAGAGTAGACCATATGACATTATTTATATAAGAGGAGACCAGATGACATTAGTTAGAGAAGAAGAGACCAGATGACATCACTTTGAGAAGAAGAGACCAGATGACGTTACTTAGAGAAGAGGAGACCAGATGACATAAGTAAGAGAACAGGAGACCAGATGACATTAGTTAGAGAAGAAGAGACCAGATGACATTAGTTAGAGAAGAGGAGACCAGATGACATTAGTTAGAGTAGAAGAGACCAGATGACATCACTTAGAGAAGAAGAGACCAGATGACGTTACTTAGAGAAGAGGAGACCAGATGACATAAGTAAGAGAACAGGAGACCAGATGACATTAGTTAGAGAAGAAGAGACCAGATGACATTAGTTAGAGAAGAGGAGACCAGATGACATTAGTTAGAGAAGAAGAGACCAGATGACATTAGTTAGAGAAGAGACCAGAGGACATTAGTTAGAGAAGAGGACACCATATGACATTAGTTAGAGAAGAAGAGACCAGATGACATTACTTAGAGAAGAAGAGACCAGATGACGTTACTTAGAGAAGAGTAGACCAGATGACATTATTTATAGAAGAGGAGACCAGATGACATTAGTTAGAGAAGAAGAGACCAGATGACATCACTTAGAGAAGAAGAGACCAGATGACGTTACTTAGAGAAGAGTAGACAAGATGACGTTAGTTAGAGAAGAGGAGACCAGATGACATTAGTTAGAGAAGAGTAGACCAGATGACATTATTTATAGAAGAGGAGACCAGATGACATTAGTTAGAGAAGAAGAGACCAGATGACATCACTTAGAGAAGAAGAGACCAGATGACGTTACTTAGAGAAGAGGAGACCAGATGACATAAGTAAGAGAACAGGAGACCAGATGACATTAGTTAGAGAAGAAGAGACCAGATGACATTAGTTAGAGAAGAGGAGACCAGATGACATTAGTTAGAGAAGAAGAGACCAGATGACATTAGTTAGAGAAGAGACCAGAGGACATTAGTTAGAGAAGGGGACACCAGATGACATTAGTTAGAGAAGAGGAGACCAGATGACATTATTTAGAGAAGAAGAGACCAGATGACATTAGTTAGATAAGAGTAAAACAGATGAAATTAGTTAGAGAAGAGGACACCAGATGCGATTAGCTATAGAAGTGGACACCAGATGACATTAGTTAGAGAAGAAGACACCAGATGAAATTAGTTAGAGAAGGGGACACCAGATGACATTAGTTAGAGAAGAAGAGACCAAATGACATTATTTAGAGGAGACAAGATGAAATTAGTTAGAGAAGAAGAGACCAGATGACGTTAGTTAGAGAAGACGACATCAGATGACATTAGTTAGAGAAGAAGAGACCAGATGACATTACTTAGAGAAGAGTAGACAAGATGACATTAGGTAGAGAAGAGGACACCAAATGACATTAGGTAGAGAAGAAGAGACCAAGATGACATTAGTTAGAGAAGAGGACATCAGAGGCCATTTGTTAGAGACGAAGAGACCTGATGACTTTAGTTAGAGAAGAAGAGACCAGATGACATTATTTAGAGGAGACCAGATGACATTAAATAGAGAAGAGGAGACCAGATGACATTAGGTAGAGAAAAGGAGACCAAATGACATTAGTTGGAGAAGAGGACATCAGATGACATTAGTTAGAGATGAAGAGACCACATGACATTAGGTAGAGAAAAGGACATCCGATGACATTCGGTAGAGAAGAAGGGACCAAGATGACTTTAGTTAGAGAAGAGGACATCAGATGCTATTTGTTAAAGATGAAGAGGACACCAGATGACATTAGTTAGAGAAGAGACCAGATGACGTTAGTTACAGAAGAAGACGCCAGATGACATTACTTAGAGAAGAAGATACCAGATGATGTTGCTTAGAGAAGAGGAGACCAGATGACATAAGTAAGAGAACAGGAGACCAGATGAAATTAGTTATAGAATAAGAGACCAGATGACGTTAGTTAGAGAAGAGGACATCAGATGACATTAGTTAGAGAAGAGGAGACCAGATGACATAAGTAAGAGAACAGGAGACCAGATGACATTAGTTAGAGAAGAGACCAGAGGACATTAGTTAGAGAAGAGGACATCAGATGCTATTTGTTAGAGATGAAGAGGACACCAGATGACATTAGTTAGAGAAGAGACCAGATGACGTTAGTTAGAGAAGAGGACACCACATGACATTAGTTAGAGGAGACCAGCTGACATTTTTTAGAGAAGAAGAGACCAGATGACATTAGGTGGAGAAGAGGACATCAGATGACATTAGGTAGAGAAGAAGGGACCAAGATGACTTTAGTTAGAGAACAGGACATCAGATGACGTTAGTTAGAGAAGAGGACAGCAGATGACATTAGTTAGCGAAGAGGAGACCAGATGACATTAGTTAGAGAAGAAGAGACCAGATGACATTATTTAGAGGAGACCAGATGACATTAAATAGAGAATAGGAGACCAGATGACATTACGTAGAGAAAGGGAGACCATATGACATTAGTTGGAGAAGAGGACATCAGATGACATTAGTTAGAGATGAAGAGACCACATGACATTAGGTAGAGAAAAGGACATCAGATGACATTCGGTAGAGAAGAAGGGACCAAGATGACTTTAGTTAGAGAAGAGGACATCAGATGCTATTTGTTAAAGATGAAGAGGACACCAGATGACATTAGTTAGAGAAGAGACCAGATGACGTTAGTTAGAGAAGAGGAGACCAGATGACATTAGTTACAGAAGAAGAGACCAGATGAAATTACTTAGAGAAGAAGATACCAGATTATGTTACTTAGAGAAGAGGAGACCAGATGAAATAAGTAAGTGAACAGGAGACCAGATGACATTAGTTAGAGAAGAAGAGACCGGATGACATTAGTTAGAGAACAGGAGACCAGATGACATTAGTTAGAGAAGAGGAGACCAGATGACATTAGTTAGAGAAGAAGAGACCAGATGACATCACTTAGAGAAGAAGAGACCAGATGACGTTACTTAGAGAAGAGTAGACAAGATGACGTTAGTTAGAGAAGAGGAGACCAGATGACATTAGTTAGAGAAGAGGACACCAGATGACATTAGTTAGAGAAGAAGAGACCAGATGACATTACTTAGAGAAGAAGAGACCAGATGACGTTACTTAGAGAAGAGTAAACCAGATGACATTAGTTAGAGAAGAGGAGACCAGATGACATTAGTTAGAGAAGAGGAGACCAGATGACATTAGTTAGAGAAGAGGAGACCAGATGACATAAGTAAGAGAACAGGAGACCAGATGACATTAGTTAGAGAAGAAGAGACCAGATGACATTAGTTAGAGAAGAGGAGACCAGATGACATTAGTTAGAGAAGAAGAGACCAGATGACATTAGTTACAGAAGAAGAGACGAGATGAAATTACTTAGAGAAGAATATACCAGATTATGTTACTTAGAGAAGAGGAGACCAGATGAAATAAGTAAGTGAACAGGAGACCAGATGACATTAGTTAGAGAAGAAGAGACCAGATGACATTAGTTACAGAAGAAGAGACCAGATGAAATTACTTAGAGAAGAAGATACCAGATTATGTTACTTAGAGAAGAGGAGACCAGATGAAATAAGTAAGTGAACAGGAGACCAGATGACATTAGTTAGAGAAGAAGAGAACGGATGACATTAGTTAGAGAACAGGAGACCAGATGACATTAGTTAGAGAAGAGGAGACCAGATGACATTAGTTAGAGAAGAAGAGACCAGATGACATTAGTTAGAGAAGAGACCAGAGGACATTAGTTAGAGAAGAGGACACCAGATGACATTAGTTAGAGAAGAGACCAGATGACATTACTTAGAGAAGAAGAGACCAGATGACGTTACTTAGAGAAGAGTAGACCAGATGACATTATTTATAGAAGAGGAGACCAGATGACATTAGTTAGAGAAGAAGAGACCAGATGACATCACTTAGAGAAGAAGAGACCAGATGACGTTACTTAGAGAAGTGTAGACAAGATGACGTTAGTTAGAGAAGAGGAGACCAGATGACATTAGTTAGAGAAGAGGACACCAGATGACATTAGTTAGAGAAGAAGAGACCAGATGACATTACTTAGAGAAAAAGAGACCAGATGACGTTACTTAGAGAAGAGTAAACCAGATGACATTAGTTAGAGAAGAAGAGACCAGATGACATTACTTAGAGAAGAGTAGACCAGATGACATTAGTTAGAGAAGAGGAGACCAGATGACATTAGTTAGAGAAGAGGAGACCAGATGACATTAGTTAGAGAAGAGGAGACCAGATGACATTAGTTAGAGAAGAAGAGACCAGATGACATTAGTTAGAGAAGAGGAGACCAGATGACATTAGTTAGAGAAGAAGAGACCAGATGACATTAGTTAGAGAAGAGACCAGAGGACATTAGTTAGAGAAGAGGACACCATATGACATTAGTTAGAGAAGAAGAGACCAGATGACATTACTTAGAGAAGAAGAGACCAGATGACGTTACTTAGAGAAGAGTAGACCAGATGACATTATTTATAGAAGAGGAGACCAGATGACATTAGTTAGAGAAGAAGAGACCAGATGACATCACTTAGAGAAGAAGAGACCAGATGACGTTACTTAGAGAAGAGTAGACAAGATGACGTTAGTTAGAGAAGAGGAGACCAGATGACATTAGTTAGAGAAGAGTAGACCAGATGACATTATTTATAGAAGAGGAGACCAGATGACATTAGTTAGAGAAGAAGAGACCAGATGACATCACTTAGAGAAGAAGAGACCAGATGACGTTACTTAGAGAAGAGGAGACCAGATGACATAAGTAAGAGAACAGGAGACCAGATGACATTAGTTAGAGAAGAAGAGACCAGATGACATTAGTTAGAGAAGAGGAGACCAGATGACATTAGTTAGAGAAGAAGAGACCAGATGACATTAGTTAGAGAAGAGACCAGAGGACATTAGTTAGAGAAGGGGACACCAGATGACATTAGTTAGAGAAGAGGAGACCAGATGACATTATTTAGAGAAGAAGAGACCAGATGACATTAGTTAGATAAGAGTAAAACAGATGAAATTAGTTAGAGAAGAGGACACCAGATGCGATTAGCTATAGAAGTGGACACCAGATGACATTAGTTAGAGAAGAAGACACCAGATGAAATTAGTTAGAGAAGGGGACACCAGATGACATTAGTTAGAGAAGAAGAGACCAAATGACATTATTTAGAGGAGACAAGATGAAATTAGTTAGAGAAGAAGAGACCAGATGACGTTAGTTAGAGAAGACGACATCAGATGACATTAGTTAGAGAAGAAGAGACCAGATGACATTACTTAGAGAAGAGTAGACAAGATGACATTAGGTAGAGAAGAGGACACCAAATGACATTAGGTAGAGAAGAAGAGACCAAGATGACATTAGTTAGAGAAGAGGACATCAGAGGCCATTTGTTAGAGACGAAGAGACCTGATGACTTTAGTTAGAGAAGAAGAGACCAGATGACATTATTTAGAGGAGACCAGATGACATTAAATAGAGAAGAGGAGACCAGATGACATTAGGTAGAGAAAAGGAGACCAAATGACATTAGTTGGAGAAGAGGACATCAGATGACATTAGTTAGAGATGAAGAGACCACATGACATTAGGTAGAGAAAAGGACATCCGATGACATTCGGTAGAGAAGAAGGGACCAAGATGACTTTAGTTAGAGAAGAGGACATCAGATGCTATTTGTTAAAGATGAAGAGGACACCAGATGACATTAGTTAGAGAAGAGACCAGATGACGTTAGTTACAGAAGAAGACGCCAGATGACATTACTTAGAGAAGAAGATACCAGATGATGTTGCTTAGAGAAGAGGAGACCAGATGACATAAGTAAGAGAACAGGAGACCAGATGAAATTAGTTAGAGAAGAGTAGACCATATGACATTATTTATATAAGAGGAGACCAGATGACATTAGTTAGAGAAGAAGAGACCAGATGACATCACTTTGAGAAGAAGAGACCAGATGACGTTACTTAGAGAAGAGGAGACCAGATGACATAAGTAAGAGAACAGGAGACCAGATGACATTAGTTAGAGAAGAAGAGACCAGATGACATTAGTTAGAGAAGAGGAGACCAGATGACATTACTTAGAGAAGAAGATACCAGATGATGTTGCTTAGAGAAGAGGAGACCAGATGACATAAGTAAGAGAACAGGAGACCAGATGAAATTAGTTAGAGAAGAGTAGACCATATGACATTATTTATATAAGAGGAGACCAGATGACATTAGTTAGAGTAGAAGAGACCAGATGACATCACTTAGAGAAGAAGAGACCAGATGACGTTACTTAGAGAAGAGGAGACCAGATGACATAAGTAAGAGAACAGGAGACCAGATGACATTAGTTAGAGAAGAAGAGACCAGATGACATTAGTTAGAGAAGAGGAGACCAGATGACATTAGTTAGAGAAGAAGAGACCAGATGACATTAGTTAGAGAAGAGACCAGATGACATTAGTTAGAGAAGAGGACACCATATGACATTAGTTAGAGAAGAAGAGACCAGATGACATTACTTAGAGAAGAAGAGACCAGATGACGTTACTTAGAGAAGAGTAGACCAGATGACATTATTTATAGAAGAGGAGACCAGATGACATTAGTTAGAGAAGAAGAGACCAGATGACATCACTTAGAGAAGAAGAGACCAGATGACGTTACTTAGAGAAGAGTAGACAAGATGACGTTAGTTAGAGAAGAGGAGACCAGATGACATTAGTTAGAGAAGAGTAGACCAGATGACATTATTTATAGAAGAGGTGACCAGATGACATTAGTTAGAGAAGAAGAGACCAGATGACATCACTTAGAGAAGAAGAGACCAGATGACGTTACTTAGAGAAGAGGAGACCAGATGACATAAGTAAGAGAACAGGAGACCAGATGACATTAGTTAGAGAAGAAGAGACCAGATGACATTAGTTAGAGAAGAGGAGACCAGATGACATTAGTTAGAGAAGAAGAGACCAGATGACATTAGTTAGAGAAGAGACCAGAGGACATTAGTTAGAGAAGGGGACACCAGATGACATTAGTTAGAGAAGAGGAGACCAGATGACATTATTTAGAGAAGAAGAGACCAGATGACATTAGTTAGATAAGAGTAAAACAGATGAAATTAGTTAGAGAAGAGGACACCAGATGCGATTAGCTATAGAAGTGGACACCAGATGACATTAGTTAGAGAAGAAGACACCAGATGAAATTAGTTAGAGAAGGGGACACCAGATGACATTAGTTAGAGAAGAAGAGACCAAATGACATTATTTAGAGGAGACAAGATGAAATTAGTTAGAGAAGAAGAGACCAGATGACGTTAGTTAGAGAAGACGACATCAGATGACATTAGTTAGAGAAGAAGAGACCAGATGACATTACTTAGAGAAGAGTAGACAAGATGACATTAGGTAGAGAAGAGGACACCAAATGACATTAGGTAGAGAAGAAGAGACCAAGATGACATTAGTTAGAGAAGAGGACATCAGAGGCCATTTGTTAGAGACGAAGAGACCTGATGACTTTAGTTAGAGAAGAAGAGACCAGATGACATTATTTAGAGGAGACCAGATGACATTAAATAGAGAAGAGGAGACCAGATGACATTAGGTAGAGAAAAGGAGACCAAATGACATTAGTTGGAGAAGAGGACATCAGATGACATTAGTTAGAGATGAAGAGACCACATGACATTAGGTAGAGAAAAGGACATCCGATGACATTCGGTAGAGAAGAAGGGACCAAGATGACTTTAGTTAGAGAAGAGGACATCAGATGCTATTTGTTAAAGATGAAGAGGACACCAGATGACATTAGTTAGAGAAGAGACCAGATGACGTTAGTTACAGAAGAAGACGCCAGATGACATTACTTAGAGAAGAAGATACCAGATGATGTTGCTTAGAGAAGAGGAGACCAGATGACATAAGTAAGAGAACAGGAGACCAGATGAAATTAGTTATAGAATAAGAGACCAGATGACGTTAGTTAGAGAAGAGGACATCAGATGACATTAGTTAGAGAAGAGGAGACCAGATGACATAAGTAAGAGAACAGGAGACCAGATGACATTAGTTAGAGAAGAGACCAGAGGACATTAGTTAGAGAAGAGGACATCAGATGCTATTTGTTAGAGATGAAGAGGACACCAGATGACATTAGTTAGAGAAGAGACCAGATGACGTTAGTTAGAGAAGAGGACACCACATGACATTAGTTAGAGGAGACCAGCTGACATTTTTTAGAGAAGAAGAGACCAGATGACATTAGGTGGAGAAGAGGACATCAGATGACATTAGGTAGAGAAGAAGGGACCAAGATGACTTTAGTTAGAGAACAGGACATCAGATGACGTTAGTTAGAGAAGAGGACAGCAGATGACATTAGTTAGCGAAGAGGAGACCAGATGACATTAGTTAGAGAAGAAGAGACCAGATGACATTATTTAGAGGAGACCAGATGACATTAAATAGAGAATAGGAGACCAGATGACATTACGTAGAGAAAGGGAGACCAAATGACATTAGTTGGAGAAGAGGACATCAGATGACATTAGTTAGAGATGAAGAGACCACATGACATTAGGTAGAGAAAAGGACATCAGATGACATTCGGTAGAGAAGAAGGGACCAAGATGACTTTAGTTAGAGAAGAGGACATCAGATGCTATTTGTTAAAGATGAAGAGGACACCAGATGACATTAGTTAGAGAAGAGACCAGATGACGTTAGTTAGAGAAGAGGAGACCAGATGACATTAGTTACAGAAGAAGAGACCAGATGAAATTACTTAGAGAAGAAGATACCAGATTATGTTACTTAGAGAAGAGGAGACCAGATGAAATAAGTAAGTGAACAGGAGACCAGATGACATTAGTTAGAGAAGAAGAGACCGGATGACATTAGTTAGAGAACAGGAGACCAGATGACATTAGTTAGAGAAGAGGAGACCAGATGACATTAGTTAGAGAAGAAGAGACCAGATGACATTAGTTAGAGAAGAGACCAGAGGACATTAGTTAGAGAAGGGGACACCAGATGACATTAGTTAGAGAAGAGGAGACCAGATGACATTATTTAGAGAAGAAGAGACCAGATGACATTAGTTAGATAAGAGTAAAACAGATGAAATTAGTTAGAGAAGAGGACACCAGATGCGATTAGCTATAGAAGTGGACACCAGATGACATTAGTTAGAGAAGAAGACACCAGATGAAATTAGTTAGAGAAGGGGACACCAGATGACATTAGTTAGAGAAGAAGAGACCAAATGACATTATTTAGAGGAGACAAGATGAAATTAGTTAGAGAAGAAGAGACCAGATGACGTTAGTTAGAGAAGACGACATCAGATGACATTAGTTAGAGAAGAAGAGACCAGATGACATTACTTAGAGAAGAGTAGACAAGATGACATTAGGTAGAGAAGAGGACACCAAATGACATTAGGTAGAGAAGAAGAGACCAAGATGACATTAGTTAGAGAAGAGGACATCAGAGGCCATTTGTTAGAGACGAAGAGACCTGATGACTTTAGTTAGAGAAGAAGAGACCAGATGACATTATTTAGAGGAGACCAGATGACATTAAATAGAGAAGAGGAGACCAGATGACATTAGGTAGAGAAAAGGAGACCAAATGACATTAGTTGGAGAAGAGGACATCAGATGACATTAGTTAGAGATGAAGAGACCACATGACATTAGGTAGAGAAAAGGACATCCGATGACATTCGGTAGAGAAGAAGGGACCAAGATGACTTTAGTTAGAGAAGAGGACATCAGATGCTATTTGTTAAAGATGAAGAGGACACCAGATGACATTAGTTAGAGAAGAGACCAGATGACGTTAGTTACAGAAGAAGACACCAGATGACATTACTTAGAGAAGGAGCTACCAGATGATGTTGCTTAGAGAAGAGGAGACCAGATGACATAAGTAAGAGAACAGGAGACCAGATGAAATTAGTTATAGAATAAGAGACCAGATGACGTTAGTTAGAGAAGAGGACATCAGATGACATTAGTTAGAGAAGAGGAGACCAGATGACATAAGTAAGAGAACAGGAGACCAGATGACATTAGTTAGAGAAGAGACCAGAGGACATTAGTTAGAGAAGAGGACATCAGATGCTATTTGTTAGAGATGAAGAGGACACCAGATGACATTAGTTAGAGAAGAGACCAGATGACGTTAGTTAGAGAAGAGGACACCACATGACATTAGTTAGAGGAGACCAGCTGACATTTTTTAGAGAAGAAGAGACCAGATGACATTAGGTGGAGAAGAGGACATCAGATGACATTAGGTAGAGAAGAAGGGACCAAGATGACTTTAGTTAGAGAACAGGACATCAGATGACGTTAGTTAGAGAAGAGGACAGCAGATGACATTAGTTAGCGAAGAGGAGACCAGATGACATTAGTTAGAGAAGAAGAGACCAGATGACATTATTTAGAGGAGACCAGATGACATTAAATAGAGAATAGGAGACCAGATGACATTACGTAGAGAAAGGGAGACCAAATGACATTAGTTGGAGAAGAGGACATCAGATGACATTAGTTAGAGATGAAGAGACCACATGACATTAGGTAGAGAAAAGGACATCAGATGACATTCGGTAGAGAAGAAGGGACCAAGATGACTTTAGTTAGAGAAGAGGACATCAGATGCTATTTGTTAAAGATGAAGAGGACACCAGATGACATTAGTTAGAGAAGAGACCAGATGACGTTAGTTAGAGAAGAGGAGACCAGATGACATTAGTTACAGAAGAAGAGACCAGATGAAATTACTTAGAGAAGAAGATACCAGATTATGTTACTTAGAGAAGAGGAGACCAGATGAAATAAGTAAGTGAACAGGAGACCAGATGACATTAGTTAGAGAAGAAGAGACCGGATGACATTAGTTAGAGAACAGGAGACCAGATGACATTAGTTAGAGAAGAGGAGACCAGATGACATTAGTTAGAGAAGAAGAGACCAGATGACATCACTTAGAGAAGAAGAGACCAGATGACGTTACTTAGAGAAGAGTAGACAAGATGACGTTAGTTAGAGAAGAGGAGACCAGATGACATTAGTTAGAGAAGAGGACACCAGATGACATTAGTTAGAGAAGAAGAGACCAGATGACATTACTTAGAGAAGAAGAGACCAGATGACGTTACTTAGAGAAGAGTAAACCAGATGACATTAGTTAGAGAAGAGGAGACCAGATGACATTAGTTAGAGAAGAGGAGACCAGATGACATTAGTTAGAGAAGAGGAGACCAGATGACATAAGTAAGAGAACAGGAGACCAGATGACATTAGTTAGAGAAGAAGAGACCAGATGACATTAGTTAGAGAAGAGGAGACCAGATGACATTAGTTAGAGAAGAAGAGACCAGATGACATTAGTTACAGAAGAAGAGACGTGATGAAATTACTTAGAGAAGAATATACCAGATTATGTTACTTAGAGAAGAGGAGACCAGATGAAATAAGTAAGTGAACATTAGACCAGATGACATTAGTTAGAGAAGAAGAGACCAGATGACATTAGTTACAGAAGAAGAGACCAGATGAAATTACTTAGAGAAGAAGATACCAGATTATGTTACTTAGAGAAGAGGAGACCAGATGAAATAAGTAAGTGAACAGGAGACCAGATGACATTAGTTAGAGAAGAAGAGAACGGATGACATTAGTTAGAGAACAGGAGACCAGATGACATTAGTTAGAGAAGAGGAGACCAGATGACATTAGTTAGAGAAGAAGAGACCAAATGACATTAGTTAGAGAAGAGACCAGAGGACATTAGTTAGAGAAGAGGACACCAGATGACATTAGTTAGAGAAGAAGAGACCAGATGACATTACTTAGAGAAGAAGAGACCAGATGACGTTACTTAGAGAAGAGTAGACCAGATGACATTATTTATAGAAGAGGAGACCAGATGACATTAGTTAGAGAAGAAGAGACCAGATGACATCACTTAGAGAAGAAGAGACCAGATGACGTTACTTAGAGAAGTGTAGACAAGATGACGTTAGTTAGAGAAGAGGAGACCAGATGACATTAGTTAGAGAAGAGGACACCAGATGACATTAGTTAGAGAAGAAGAGACCAGATGACATTACTTAGAGAAAAAGAGACCAGATGACGTTACTTAGAGAAGAGTAAACCAGATGACATTAGTTAGAGAAGAAGAGACCAGATGACATTACTTAGAGAAGAGTAGACCAGATGACATTAGTTAGAGAAGAGGAGACCAGATGACATTAGTTAGAGAAGAGGAGACCAGATGACATTAGTTAGAGAAGAGGAGACCAGATGACATAAGTAAGAGAACAGGAGACCAGATGACATTAGTTAGAGAAGAAGAGACCAGATGACATTAGTTAGAGAAGAGGAGACCAGATGACATTAGTTAGAGAAGAAGAGACCAGATGACATTAGTTAGAGAAGAGACCAGAGGACATTAGTTAGAGAAGGGGACACCAGATGACATTAGTTAGAGAAGAGGAGACCAGATGACATTATTTAGAGAAGAAGAGACCAGATGACATTGGTTAGATAAGAGTAAAACAGATGAAATTAGTTAGAGAAGAGGACACCAGATGCGATTAGTTATAGAAGTGGACACCAGATGACATTAGTTAGAGAAGAGGACACCAGATGAAATTAGTTAGAGAAGGGGACACCAGATGACATTAGTTAGAGAAGAAGAGACCAGATGACATTATTTAGAGCAGACAAGATGACATTAGTTAGAGAAGGAGAGACCAGATGACGTTAGTTAGAGAAGAGGACATCAGATGACATTAGTTAGAGAAGAAGAGACCAGATGACATTACTTAGAGAAGAGTAGACAAGATGACATTAGGTAGAGAAGAGGACACCAGATGACATTAGGTAGAGAAGAAGAGACCAAGATGACATTAGTTAGAGAAGAGGACATCAGAGGCCAATTGTTAGAGACGAAGAGACCTGATGACTTTAGTTAGAGAAGAAGAGACCAGATGACATATTTAGAGGAGACCAGATGACATTAAATAGAGAAGAGGAGACCAGATGACATTATGTAGAGAAAAGGAGACCAAATGACATTAGTTGGAGAAGAGGACAGCAGATGACATTAGTTAGAGATGAAGAGACCACATGACATTAGGTAGAGAAAAGGACATCAGATGACATTCGGTAGAGAAGAAGGGACCAAGATGACTTTAGTTAGAGAAGAGGACATCAGATGCTATTTGTTAAAGATGAAGAGGACACCAGATGACATTAGTTAGAGAAGAGACCAGATGACGTTAGTTACAGAAGAAGACGCCAGATGACATTACTTAGAGAAGAAGATACCAGATGATGTTGCTTAGAGAAGAGGAGACCAGATGACATAAGTAAGAGAACAGGAGACCAGATGAAATTAGTTATAGAATAAGAGACCAGATGACGTTAGTTAGAGAAGAGGACATCAGATGACATTAGTTAGAGAAGAGGAGACCAGATGACATAAGTAAGAGAACAGGAGACCAGATGACATTAGTTAGAGAAGAGGACATCAGATGCTATTTGTTAGAGATGAAGAGGACACCAGATGACATTAGTTAGAGAAGAGACCAGATGACGTTAGTTAGAGAAGAGGACACCACATGACATTAGTTAGAGGAGACCAGCTGACATTTTTTAGAGAAGAAGAGACCAGATGACATTAGGTAGAGAAGAGGACATCAGATGACATTAGGTAGAGAAGAAGGGACCAAGATGACTTTAGTTAGAGAAGAGGACATCAGATGACGATAGTTAGAGAAGAGGACAGCAGATGACATTAGTTAGAGAAGAGGAGACCAGATGACATTAGTTAGAGAAGAAGAGACCAGATGACATTATTTAGAGGAGACCAGATGACATTAAATAGAGAAGAGGAGACCAGATGACATTACGTAGAGAAAAGGAGACCAAATGACATTAGTTGGAGAAGAGGACATCAGATGACATTAGTTAGAAATGAAGAGACCACATGACATTAGGTAGAGAAAAGGATATCAGATGACATTCGGTAGAGAAGAAGTGACCAAGATGACTTTAGTTAGAGAAGAGGACATCAGATGCTATTTGTTAAAGATGAAGAGGACACCAGATGACATTAGTTAGAGAAGAGACCAGATGACGTTAGTTAGAGAAGAGGAGACCAGATGACATTAGTTACAGAAGAAGAGACCAGATGAAATTACTTAGAGAAGAAGATACCAGATTATGTTACTTAGAGAAGAGGAGACCAGATGAAATAAGTAAGTGAACAGGAGACCAGATGACATTAGTTAGAGAAGAAGAGACCGGATGACATTAGTTAGAGAACAGGAGACCAGATGACATTAGTTAGAGAAGAGGAGACCAGATGACATTAGTTAGAGAAGAGGAGACCAGATGACATAAGTAAGAGAACAGGACACCAGATGACATTAGTTAGAGAAGAAGAGACCAGATGACATTAGTTACAGAAGAAGAGACCAGATGAAATTACTTAGAGAAGAAGATACCAGATTATGTTACTTAGAGTAGAGGAGACCAGATGAAATAAGTAAGTGAACAGGAGACCAGATGACATTAGTTAGAGAAGAAGAGACCAGATGACATTAGTTACAGAAGAAGAGACCAGATGAAATTACTTAGAGAAGAAGATACCAGATTATGTTACTTAGAGAAGAGGAGACCAGATGAAATAAGTATGAGAACAGGAGACCAGATGACATTAGTTAGAGAAGAAGAGACCGGATGACATTAGTTAGAGAACAGGAGACCAGATGACATTAGTTAGAGAAGAGGAGACCAGATGACATTAGTTAGAGAAGAAGAGACCAGATGACATTAGTTAGAGAAGAGACCAGAGGACATTAGTTAGAGAAGAGGACACCAGATGACATTAGTTAGAGAAGAAGAGACCAGATGACATTACTTAGAGAAGAAGAGACCAGATGAGGTTACTTAGAGAAGAGTAGACCAGATGACATTATTTATAGAAGAGGAGACCAGATGACATTAGTTAGAGAAGAAGAGACCAGATGACATCACTTAGAGAAAAAGAGACCAGATGACGTTACTTAGAGAAGAGTAGACAAGATGACGTTAGTTAGAGAAGAGGAGACCAGATGACATTAGTTAGAGAAGAGGACACCAGATGACATTATTTAGAGAAGAAGAGACCAGATGACATTACTTAGAGAAGAAGAGACCAGATGACGTTACTTAGAGAAGAGTAAACCAGATGACATTAGTTAGAGAAGAAGAGACCAGATGACATTACTTAGAGAAGAAGAGACCAGATGACGTTACTTAGAGAAGAGTAGACCAGATGACATTAGTTAGAGAAGAGGAGACCAGATGACATTAGTTAAGGAAGAGGAGACCAGATGACATTAGTTAGAGAAGAGGAGACCAGATGACATAAGTAAGAGAACAGGAGACCAGATGACATTAGTTAGAGAAGAAGAGACCAGATGACATTAGTTAGAGAAGAGGAGACCAGATGACATTAGTTAGAGAAGAAGAGACCAGATGACATTAGTTAGAGAAGAGACCAAAGGACATTAGTTAGAGAAGGGGACACCAGATGACATTAGTTAGAGAAGAGGAGACCAGATGACATTATTTAGAGAAGAAGAGACCAGATGACATTAGTTAGATAAGAGTAAAACAGATGAAATTAGTTAGAGAAGAAGACACCAGATGCGATTAGTTATAGAAGCGGACACCAGATGACATTAGTTAGAGAAGAGGACACCAGATGAAATGAGTTAGAGAAGGGGACACCAGATGACATTAGTTAGAGAAGAAGAGACCAGATGACATTATTTAGAGGAGACAAGATGACATTAGTTAGAGAAGAAGAGACCAGATGACGTTAGTTAGAGAAGAGGACATCAGATGACATTAGTTAGAGAAGAAGAGACCAGATGACATTACTTAGAGAAGAGTAGACAAGATGACATTAGGTAGAGAAGAGGACACCAGATGACATTAGGTAGAGAAGAAGAGACCAAGATGACATTAGTTAGAGGAGACCAGATGACATTAAATAGAGAAGAGGAGACCAGATGACATTAGGTAGAGAAAAGGAGACCAAATGACATTAGTTGGAAAAGAGGACAGCAGATGACATTAGTTAGAGATGAAGAGACCACATGACATTAGGTAGAGAAAAGGACATCAGATGACATTCGGTAGAGAAGAAGGGACCAAGATGACTTTAGTTAGAGAAGAGGACATCAGATGCTATTTGTTAAAGATGAAGAGGACACCAGATGACATTAGTTAGAGAAGAGACCAGATGACGTTAGTTACAGAAGAAGACGCCAGATGACATTACTTAGAGATGAAGATACCAGATGATGTTGCTTAGAGAAGAAGATACCAGATTATGTTACTTAGAGAAGAGGAGACCAGATGAAATAAGTAAGTGAACAGGAGACCAGATGACATTAGTTAGAGAAGAAGAGACCGGATGACATTAGTTAGAGAACAGGAGACCAGATGACATTAGTTAGAGAAGAGGAGACCAGATGACATTAGTTAGAGAAGAAGAGACCAGATGACATTAGTTAGAGAAGAGACCGGAGGACATTAGTTAGAGAAGAGGACACCAGATGACATTAGTTAGAGAAGAGGAGACCAGATGACATTAGTTAGAGAAGAGGAGACCAGATGACATAAGTAAGAGAACAGGAAACAAGATGACATTAGTTAGAGAAGAAGAGACCAGATGACATCACTTAGAGAAGAAGAGACCAGATGACGTTACTTAGAGAAGAGGAGACCAGATGACATAAGTAAGAGAACAGGAGACCAGATGACATTAGTTAGAGAAGAAGAGACCAGATGACATTAGTTAGAGAAGAGGAGACCAGATTACATTAGTTAGAGAAGAAGAGACCAGATGACATTAGTTAGAGAAGAGACCAGAGGACATTAGTTAGAGAAGAGGACACCATATGACATTAGTTGGAGAAGAAGAGACCAGATGACATTACTTAGAGAAGAAGAGACCAGATGACGTTACTTAGAGAAGAGTAGACCAGATGACATTATTTATAGAAGAGGAGACCAGATGACATTAGTTAGAGTAGAAGAGACCAGATGACATCACTTAGAGAAGAAGAGACCAGATGACGTTACTTAGAGAAGAGGAGACCAGATGACATAAGTAAGAGAACAGGAGACCAGATGACATTAGTTAGAGAAGAAGAGACCAGATGACATTAGTTAGAGAAGAGGAGACCAGATGACATTAGTTAGAGAAGAAGAGACCAGATGACATTAGTTAGAGAAGAGACCAGAGGACATTAGTTAGAGAAGAGGACACCATATGACATTAGTTAGAGAAGAAGAGACCAGATGACATTACTTAGAGAAGAAGAGACCAGATGACGTTACTTAGAGAAGAGTAGACCAGATGACATTATTTATAGAAGAGGAGACCAGATGACATTAGTTAGAGAAGAAGAGACCAGATGACATCACTTAGAGAAGAAGAGACCAGATGACGTTACTTAGAGAAGAGTAGACAAGATGACGTTAGTTAGAGAAGAGGAGACCAGATGACATTAGTTAGAGAAGAGTAGACCAGATGACATTATTTATAGAAGAGGAGACCAGATGACATTAGTTAGAGAAGAAGAGACCAGATGACATCACTTAGAGAAGAAGAGACCAGATGACGTTACTTAGAGAAGAGGAGACCAGATGACATAAGTAAGAGAACAGGAGACCAGATGACATTAGTTAGAGAAGAAGAGACCAGATGACATTAGTTAGAGAAGAGGAGACCAGATGACATTAGTTAGAGAAGAAGAGACCAGATGACATTAGTTAGAGAAGAGACCAGAGGACATTAGTTAGAGAAGGGGACACCAGATGACATTAGTTAGAGAAGAGGAGACCAGATGACATTATTTAGAGAAGAAGAGACCAGATGACATTAGTTAGATAAGAGTAAAACAGATGAAATTAGTTAGAGAAGAGGACACCAGATGCGATTAGCTATAGAAGTGGACACCAGATGACATTAGTTAGAGAAGAAGACACCAGATGAAATTAGTTAGAGAAGGGGACACCAGATGACATTAGTTAGAGAAGAAGAGACCAAATGACATTATTTAGAGGAGACAAGATGAAATTAGTTAGAGAAGAAGAGACCAGATGACGTTAGTTAGAGAAGACGACATCAGATGACATTAGTTAGAGAAGAAGAGACCAGATGACATTACTTAGAGAAGAGTAGACAAGATGACATTAGGTAGAGAAGAGGACACCAAATGACATTAGGTAGAGAAGAAGAGACCAAGATGACATTAGTTAGAGAAGAGGACATCAGAGGCCATTTGTTAGAGACGAAGAGACCTGATGACTTTAGTTAGAGAAGAAGAGACCAGATGACATTATTTAGAGGAGACCAGATGACATTAAATAGAGAAGAGGAGACCAGATGACATTAGGTAGAGAAAAGGAGACCAAATGACATTAGTTGGAGAAGAGGACATCAGATGACATTAGTTAGAGATGAAGAGACCACATGACATTAGGTAGAGAAAAGGACATCCGATGACATTCGGTAGAGAAGAAGGGACCAAGATGACTTTAGTTAGAGAAGAGGACATCAGATGCTATTTGTTAAAGATGAAGAGGACACCAGATGACATTAGTTAGAGAAGAGACCAGATGATGTTAGTTACAGAAGAAGACGCCAGATGACATTACTTAGAGAAGAAGATACCAGATGATGTTGCTTAGAGAAGAGGAGACCAGATGACATAAGTAAGAGAACAGGAGACCAGATGAAATTAGTTATAGAATAAGAGACCAGATGACGTTAGTTAGAGAAGAGGACATCAGATGACATTAGTTAGAGAAGAGGAGACCAGATGACATAAGTAAGAGAACAGGAGACCAGATGACATTAGTTAGAGAAGAGACCAGAGGACATTAGTTAGAGAAGAGGACATCAGATGCTATTTGTTAGAGATGAAGAGGACACCAGATGACATTAGTTAGAGAAGAGACCAGATGACGTTAGTTAGAGAAGAGGACACCACATGACATTAGTTAGAGGAGACCAGCTGACATTTTTTAGAGAAGAAGAGACCAGATGACATTAGGTGGAGAAGAGGACATCAGATGACATTAGGTAGAGAAGAAGGGACCAAGATGACTTTAGTTAGAGAACAGGACATCAGATGACGTTAGTTAGAGAAGAGGACAGCAGATGACATTAGTTAGCGAAGAGGAGACCAGATGACATTAGTTAGAGAAGAAGAGACCAGATGACATTATTTAGAGGAGACCAGATGACATTAAATAGAGAATAGGAGACCAGATGACATTACGTAGAGAAAGGGAGACCAAATGACATTAATTGGAGAAGAGGACATCAGATGACATTAGTTAGAGATGAAGAGACCACATGACATTAGGTAGAGAAAAGGACATCAGATGACATTCGGTAGAGAAGAAGGGACCAAGATGACTTTAGTTAGAGAAGAGGACATCAGATGCTATTTGTTAAAGATGAAGAGGACACCAGATGACATTAGTTAGAGAAGAGACCAGATGACGTTAGTTAGAGAAGAGGAGACCAGATGACATTAGTTACAGAAGAAGAGACCAGATGAAATTACTTAGAGAAGAAGATACCAGATTATGTTACTTAGAGAAGAGGAGACCAGATGAAATAAGTAAGTGAACAGGAGACCAGATGACATTAGTTAGAGAAGAAGAGACCGGATGACATTAGTTAGAGAACAGGAGACCAGATGACATTAGTTAGAGAAGAGGAGACCAGATGACATTAGTTAGAGAAGAAGAGACCAGATGACATTAGTTAGAGAAGAGACCAGAGGACATTAGTTAGAGAAGAGGACACCAGATGACATTAGTTAGAGAAGAAGAGACCAGATGACATTACTTAGAGAAGAAGAGACCAGATGACGTTACTTAGAGAAGAGTAGACCAGATGACATTATTTATAGAAGAGGAGACCAGATGACATTAGTTAGAGAAGAAGAGACCAGATGACATCACTTAGAGAAGAAGAGACCAGATGACGTTACTTAGAGAAGTGTAGACAAGATGACGTTAGTTAGAGAAGAGGAGACCAGATGACATTAGTTAGAGAAGAGGACACCAGATGACATTAGTTAGAGAAGAAGAGACCAGATGACATTACTTAGAGAAAAAGAGACCAGATGACGTTACTTAGAGAAGAGTAAACCAGATGACATTAGTTAGAGAAGAAGAGACCAGATGACATTACTTAGAGAAGAGTAGACCAGATGACATTAGTTAGAGAAGAGGAGACCAGATGACATTAGTTAGAGAAGAGGAGACCAGATGACATTAGTTAGAGAAGAGAAGACCAGATGACATAAGTAAGAGAACAGGAGACCAGATGACATTAGTTAGAGAAGAAGAGACCAGATGACATTAGTTAGAGAAGAGGAGACCAGATGACATTAGTTAGAGAAGAAGAGACCAGATGACATTAGTTAGAGAAGAGACCAGAGGACATTAGTTAGAGAAGGGGACACCAGATGACATTAGTTAGAGAAGAGGAGACCAGATGACATTATTTAGAGAAGAAGAGACCAGATGACATTGGTTAGATAAGAGTAAAACAGATGAAATTAGTTAGAGAAGAGGACACCAGATGCGATTAGTTATAGAAGTGGACACCAGATGACATTAGTTAGAGAAGAGGACACCAGATGAAATTAGTTAGAGAAGGGGACACCAGATGACATTAGTTAGAGAAGAAGAGACCAGATGACATTATTTAGAGCAGACAAGATGACATTAGTTAGAGAAGGAGAGACCAGATGACGTTAGTTAGAGAAGAGGACATCAGATGACATTAGTTAGAGAAGAAGAGACCAGATGACATTACTTAGAGAAGAGTAGACAAGATGACATTAGGTAGAGAAGAGGACACCAGATGACATTAGGTAGAGAAGAAGAGACCAAGATGACATTAGTTAGAGAAGAGGACATCAGAGGCCAATTGTTAGAGACGAAGAGACCTGATGACTTTAGTTAGAGAAGAAGAGACCAGATGACATATTTAGAGGAGACCAGATGACATTAAATAGAGAAGAGGAGACCAGATGACATTATGTAGAGAAAAGGAGACCAAATGACATTAGTTGGAGAAGAGGACAGCAGATGACATTAGTTAGAGATGAAGAGACCACATGACATTAGGTAGAGAAAAGGACATCAGATGACATTCGGTAGAGAAGAAGGGACCAAGATGACTTTAGTTAGAGAAGAGGACATCAGATGCTATTTGTTAAAGATGAAGAGGACACCAGATGACATTAGTTAGAGAAGAGACCAGATGACGTTAGTTACAGAAGAAGACGCCAGATGACATTACTTAGAGAAGAAGATACCAGATGATGTTGCTTAGAGAAGAGGAGACCAGATGACATAAGTAAGAGAACAGGAGACCAGATGAAATTAGTTATAGAATAAGAGACCAGATGACGTTAGTTAGAGAAGAGGACATCAGATGACATTAGTTAGAGAAGAGGAGACCAGATGACATAAGTAAGAGAACAGGAGACCAGATGACATTAGTTAGAGAAGAGGACATCAGATGCTATTTGTTAGAGATGAAGAGGACACCAGATGACATTAGTTAGAGAAGAGACCAGATGACGTTAGTTAGAGAAGAGGACACCACATGACATTAGTTAGAGGAGACCAGCTGACATTTTTTAGAGAAGAAGAGACCAGATGACATTAGGTAGAGAAGAGGACATCAGATGACATTAGGTAGAGAAGAAGGGACCAAGATGACTTTAGTTAGAGAAGAGGACATCAGATGACGATAGTTAGAGAAGAGGACAGCAGATGACATTAGTTAGAGAAGAGGAGACCAGATGACATTAGTTAGAGAAGAAGAGACCAGATGACATTATTTAGAGGAGACCAGATGACATTAAATAGAGAAGAGGAGACCAGATGACATTACGTAGAGAAAAGGAGACCAAATGACATTAGTTGGAGAAGAGGACATCAGATGACATTAGTTAGAAATGAAGAGACCACATGACATTAGGTAGAGAAAAGGATATCAGATGACATTCGGTAGAGAAGAAGTGACCAAGATGACTTTAGTTAGAGAAGAGGACATCAGATGCTATTTGTTAAAGATGAAGAGGACACCAGATGACATTAGTTAGAGAAGAGACCAGATGACGTTAGTTAGAGAAGAGGAGACCAGATGACATTAATTAAAGAAGAAGAGACCAGATGAAATTACTTAGAGAAGAAGATACCAGATTATGTTACTTAGAGAAGAGGAGACCAGATGAAATAAGTAAGTGAACAGGAGACCAGATGACATTAGTTAGAGAAGAAGAGACCGGATGACATTAGTTAGAGAACAGGAGACCAGATGACATTAGTTAGAGAAGAGGAGACCAGATGACATTAGTTAGAGAAGAGGAGACCAGATGACATAAGTAAGAGAACAGGACACCAGATGACATTAGTTAGAGAAGAAGAGACCAGATGACATTAGTTACAGAAGAAGAGACCAGATGAAATTACTTAGAGAAGAAGATACCAGATTATGTTACTTAGAGTAGAGGAGACCAGATGAAATAAGTAAGTGAACAGGAGACCAGATGACATTAGTTAGAGAAGAAGAGACCAGATGACATTAGTTACAGAAGAAGAGACCAGATGAAATTACTTAGAGAAGAAGATACCAGATTATGTTACTTAGAGAAGAGGAGACCAGATGAAATAAGTATGAGAACAGGAGACCAGATGACATTAGTTAGAGAAGAAGAGACCGGATGACATTAGTTAGAGAACAGGAGACCAGATGACATTAGTTAGAGAAGAGGAGACCAGATGACATTAGTTAGAGAAGAAGAGACCAGATGACATTAGTTAGAGAAGAGACCAGAGGACATTAGTTAGAGAAGAGGACACCAGATGACATTAGTTAGAGAAGAAGAGACCAGATGACATTACTTAGAGAAGAAGAGACCAGATGAGGTTACTTAGAGAAGAGTAGACCAGATGACATTATTTATAGAAGAGGAGACCAGATGACATTAGTTAGAGAAGAAGAGACCAGATGACATCACTTAGAGAAAAAGAGACCAGATGACGTTACTTAGAGAAGAGTAGACAAGATGACGTTAGTTAGAGAAGAGGAGACCAGATGACATTAGTTAGAGAAGAGGACACCAGATGACATTATTTAGAGAAGAAGAGACCAGATGACATTACTTAGAGAAGAAGAGACCAGATGACGTTACTTAGAGAAGAGTAAACCAGATGACATTAGTTAGAGAAGAAGAAACCAGATGACATTACTTAGAGAAGAAGAGACCAGATGACGTTACTTAGAGAAGAGTAGACCAGATGACATTAGTTAGAGAAGAGGAGACCAGATGACATTAGTTAAGGAAGAGGAGACCAGATGACATTAGTTAGAGAAGAGGAGACCAGATGACATAAGTAAGAGAACAGGAGACCAGATGACATTAGTTAGAGAAGAAGAGACCAGATGACATTAGTTAGAGAAGAGGAGACCAGATGACATTAGTTAGAGAAGAAGAGACCAGATGACATTAGTTAGAGAAGAGACCAAAGGACATTAGTTAGAGAAGGGGACACCAGATGACATTAGTTAGAGAAGAGGAGACCAGATGACATTATTTAGAGAAGAAGAGACCAGATGACATTAGTTAGATAAGAGTAAAACAGATGAAATTAGTTAGAGAAGAGGACACCAGATGCGATTAGTTATAGAAGCGGACACCAGATGACATTAGTTAGAGAAGAGGACACCAGATGAAATGAGTTAGAGAAGGGGACACCAGATGACATTAGTTAGAGAAGAAGAGACCAGATGACATTATTTAGAGGAGACAAGATGACATTAGTTAGAGAAGAAGAGACCAGATGACGTTAGTTAGAGAAGAGGACATCAGATGACATTAGTTAGAGAAGAAGAGACCAGATGACATTACTTAGAGAAGAGTAGACAAGATGACATTAGGTAGAGAAGAGGACACCAGATGACATTAGGTAGAGAAGAAGAGACCAAGATGACATTAGTTAGAGGAGACCAGATGACATTAAATAGAGAAGAGGAGACCAGATGACATTAGGTAGAGAAAAGGAGACCAAATGACATTAGTTGGAAAAGAGGACAGCAGATGACATTAGTTAGAGATGAAGAGACCACATGACATTAGGTAGAGAAAAGGACATCAGATGACATTCGGTAGAGAAGAAGGGACCAAGATGACTTTAGTTAGAGAAGAGGACATCAGATGCTATTTGTTAAAGATGAAGAGGACACCAGATGACATTAGTTAGAGAAGAGACCAGATGACGTTAGTTACAGAAGAAGACGCCAGATGACATTACTTAGAGATGAAGATACCAGATGATGTTGCTTAGAGAAGAAGATACCAGATTATGTTACTTAGAGAAGAGGAGACCAGATGAAATAAGTAAGTGAACAGGAGACCAGATGACATTAGTTAGAGAAGAAGAGACCGGATGACATTAGTTAGAGAACAGGAGATCAGATGACATTAGTTAGAGAAGAGGAGACCAGATGACATTAGTTAGAGAAGAAGAGACCAGATGACATTAGTTAGAGAAGAGACCGGAGGACATTAGTTAGAGAAGAGGACACCAGATGACATTAGTTAGAGAAGAGGAGACCAGATGACATTAGTTAGAGAAGAGGAGACCAGATGACATAAGTAAGAGAACAGGAGACAAGATGACATTAGTTAGAGAAGAAGAGACCAGATGACATTAGTTAGAGAAGAGGAGACCAGATGACATTAGTTAGAGAAGAAGAGACCAGATGACATTAGTTAGAGAAGAGACCAGAGGACATTAGTTAGATAAAAGGACACCAGATGACATTAGTTAGAGAAGAGTAGACCAGATGACATTAGTTAGAGAAGAGGACATCAGATGCTATTTGTTAGAGATGAAGAGGACACCAGATGACATTAGTTAGAGAAGAGACCAGATGACGTTAGTTAGAGAAGAGGACACCACATGACATTAGTTAGAAGAGACCAGCTGACATTTTTTAGAGAAGAAGAGACCAGATGACATTAGGTAGAGAAGAGGACATCAGATGACATTAGGTAGAGAAGAAGGGACCAAGATGACTTTAGTTAGAGAAGAGGACATCAGATGACGTTAGTTAGAGAAGAGGACAGCAGATGACATTAGTTAGAGAAGAGGAGACCAGATGACATTAGTTAGAGAAGAAGAGACCAGATGACATTATTTAGAGGAGACCAGATGACATTAAATAGAGAAGAGGACACCAGATGACATTACGTAGAGAAAAGGAGACCAAATGACATTAGTTGGAGAAGAGGACATCAGATGACATTAGTTAGAGATGAAGAGACCACATGACATTAGGTAGAGAAAAGGACATCAGATGACATTCGGTAGAGAAGAAGGGACCAAGATGACTTTAGTTAGAGAAGAGGACATCAGATGCTATTTGTTAAAGATGAAGAGGACACCAGATGACATTAGTTAGAGAAGAGACCAGATGACGTTAGTTAGAGAAGAGGATACCAGATGACATTAGTTACAGAAGAAGAGACCAGATGAAATTACTTAGAGAAGAAGATACCAGATTATGTTACTTAGAGAAGAGGAGACCAGATGAAATAAGTAAGTGAACAGGAGACCAGATGACATTAGTTAGAGAAGAAGAGACCGGATGACATTAGTTAGAGAACAGGAGACCAGATGACATTAGTTAGAGAAGAGGAGACCAGATGACATTAGTTAGAGAAGAAGAGACCAGATGACATTACTTAGAGAAGAAGATACCAGATTATGTTACTTAGAGTAGAGGAGACCAGATGAAATAAGTAAGTGAACAGGAGACCAGATGACATTAGTTAGAGAAGAAGAGACCAGATGACATTAGTTACAGAAGAAGAGACCAGATGAAATTACTTAGAGAAGAAGATACCAGATTATGTTACTTAGAGAAGAGGAGACCAGATGAAATAAGTAAGTGAACAGGAGACCAGATGACATTAGTTAGAGAAGAAGAGACCGGATGACATTAGTTAGAGAACAGGAGACCAGATGACATTAGTTAGAGAAGAGGAGACCAGATGACATTAGTTAGAGAAGAAGAGACCAGATGACATCACTTAGAGAAGAAGAGACCAGATGACGTTACTTAGAGAAGAGTAGACAAGATGACGTTAGTTAGAGAAGAGTAAACCAGATGACATTAGTTAGAGAAGAGGAGACCAGATGACATTAGTTAGAGAAGAGGAGACCAGATGACATTAGTTAGAGAAGAGGAGACCAGATGACATAAGTAAGAGAACAGGAGACAAGATGACATTAGTTAGAGAAGAAGAGACCAGATGACATTAGTTAGAGAAGAGGAGACCAGATGACATTAGTTAGAGAAGAAGAGACCAGATGACATTAGTTAGAGAAGAGACCAGAGGACATTAGTTAGAGAAAAGGACACCAGATGACATTAGTTAGAGAAGAGTAGACCAGATGACATTAGTTAGAGAAGAGGACATCAGATGCTATTTGTTAGAGATGAAGAGGACACCAGATGACATTAGTTAGAGAAGAGACCAGATGACGTTAGTTAGAGAAGAGGAGACCAGATGACATTAGTTAGAGAAGAAGAGACCAGATGACATTAGTTAGAGAAGAGACCAGAGGACATTAGTTAGAGAAGAAGAGACCAGATGACATTAGTCAGAGAAGAGACCAGAGGACATTAGTTAGAGAAGAGGACACCAGATGACATTAGTTAGAGAAGAAGAGACCAGATGACATTACTTAGAGAAGAAGAGACCAGATGACGTTACTTAGAGAAGAGTAGACCAGATGACATTATTTATAGAAGAGGAGACCAGATGACATTAGTTAGAGAAGAAGAGACCAGATGACATCACTTAGAGAAGAAGAGACCAGATGACGTTACTTAGAGAAGAGTAGACAAGATGACGTTAGTTAGAGAAGAGGAGACCAGATGACATTAGTTAGAGAAGAGGACACCAGATGACATTATTTATAGAAGAGGAGACCAGATGACATTAGTTGGAGAAGAGGACAGCAGATGACATTAGTTAGAGATGAAGAGACCACATGACATTAGGTAGAGAAAAGGACATCAGATGACATTCGGTAGAGAAGAAGGGACCAAGATGACTTTAGTTAGAGAAGAGGACATCAGATGCTATTTGTTAAAGATGAAGAGGACACCAGATGACATTAGTTAGAGAAGAGACCAGATGACGTTAGTTACAGAAGAAGACGCCAGATGACATTACTTAGAGAAGAAGATACCAGATGATGTTGCTTAGAGAAGAGGAGACCAGATGACATAAGTAAGAGAACAGGAGACCAGATGAAATTAGTTATAGAATAAGAGACCAGATGACGTTAGTTAGAAAAGAGGACAGCAGATGACATTAGTTAGAGAAGAGGAGACCAGATGACATTAGTTAGAGAAGAAGAGACCAGATGACATTATTTAGAGGAGACCAGATGACATTAAATAGAGAAGAGGAGACCAGATGACATTACGTAGAGAAAAGGAGACCAAATGACATTAGTTGGAGAAGAGGACATCAGATGACATTAGTTAGAGATGAAGAGACCACATGACATTAGGTAGAGAAAAGGACATCAGATGACATTCGGTAGAGAAGAAGGGACCAAGATGACTTTAGTTAGAGAAGAGGACATCAGATGCTATTTGTTAAAGATGAAGAGGACACCAGATGACATTAGTTAGAGAAGAGACCAGATGACGTTAGTTAGAGAAGAGGATACCAGATGACATTAGTTACAGAAGAAGAGACCAGATGAAATTACTTAGAGAAGAAGATACCAGATTATGTTACTTAGAGAAGAGGAGACCAGATGAAATAAGTAAGTGAACAGGAGACCAGATGACATTAGTTAGAGAAGAGACCAGAGGACATTAGTTAGAGAAGAAGAGACCAGATGACATTAGTTAGATAAGAGACCAGAGGACATTAGTTAGAGAAGAGGACACCAGATGACATTAGTTAGAGAAGAAGAGACCAGATGACATTACTTAGAGAAGAAGAGACCAGATGACGTTACTTAGAGAAGAGTAGACCAGATGACATTATTTATAGAAGAGGAGACCAGATGACATTAGTTAGAGAAGAAGAGACCAGATGACATCACTTAGAGAAGAAGAGACCAGATGACGTTACTTAGAGAAGAGTAGACAAGATGACGTTAGTTAGAGAAGAGGAGACCAGATGACATTAGTTAGAGAAGAGGACACCAGATGACATTATTTATAGAAGAGGAGACCAGATGACATTAGTTGGAGAAGAGGACAGCAGATGACATTAGTTAGAGATGAAGAGACCACATGACATTAGGTAGAGAAAAGGACATCAGATGACATTCGGTAGAGAAGAAGGGACCAAGATGACTTTAGTTAGAGAAGAGGACATCAGATGCTATTTGTTAAAGATGAAGAGGACACCAGATGACATTAGTTAGAGAAGAGACCAGATGACGTTAGTTACAGAAGAAGACGCCAGATGACATTACTTAGAGAAGAAGATACCAGATGATGTTGCTTAGAGAAGAGGAGACCAGATGACATAAGTAAGAGAACAGGAGACCAGATGAAATTAGTTATAGAATAAGAGACCAGATGACGTTAGTTAGAAAAGAGGACAGCAGATGACATTAGTTAGAGAAGAGGAGACCAGATGACATTAGTTAGAGAAGAAGAGACCAGATGACATTATTTAGAGGAGACCAGATGACATTAAATAGAGAAGAGGAGACCAGATGACATTACGTAGAGAAAAGGAGACCAAATGACATTAGTTGGAGAAGAGGACATCAGATGACATTAGTTAGAGATGAAGAGACCACATGACATTAGGTAGAGAAAAGGACATCAGATGACATTCGGTAGAGAAGAAGGGACCAAGATGACTTTAGTTAGAGAAGAGGACATCAGATGCTATTTGTTAAAGATGAAGAGGACACCAGATGACATTAGTTAGAGAAGAGACCAGATGACGTTAGTTAGAGAAGAGGATACCAGATGACATTAGTTACAGAAGAAGAGACCAGATGAAATTACTTAGAGAAGAAGATACCAGATTATGTTACTTAGAGAAGAGGAGACCAGATGAAATAAGTAAGTGAACAGGAGACCAGATGACATTAGTTAGAGAAGAAGAGACCAGATGACATTACTTAGAGAAGAAGATACCAGATTATGTTACTTAGAGTAGAGGAGACCAGATGAAATAAGTAAGTGAACAGGAGACCAGATGACATTAGTTAGAGAAGAAGAGACCAGATGACATTAGTTACAGAAGAAGAGACCAGATGAAATTACTTAGAGAAGAAGATACCAGATTATGTTACTTAGAGAAGAGGAGACCAGATGAAATAAGTAAGTGAACAGGAGACCAGATGACATTAGTTAGAGAAGAAGAGACCGGATGACATTAGTTAGAGAACAGGAGACCAGATGACATTAGTTAGAGAAGAGGAGACCAGATGACATTAGTTAGAGAAGAAGAGACCAGATGACATTAGTTAGAGAAGAGACCGGAGGACATTAGTTAGAGAAGAGGACACCAGATGACATTAGTTAGAGAAGAAGAGACTAGATGACATTACTTAGAGAAGAAGAGACCAGATGACGTTACTTAGAGAAGAGTAGACCAGATGACATTATTTATAGAAGAGGAGACCAGATGACATTAGTTAGAGAAGAAGAGACCAGATGACATCACTTAGAGAAGAAGAGACCAGATGACGTTACTTAGAGAAGAGTAGACAAGATGACGTTAGTTAGAGAAGAGTAAACCAGATGACATTAGTTAGAGAAGAGGAGACCAGATGACATTAGTTAGAGAAGAGGAGACCAGATGACATTAGTTAGAGAAGAGGAGACCAGATGACATAAGTAAGAGAACAGGAGACAAGATGACATTAGTTAGAGAAGAAGAGACCAGATGACATTAGTTAGAGAAGAGGAGACCAGATGACATTAGTTAGAGAAGAAGAGACCAGATGACATTAGTTAGAGAAGAGACCAGAGGACATTAGTTAGAGAAAAGGACACCAGATGACATTAGTTAGAGAAGAGTAGACCAGATGACATTAGTTAGAGAAGAGGACATCAGATGCTATTTGTTAGAGATGAAGAGGACACCAGATGACATTAGTTAGAGAAGAGACCAGATGACGTTAGTTAGAGAAGAGGACACCACATGACATTAGTTAGAGGAGACCAGCTGACATTTTTTAGAGAAGAAGAGACCAGATGACATTAGGTAGAGAAGAGACCAGAGGACATTAGTTAGATAAAAGGACAACAGATGACATTAGTTAGAGAAGAGTAGACCAGATGACATTAGTTAGAGAAGAGGACATCAGATGCTATTTGTTAGAGATGAAGAGGACACCAGATGACATTAGTTAGAGAAGAGACCAGATGACGTTAGTTAGAGAAGAGGAGACCAGATGACATTAGTTAGAGAAGAAGAGACCAGATGACATTAGTTAGAGAAGAGACCAGAGGACATTAGTTAGAGAAGAAGAGACCAGATGACATTAGTTAGAGAAGAGACCAGAGGACATTAGTTAGAGAAGAGGACACCAGATGACATTAGTTAGAGAAGAAGAGACCAGATGACATTACTTAGAGAAGAAGAGACCAGATGACGTTACTTAGAGAAGAGTAGACCAGATGACATTATTTATAGAAGAGGAGACCAGATGACATTATTTAGAGAAGAAGAGACCAGATGACATCACTTAGAGAAGAAGAGACCAGATGACGTTACTTAGAGAAGAGTAGACAAGATGACGTTAGTTAGAGAAGAGGAGACCAGATGACATTAGTTAGAGAAGAGGACACCAGATGACATTAGTTAGAGAAGAAGAGACCAGATGACATTACTTAGAGAAGAAGAGACCAGATGACGTTACTTAGAGAAGAGGACACCACATGACATTAGTTAGAAGAGACCAGCTGACATTTTTTAGAGAAGAAGAGACCAGATGACATTAGGTAGAGAAGAGGACATCAGATGACATTAGGTAGAGAAGAAGGGACCAAGATGACTTTAGTTAGAGAAGAGGACATCAGATGACGTTAGTTAGAGAAGAGGACAGCAGATGACATTAGTTAGAGAAGAGGAGACCAGATGACATTAGTTAGAGAAGAAGAGACCAGATGACATTATTTAGAGGAGACCAGATGACATTAAATAGAGAAGAGGAGACCAGATGACATTACGTAGAGAAAAGGAGACCAAATGACATTAGTTGGAGAAGAGGACATCAGATGACATTAGTTAGAGATGAAGAGACCACATGACATTAGGTAGAGAAAAGGACATCAGATGACATTCGGTAGAGAAGAAGGGACCAAGATGACTTTAGTTAGAGAATAGGACATCAGATGCTATTTGTTAAAGATGAAGAGGACACCAGATGACATTAGTTAGAGAAGAGACCAGATGACGTTAGTTAGAGAAGAGGAGACCAGATGACATTAGTTTGAGAAGAGGAGACCAGATGACATTAGTTAGAGAACAGGAGACCAGATGACATTAGTTAGAGAACAGGAGACCAGATGACATTAGTTAGAGAAGAGGAGACCAGATGACATTAGTTAGAGAAGAAGAGACCAGATGACATTAGTTAGAGAAGAGACCAGAGGACATTAGTTAGAGAAGAGGACACCAGATGACATTAGTTAGAGAAGAAGAGACCACATGACATTAGGTAGAGAAAAGGACATCAGATGACATTCGGTAGAGAAGAAGGGACCAAGATGACTTTAGTTAGAGAAGAGGACATCAGATGCTATTTGTTAAAGATGAAGAGGACACCAGATGACATTAGTTAGAGAAGAGACCAGATGACGTTAGTTACAGAAGAAGACGCCAGATGACATTACTTAGAGAAGAAGATACCAGATGATGTTGCTTAGAGAAGAGGAGACCAGATGACATAAGTAAGAGAACAGGAGACCAGATGAAATTAGTTATAGAATAAGAGACCAGATGACGTTAGTTAGAAAAGAGGACAGCAGATGACATTAGTTAGAGAAGAGGAGACCAGATGACATTAGTGAGAGAAGAAGAGACCAGATGACATTATTTAGAGGAGACCAGATGACATTAAATAGAGAAGAGGAGACCAGATGACATTACGTAGAGAAAAGGAGACCAAATGACATTAGTTGGAGAAGAGGACATCAGATGACATTAGTTAGAGATGAAGAGACCACATGACATTAGGTAGAGAAAAGGACATCAGATGACATTCGGTAGAGAAGAAGGGACCAAGATGACTTTAGTTAGAGAAGAGGACATCAGATGCTATTTGTTAAAGATGAAGAGTACACCAGATGACATTAGTTAGAGAAGAGACCAGATGACGTTAGTTAGAGAAGAGGATACCAGATGACATTAGTTACAGAAGAAGAGACCAGATGAAATTACTTAGAGAAGAAGATACCAGATTATGTTACTTAGAGAAGAGGAGACCAGATGAAATAAGTAAGTGAACAGGAGACCAGATGACATTAGTTAGAGAAGAAGAGACCGGATGACATTAGTTAGAGAACAGGAAACCAGATGACATTAGTTAGAGAAGAGGAGACCAGATGACATTAGTTAGAGAAGAAGAGACCAGATGACATTACTTAGAGAAGAAGATACCAGATTATGTTACTTAGAGTAGAGGAGACCAGATGAAATAAGTAAGTGAACAGGAGACCAGATGACATTAGTTAGAGAAGAAGAGACCAGATGACATTAGTTACAGAAGAAGAGACCAGATGAAATTACTTAGAGAAGAAGATACCAGATTATGATACTTAGAGAAGAGGAGACCAGATGAAATAAGTAAGTGAACAGGAGACCAGATGACATTAGTTAGAGAAGAAGAGACCGGATGACATTAGTTAGAGAACAGGAGACCAGATGACATTAGTTAGAGAAGAGGAGACCAGATGACATTAGTTAGAGAAGAAGAGACCAGATGACATTAGTTAGAGAAGAGACCGGAGGACATTAGTTAGAGAAGAGGACACCAGATGACATTAGTTAGAGAAGAAGAGACTAGATGACATTACTTAGAGAAGAAGAGACCAGATGACGTTACTTAGAGAAGAGTAGACCAGATGACATTATTTATAGAAGAGGAGACCAGATGACATTAGTTAGAGAAGAAGAGACCAGATGACATCACTTAGAGAAGAAGAGACCAGATGACGTTACTTAGAGAAGAGTAGACAAGATGACGTTAGTTAGAGAAGAGTAAACCAGATGACATTAGTTAGAGAAGAGGAGACCAGATGACATTAGTTAGAGAAGAGGAGACCAGATGACATTAGTTAGAGAAGAGGAGACCAGATGACATAAGTAAGAGAACAGGAGACAAGATGACATTAGTTAGAGAAGAAGAGACCAGATGACATTAGTTAGAGAAGAGGAGACCAGATGACATTAGTTAGAGAAGAAGAGACCAGATGACATTAGTTAGAGAAGAGACCAGAGGACATTAGTTAGAGAAAAGGACACCAGATGACATTAGTTAGAGAAGAGTAGACCAGATGACATTAGTTAGAGAAGAGGACATCAGATGCTATTTGTTAGAGATGAAGAGGACACCAGATGACATTAGTTAGAGAAGAGACCAGATGACGTTAGTTAGAGAAGAGGACACCACATGACATTAGTTAGAGGAGACCAGCTGACATTTTTTAGAGAAGAAGAGACCAGATGACATTAGGTAGAGAAGAGACCAGAGGACATTAGTTAGATAAAAGGACACCAGATGACATTAGTTAGAGAAGAGTAGACCAGATGACATTAGTTAGAGAAGAGGACATCAGATGCTATTTGTTAGAGATGAAGAGGACACCAGATGACATTAGTTAGAGAAGAGACCAGATGACGTTAGTTAGAGAAGAGGAGACCAGATGACATTAGTTAGAGAAGAAGAGACCAGATGACATTAGTTAGAGAAGAGACCAGAGGACATTAGTTAGAGAAGAAGAGACCAGATGACATTAGTTAGAGAAGAGACCAGAGGACATTAGTTAGAGAAGAGGACACCATATGACATTAGTTAGAGAAGAAGAGACCAGATGACATTACTTAGAGAAGAAGAGACCAGATGACGTTACTTAGAGAAGAGTAGACCAGATGACATTATTTATAGAAGAGGAGACCAGATGACATTAGTTAGAGAAGAAGAGACCAGATGACATCACTTAGAGAAGAAGAGACCAGATGACGTTACTTAGAGAAGAGTAGACAAGATGACGTTAGTTAGAGAAGAGGAGACCAGATGACATTAGTTAGAGAAGAGGACACCAGATGACATTAGTTAGAGAAGAAGAGACCAGATGACATTACTTAGAGAAGAAGAGACCAGATGACGTTACTTAGAGAAGAGGACACCACATGACATTAGTTAGAAGAGACCAGCTGACATTTTTTAGAGAAGAAGAGACCAGATGACATTAAGTAGAGAAGAGGACATCAGATGACATTAGGTAGAGAAGAAGGGACCAAGATGACTTTAGTTAGAGAAGAGGACATCAGATGACGTTAGTTAGAGAAGAGGACAGCAGATGACATTAGTTAGAGAAGAGGAGACCAGATGACATTAGTTAGAGAAGAAGAGACCAGATGACATCACTTAGAGAAGAAGAGACCAGATGACGTTACTTAGAGAAGAGTAGACAAGATGACGTTAGTTAGAGAAGAGGAGACCAGATGACATTAGTTAGAGAAGAGGACACCAGATGACATTAGTTAGAGAAGAAGAGACCACATGACATTAGGTAGAGAAAAGGACATCAGATGACATTCGATAGAGAAGAAGGGACCAAGATGACTTTAGTTAGAGAAGAGGACATCAGATGCTATTTGTTAAAGATGAAGAGGACACCAGATGACATTAGTTAGAGAAGAGACCAGATGACGTTAGTTAGAGAAGAGGAGACCAGATGACATTAGTTTGAGAAGAGGAGACCAGATGACATTAGTTAGAGAAGAGGAGACCAGATGACATAAGTAAGAGAACAGGAGACCAGATGACATTAGTTAGAGAAGAAGAGACCAGATGACATTAGTTAGAGAAGAGGAGACCAGATGACATTAGTTAGAGAACAGGAGACCAGATGACATTAGTTAGAGAAGAGGAGACCAGATGACATTAGTTAGAGAAGAAGAGACCAGATGACATTAGTTAGAGAAGAGACCAGAGGACATTAGTTAGAGAAGAGGACACCAGATGACATTAGTTAGAGAAGAAGAGACCAGATGACATTAGTTAGAGAAGAGGAGACCAGATGACATTAGTTAGAGAAGAAGAGACCAGATGACATTAGTTAGAGAAGAGACCAGAGGACATTAGTTAGATAAAAGGACACCAGATGACATTAGTTAGAGATGAAGAGACCACATGACATTAGGTAGAGAAAAGGACATCAGATGACATTCGGTAGAGAAGAAGGGACCAAGATGACTTTAGTTAGAGAAGAGGACATCAGATGCTATTTGTTAAAGATGAAGAGGACACCAGATGACATTAGTTAGAGAAGAGACCAGATGACGTTAGTTACAGAAGAAGACGCCAGATGACATTACTTAGAGAAGAAGATACCAGATGATGTTGCTTAGAGAAGAGGAGACCAGATGACATAAGTAAGAGAACAGGAGACCAGATGAAATTAGTTATAGAATAAGAGACCAGATGACGTTAGTTAGAAAAGAGGACAGCAGATGACATTAGTTAGAGAAGAGGAGACCAGATGACATTAGTTAGAGAAGAAGAGACCAGATGACATTATTTAGAGGAGACCAGATGACATTAAATAGAGAAGAGGAGACCAGATGACATTACGTAGAGAAAAGGAGACCAAATGACATTAGTTGGAGAAGAGGACATCAGATGACATTAGTTAGAGATGAAGAGACCACATGACATTAGGTAGAGAAAAGGACATCAGATGACATTCTGTAGAGAAGAAGGGACCAAGATGACTTTAGTTAGAGAAGAGGACATCAGATGCTATTTGTTAAAGATGAAGAGGACACCAGATGACATTAGTTAGAGAAGAGACCAGATGACGTTAGTTAGAGAAGAGGATACCAGATGACATTAGTTACAGAAGAAGAGACCAGATGAAATTACTTAGAGAAGAAGATACCAGATTATGTTACTTAGAGAAGAGGAGACCAGATGACATTAGTTAGAGAACAGGAGACCAGATGACATTAGTTAGAGAAGAGGAGACCAGATGACATTAGTTAGAGAACAGGAGACCAGATGACATTAGTTAGAGAAGAGGAGACCAGATGACATTAGTTAGAGAAGAAGAGACCAGATGACATTAGTTAGAGAAGAGACCAGAGGACATTAGTTAGAGAAGAGGACACCAGATGACATTAGTTAGAGAAGAAGAGACCAGATGACATTACTTAGAGAAGAAGAGACCAGATGACGTTACTTAGAGAAGAGTAGACCAGATGACATTATTTATAGAAGAGGAGACCAGATGACATTAGTTGGAGAAGAGGACAGCAGATGACATTAGTTAGAGATGAAGAGACCACATGACATTAGGTAGAGAAAAGGACATCAGATGACATTCGGTAGAGAAGAAGGGACCAAGATGACTTTAGTTAGAGAAGAGGACATCAGATGCTATTTGTTAAAGATGAAGAGGACACCAGATGACATTAGTTAGAGAAGAGACCAGATGACGTTAGTTACAGAAGAAGACGCCAGATGACATTACTTAGAGAAGAAGATACCAGATGATGTTGCTTAGAGAAGAGGAGACCAGATGACATAAGTAAGAGAACAGGAGACCAGATGAAATTAGTTATAGAATAAGAGACCAGATGACATTAAATAGAGAAGAGGAGACCAGATGACATTACGTAGAGAAAAGGAGACCAAATGACATTAGTTGGAGAAGAGGACATCAGATGACATTAGTTAGAGATGAAGAGACCACATGACATTAGGTAGAGAAAAGGACATCAGATGACATTCGGTAGAGAAGAAGGGACCAAGATGACTTTAGTTAGAGAAGAGGACATCAGATGCTATTTGTTAAAGATGAAGAGGACACCAGATGACATTAGTTAGAGAAGAGACCAGATGACGTTAGTTAGAGAAGAGGATACCAGATGACATTAGTTACAGAAGAAGAGACCAGATGAAATTACTTAGAGAAGAAGATACCAGATTATGTTACTTAGAGAAGAGGAGACCAGATGACATTAGTTAGAGAACAGGAGACCAGATGACATTAGTTAGAGAAGAGGAGACCAGATGACATTAGTTAGAGAAGAAGAGACCAGATGACATTACTTAGAGAAGAAGATACCAGATTATGTTACTTAGAGTAGAGGAGACCAGATGAAATAAGTAAGTGAACAGGAGACCAGATGACATTAGTTAGAGAAGAAGAGACCAGATGACATTAGTTACAGAAGAAGAGACCAGATGAAATTACTTAGAGAAGAAGATACCAGATTATGTTACTTAGAGAAGAGGAGACCAGATGAAATAAGTAAGTGAACAGGAGACCAGATGACATTAGTTAGAGAAGAAGAGACCGGATGACATTAGTTAGAGAACAGGAGACCAGATGACATTAGTTAGAGAAGAGGAGACCAGATGACATTAGTTAGAGAAGAAGAGACCAGATGACATTAGTTAGAGAAGAGACCGGAGGACATTAGTTAGAGAAGAGGACACCAGATGACATTAGTTAGAGAAGAAGAGACTAGATGACATTACTTAGAGAAGAAGAGACCAGATGACGTTACTTAGAGAAGAGTAGACCAGATGACATTATTTATAGAAGAGGAGACCAGATGACATTAGTTAGAGAAGAAGAGACCAGATGACATCACTTAGAGAAGAAGAGACCAGATGACGTTACTTAGAGAAGAGTAGACAAGATGACGTTAGTTAGAGAAGAGTAAACCAGATGACATTAGTTAGAGAAGAGGAGACCAGATGACATTAGTTAGAGAAGAGGAGACCAGATGACATTAGTTAGAGAAGAGGAGACCAGATGACATAAGTAAGAGAACAGGAGACAAGATGACATTAGTTAGAGAAGAAGAGACCAGATGACATTAGTTAGAGAAGAGGAGACCAGATGACATTAGTTAGAGAAGAAGAGACCAGATGACATTAGTTAGAGAAGAGACCAGAGGACATTAGTTAGAGAAAAGGACACCAGATGACATTAGTTAGAGAAGAGTAGTCCAGATGACATTAGTTAGAGAAGAGGACATCAGATGCTATTTGTTAGAGATGAAGAGGACACCAGATGACATTAGTTAGAGAAGAGACCAGATGACGTTAGTTAGAGAAGAGGACACCACATGACATTAGTTAGAGGAGACCAGCTGACATTTTTTAGATAAGAAGAGACCAGATGACATTAGGTAGAGAAGAGACCAGAGGACATTAGTTAGATAAAAGGACACCAGATGACATTAGTTAGAGAAGAGTAGACCAGATGACATTAGTTAGAGAAGAGGACATCAGATGCTATTTGTTAGAGATGAAGAGGACACCAGATGACATTAGTTAGAGAAGAGACCAGATGACGTTAGTTAGAGAAGAGGAGACCAGATGACATTAGTTAGAGAAGAAGAGACCAGATGACATTAGTTAGAGAAGAGACCAGAGGACATTAGTTAGAGAAGAAGAGACCAGATGACATTAGTTAGAGAAGAGACCAGAGGACATTAGTTAGAGAAGAGGACACCAGATGACATTAGTTAGAGAAGAAGAGACCAGATGACATTACTTAGAGAAGAAGAGACCAGATGACGTTACTTAGAGAAGAGTAGACCAGATGACATTATTTATAGAAGAGGAGACCAGATGACATTAGTTAGAGAAGAAGAGACCAGATGACATCACTTAGAGAAGAAGAGACCAGATGACGTTACTTAGAGAAGAGTAGACAAGATGACGTTAGTTAGAGAAGAGGAGACCAGATGACATTAGTTAGAGAAGAGGACACCAGATGACATTAGTTAGAGAAGAAGAGACCAGATGACATTACTTAGAGAAGAAGAGACCAGATGACGTTACTTAGAGAAGAGTAAACCAGATGACATTAGTTAGAGAAGAAGAGACCAGATGACATTACTTAGAGAAGAAGAGACCAGATGACGTTACTTAGAGAAGAGTAGACCAGATGACATTAGTTAGAGAAGAGGAGACCAGATGACATTAGTTAAGGAAGAGGAGACCAGATGACATTAGTTAGAGAAGAGGACACCAGATGACTTTAGTCAGAGAAGAGACCAGATGATGTTAGTTAGAGAAGAGGACACCACATGACATTAGTTAGAAGAGACCAGCTGACATTTTTTAGAGAAGAAGAGACCATATGACATTAGGTAGAGAAGAGGACATCAGATGACATTAGGTAGAGAAGAAGGGACCAAGATGACTTTAGTTAGAGAAGAGGACATCAGATGACGTTAGTTAGAGAAGAGGACAGCAGATGACATTAGTTAGAGAAGAGGAGACCAGATGACATTAGTTAGAGAAGAAGAGACCAGATGACATTATTTAGAGGAGACCAGATGACATTAAATAGAGAAGAGGAGACCAGATGACATTACGTATAGAAAAGGAGACCAAATGACATTAGTTGGAGAAGAGGACATCAGATGACATTAGTTAGAGATGAAGAGACCACATGACATTAGGTAGAGAAAAGGACATCAGATGACATTCGGTAGAGAAGAAGGGACCAAGATGACTTTAGTTAGAGAATAGGACATCAGATGCTATTTGTTAAAGATGAAGAGGACACCAGATGACATTAGTTAGAGAAGAGACCAGATGACGTTAGTTAGAGAAGAGGAGACCAGATGACATTAGTTTGAGAAGAGGAGACCAGATGACATTAGTTAGAGAAGAGGAGACCAGATGACATAAGTAAGAGAACAGGAGACCAGATGACATTAGTTAGAGAAGAAGAGACCAGATGACATTAGTTAGAGAAGAGGAGACCAGATGACATTAGTTAGAGAACAGGAGACCAGATGACATTAGTTAGAGAAGAGGAGACCAGATGACATTAGTTAGAGAAGAAGAGACCAGATGACATTAGTTAGAGAAGAGACCAGAGGACATTAGTTAGAGAAGAGGACACCAGATGACATTAGTTAGAGAAGAAGAGACCAGATGACATTACTTAGAGAAGAAGAGACCAGATGACGTTACTTAGAGAAGAGTAGACCAGATGACATTATTTATAGAAGAGGAGACCAGATGACATTAGTTGGAGAAGAGGACAGCAGATGACATTAGTTAGAGATGAAGAGACCACATGACATTAGGTAGAGAAAAGGACATCAGATGACATTCGGTAGAGAAGAAGGGACCAAGATGACTTTAGTTAGAGAAGAGGACATCAGATGCTATTTGTTAAAGATGAAGAGGACACCAGATGACATTAGTTAGAGAAGAGACCAGATGACGTTAGTTACAGAAGAAGACGCCAGATGACATTACTTAGAGAAGAAGATACCAGATGATGTTGCTTAGAGAAGAGGAGACCAGATGACATAAGTAAGAGAACAGGAGACCAGATGAAATTAGTTATAGAATAAGAGACCAGATGACGTTAGTTAGAGAAGAGGACAGCAGATGACATTAGTTAGAGAAGAGGAGACCAGATGACATTAGTTAGAGAAGAAGAGACCAGATGACATTATTTAGAGGAGACCTGATGACATTAAATAGAGAAGAGGAGACCAGATGACATTACGTAGAGAAAAGGAGACCAAATGACATTAGTTGGAGAAGAGGACATCAGATGACATTAGTTAGAGATGAAGAGACCACATGACATTAGGTAGAGAAAAGGACATCAGATGACATTCGGTAGAGAACAAGGGACCAAGATGACTTTAGTTAGAGAAGAGGACATCAGATGCTATTTGTTAAAGATGAAGAGGACACCAGATGACATTAGTTAGAGAAGAGACCAGATGACGTTAGTTACAGAAGAGGATACCAGATGACATTAGTTACAGAAGAAGAGACCAGATGAAATTACTTAGAGAAGAAGACACCAGATTATGTTACTTAGAGAAGAAGAGACCAGATGAAATAAGTAAGTGAACAGGAGACCAGATGACATTAGTTAGAGAAGAAGAGACCGGATGACATTAGTTAGAGAACAGGAGACCAGATGACATTAGTTAGAGAAGAGGAGACCAGATGACATTAGTTAGACAAGAAGAGACCAGATGACATTACTTAGAGAAGAAGATACCAGATTATGTTACTTAGAGTAGAGGAGACCAGATGAAATAAGTAAGTGAACAGGAGACCAGATGACATTAGTTAGAGAAGAAGAGACCAGATGACATTAGTTACAGAAGAAGAGACCAGATGAAATTACTTAGAGAAGAAGATACCAGATTATGTTACTTAGAGAAGAGGAGACCAGATGAAATAAGTAAGTGAACAGGAGACCAGATGACATTAGTTAGAGAAGAAGAGACCGGATGACATTAGTTAGAGAACAGGAGACCAGATGACATTAGTTAGAGAAGAGGAGACCAGATGACATTAGTTAGAGAAGAAGAGACCAGATGACATTAGTTAGAGAAGAGACCGGAGGACATTAGTTAGAGAAGAGGACACCAGATGACATTAGTTAGAGAAGAAGAGACTAGATGACATTACTTAGAGAAGAAGAGACCAGATGACGTTACTTAGAGAAGAGTAGACCAGATGACATTATTTATAGAAGAGGAGACCAGATGACATTAGTTAGAGAAGAAGAGACCAGATGACATCACTTAGAGAAGAAGAGACCAGATGACGTTACTTAGAGAAGAGTAGACAAGATGACGTTAGTTAGAGAAGAGTAAACCAGATGACATTAGTTAGAGAAGAGGAGACCAGATGACATTAGTTAGAGAAGAGGAGACCAGATGACATTAGTTAGAGAAGAGGAGACCAGATGACATAAGTAAGAGAACAGGAGACAAGATGACATTAGTTAGAGAAGAAGAGACCAGATGACATTAGTTAGAGAAGAGGAGACCAGATGACATTAGTTAGAGAAGAAGAGACCAGATGACATTAGTTAGAGAAGAGACCAGAGGACATTAGTTAGAGAAAAGGACACCAGATGACATTAGTTAGAGAAGAGTAGACCAGATGACATTAGTTAGAGAAGAGGACATCAGATGCTATTTGTTAGAGATGAAGAGGACACCAGATGACATTAGTTAGAAAAGAGACCAGATGACGTTAGTTAGAGAAGAGGACACCACATGACATTAGTTAGAGGAGACCAGCTGACATTTTTTAGAGAAGAAGAGACCAGATGACATTAGGTAGAGAAGAGACCAGAGGACATTAGTTAGATAAAAGGACACCAGATGACATTAGTTAGAGAAGAGGACATCAGATGCTATTTGTTAGAGATGAAGAGGACACCAGATGACATTAGTTAGAGAAGAGACCAGATGACGTTAGTTAGAGAAGAGGAGACCAGATGACATTAGTTAGAGAAGAAGAGACCAGATGACATTAGTTAGAGAAGAGACCAGAGGACATTAGTTAGAGAAGAAGAGACCAGATGACATTAGTTAGAGAAGAGACCAGAGGACATTAGTTAGAGAAGAGGACACCAGATGACATTACTTAGAGAAGAAGAGCCCAGATGACGTTACTTAGAGAAGAGTAGACCAGATGACATTATTTATAGAAGAGGAGACCAGATGACATTAGTTAGAGAAGAAGAGACCAGATGACATCACTTAGAGAAGAAGAGACCAGATGACGTTACTTAGAGAAGAGTAGACAAGATGACGTTAGTTAGAGAAGAGGAGACCAGATGACATTAGTTAGAGAAGAGGACACCAGATGACATTAGTTAGAGAAGAAGAGACCAGATGACATTACTTAGAGAAGAAGAGACCAGATGACGTTACTTAGAGAAGAGTAAACCAGATGACATTAGTTAGAGAAGAAGAGACCAGATGACATTACTTAGAGAAGAAGAGACCAGATGACGTTACTTAGAGAAGAGTAGACCAGATGACATTAGTTAGAGAAGAGGAGACCAGATGACATTAGTTAAGGAAGAGGAGACCAGATGACATTAGTTGGAGAAGAGGACACCAGATGACATTAGTTAGAGAAGAGACCAGATGACGTTAGTTAGAGAAGAGGACACCACATGACATTAGTTAGAAGAGACCAGCTGACATTTTTTAGAGAAGAAGAGACCATATGACATTAGGTAGAGAAGAGGACATCAGATGACATTAGGTAGAGAAGAAGGGACCAAGATGACTTTAGTTAGAGAAGAGGACATCAGATGACGTTAGTTAGAGAAGAGGACAGCAGATGACATTAGTTAGAGAAGAGGAGACCAGATGACATTAGTTAGAGAAGAAGAGACCAGATGACATTATTTAGAGGAGACCAGATGACATTAAATAGAGAAGAGGAGACCAGATGACATTACGTAGAGAAAAGGAGACCAAATGACATTAGTTGGAGAAGAGGACATCAGATGACATTAGTTAGAGATGAAGAGACCACATGACATTAGGTAGAGAAAAGGACATCAGATGACATTCGGTAGAGAAGAAGGGACCAAGATGACTTTAGTTAGAGAATAGGACATCAGATGCTATTTGTTAAAGATGAAGAGGACACCAGATGACATTAGTTAGAGAAGAGACCAGATGACGTTAGTTAGAGAAGAGGAGACCAGATGACATTAGTTTGAGAAGAGGAGACCAGATGACATTAGTTAGAGAAGAGGAGACCAGATGACATAAGTAAGAGAACAGGAGACCAGATGACATTAGTTAGAGAAGAAGAGACCAGATGACATTAGTTAGAGAAGAGGAGACCAGATGACATTAGTTAGAGAACAGGAGACCAGATGACATTAGTTAGAGAAGAGGAGACCAGATGACATTAGTTAGAGAAGAAGACACCAGATGACATTAGTTAGAGAAGAGACCAGAGGACATTAGTTAGAAAAGAGGACACCAGATGACATTAGTTAGAGAAGAAGAGACCAGATGACATTACTTAGAGAAGAAGAGACCAGATGACGTTACTTAGAGAAGAGTAGACCAGATGACATTATTTATAGAAGAGGAGACCAGATGACATTAGTTGGAGAAGAGGACAGCAGATGACATTAGTTAGAGATGAAGAGACCACATGACATTAGGTAGAGAAAAGGACATCAGATGACATTCGGTAGAGAAGAAGGGACCAAGATGACTTTAGTTAGAGAAGAGGACATCAGATGCTATTTGTTAAAGATGAAGAGGACACCAGATGACATTAGTTAGAGAAGAGACCAGATGACGTTAGTTACAGAAGAAGACGCGAGATGACATTACTTAGAGAAGAAGATACCAGATGATGTTGCTTAGAGAAGAGGAGACCAGATGACATAAGTAAGAGAACAGGAGACCAGATGAAATTAGTTATAGAATAAGAGACCAGATGACGTTAGTTAGAGAAGAGGACAGCAGATGACATTAGTTAGAGAAGAGTAGACCAGATGACATTAGTTAGAGAAGAAGAGACCAGATGACATTATTTAGAGGAGACCAGATGACATTAAATAGAGAAGAGGAGACCAGATGACATTACGTAGAGAAAAGGAGACCAAATGACATTAGTTGGAGAAGAGGACATCAGATGACATTAGTTAGAGATGAAGAGACCACATGACATTAGGTAGAGAAAAGGACATCAGATGACATTCGGTAGAGAAGAAGGGACCAAGATGACTTTAGTTAGAGAAGAGGACATCTGATGCTATTTGTTAAAGATGAAGAGGACACCAGATGACATTAGTTAGAGAAGAGACCAGATGACGTTAGTTAGAGAAGAGGATACCAGATGACATTAGTTACAGAAGAAGAGACCAGATGAAATTACTTAGAGAAGAAGATACCAGATGACATTAGTTAGAGAAGAAGAGACCAGATGACATTAGTTAGAGAAGAGACCAGAGGACATTAGTTAGAGAAGAAGAGACCAGATGACATTAGTTAGAGAAGAGACCAGAGGACATTAGTTAGAGAAGAGGACACCAGATGACATTAGTTAGAGAAGAAGAGACCAGATGACATTACTTAGAGAAGAAGAGACCAGATGACGTTACTTAGAGAAGAGTAGACCAGATGACATTATTTATAGAAGAGGAGACCAGATGACATTAGTTAGAGAAGAAGAGACCAGATGACATCACTTAGAGAAGAAGAGACCAGATGACGTTACTTAGAGAAGAGTAGACAAGATGACGTTAGTTAGAGAAGAGGAGACCAGATGACATTAGTTAGAGAAGAGGACACCAGATGACATTAGTTAGAGAAGAAGAGACCAGATGACATTACTTAGAGAAGAAGAGACCAGATGACGTTACTTAGAGAAGAGTAAACCAGATGACATTAGTTAGAGAAGAAGAGACCAGATGACATTACTTAGAGAAGAAGAGACCAGATGACGTTACTTAGAGAAGAGTAGACCAGATGACATTAGTTAGAGAAGAGACCAGAGGACATTAGTTAGAGAAGAAGAGACCAGATGACATTAGTTAGAGAAGAGACCAGAGGACATTAGTTAGAGAAGAGGACACCAGATGACATTACTTAGAGAAGAAGAGACCAGATGACGTTACTTAGAGAAGAGTAGACCAGATGACATTATTTATAGAAGAGGAGACCAGATGACATTAGTTAGAGAAGAAGAGACCAGATGACATCACTTAGAGAAGAAGAGACCAGATGACGTTACTTAGAGAAGAGTAGACAAGATGACGTTAGTTAGAGAAGAGGAGACCAGATGACATTAGTTAGAGAAGAGGACACCAGATGACATTAGTTAGAGAAGAAGAGACCAGATGACATTACTTAGAGAAGAAGAGACCAGATGACGTTACTTAGAGAAGAGTAAACCAGATGACATTAGTTAGAGAAGAAGAGACCAGATGACATTACTTAGAGAAGAAGAGACCAGATGACGTTACTTAGAGAAGAGTAGACCAGATGACATTAGTTAGAGAAGAGGAGACCAGATGACATTAGTTAAGGAAGAGGAGACCAGATGACATTAGTTGGAGAAGAGGACACCAGATGACATTAGTTAGAGAAGAGACCAGATGACGTTAGTTAGAGAAGAGGACACCCCATGACATTAGTTAGAAGAGACCAGCTGACATTTTTTAGAGAAGAAGAGACCATATGACATTAGGTAGAGAAGAGGACATCAGATGACATTAGGTAGAGAAGAAGGGACCAAGATGACTTTAGTTAGAGAAGAGGACATCAGATGACGTTAGTTAGAGAAGAGGACAGCAGATGACATTAGTTAGAGAAGAGGAGACCAGATGACATTAGTTAGAGAAGAAGAGACCAGATGACATTATTTAGAGGAGACCAGATGACATTAAATAGAGAAGAGGAGACCAGATGACATTACGTAGAGAAAAGGAGACCAAATGACATTAGTTGGAGAAGAGGACATCAGATGACATTAGTTAGAGATGAAGAGACCACATGACATTAGGTAGAGAAAAGGACATCAGATGACATTCGGTAGAGAAGAAGGGACCAAGATGACTTTAGTTAGAGAAGAGGACATCAGATGCTATTTGTTAAAGATGAAGAGGACACCAGATGACATTAGTTAGAGAAGAGACCAGATGACGTTAGTTAGAGAAGAGGAGACCAGATGACATTAGTTTGAGAAGAGGAGACCAGATGACATTAGTTAGAGAAGAGGAGACCAGATGACATAAGTAAGAGAACAGGAGACCAGATGACATTAGTTAGAGAAGAAGAGACCAGATGACATTAGTTAGAGAAGAGGAGACCAGATGGCATTAGTTAGAGAACAGGAGACCAGATGACATTAGTTAGAGAAGAGGAGACCAGATGACATTAGTTAGAGAAGAAGAGACCAGATGACATTAGTTAGAGAAGAGACCAGAGGACATTAGTTAGAGAAGAGGACACCAGATGACATTAGTTAGAGAAGAAGAGACCAGATGACATTACTTAGAGAAGAAGAGACCAGATGACGTTACTTAGAGAAGAGTAGACCAGATGACATTATTTATAGAAGAGGAGACCAGATGACATTAGTTGGGGAAGAGGACAGCAGATGACATTAGTTAGAGATGAAGAGACCACATGACATTAGGTAGAGAAAAGGACATCAGATGACATTCGGTAGAGAAGAAGGGACCAAGATGACTTTAGTTAGAGAAGAGGACATCAGATGCTATTTGTTAAAGATGAAGAGGACACCAGATGACATTAGTTAAAGAAGAGACCAGATGACGTTAGTTACAGAAGAAGACGCCAGATGACATTACTTAGAGAAGAAGATACCAGATGATGTTGCTTAGAGAAGAGGAGACCAGATGAAATTAGTTATAGAATAAGAGACCAGATGACGTTAGTTAGAGAAGAGGACAGCAGATGACATTAGTTAGAGAAGAGGAGACCAGATGACATTAGTTAGAGAAGAAGAGACCAGATGACATTATTTAGAGGAGACCAGATGACATTAAATAGAGAAGAGGAGACCAGATGACATTACGTAGAGAAAAGGAGACCAAATGACATTAGTTGGAGAAGAGGACATCAGATGACATTAGTTAGAGATGAAGAGACCACATGACATTAGGTAGAGAAAAGGACATCAGATGACATTCGGTAGAGAAGAAGGGACCAAGATGACTTTAGTTAGAGAAGAGGACATCAGATGCTATTTGTTAAAGATGAAGAGGACACCAGATGACATTAGTTAGAGAAGAGACCAGATGACGTTAGTTAGAGAAGAGACCAGATGACATTAGTTACAGAAGAAGAGACCAGATGAAATTACTTAGAGAAGAAGATACCAGATTATGTTACTTAGAGAAGAGGAGACCAGATGAAATAAGTAAGTGAACAGGAGACCAGATGACATTAGTTAGAGAAGAAGAGACCGGATGACATTAGTTAGAGAACAGGAGACCAGATGACATTAGTTAGAGAAGAGGAGACCAGATGACATTAGTTAGAGAAGAAGAGACCAGATGACATTAGTTAGAGAAGAGACCAGAGGACATTAGTTAGAGAAGAGGACACCAGATGACATTAGTTAGAGAAGAAGAGACCAGATGACATTACTTAGAGAAGAAGAGACCAGATGACGTTACTTAGAGAAGAGTAGACCAGATGACATTATTTATAGAAGAGGAGACCAGATGACATTAGTTGGGGAAGAGGACAGCAGATGACATTAGTTAGAGATGAAGAGACCACATGACATTAGGTAGAGAAAAGGACATCAGATGACATTCGGTAGAGAAGAAGGGACCAAGATGACTTTAGTTAGAGAAGAGGACATCAGATGCTATTTGTTAAAGATGAAGAGGACACCAGATGACATTAGTTAAAGAAGAGACCAGATGACGTTAGTTACAGAAGAAGACGCCAGATGACATTACTTAGAGAAGAAGATACCAGATGATGTTGCTTAGAGAAGAGGAGACCAGATGAAATTAGTTATAGAATAAGAGACCAGATGACGTTAGTTAGAGAAGAGGACAGCAGATGACATTAGTTAGAGAAGAGGAGACCAGATGACATTAGTTAGAGAAGAAGAGACCAGATGACATTATTTAGAGGAGACCAGATGACATTAAATAGAGAAGAGGAGACCAGATGACATTACGTAGAGAAAAGGAGACCAAATGACATTAGTTGGAGAAGAGGACATCAGATGACATTAGTTAGAGATGAAGAGACCACATGACATTAGGTAGAGAAAAGGACATCAGATGACATTCGGTAGAGAAGAAGGGACCAAGATGACTTTAGTTAGAGAAGAGGACATCAGATGCTATTTGTTAAAGATGAAGAGGACACCAGATGACATTAGTTAGAGAAGAGACCAGATGACGTTAGTTAGAGAAGAGACCAGATGACATTAGTTACAGAAGAAGAGACCAGATGAAATTACTTAGAGAAGAAGATACCAGATTATGTTACTTAGAGAAGAGGAGACCAGATGAAATAAGTAAGTGAACAGGAGACCAGATGACATTAGTTAGAGAAGAAGAGACCGGATGACATTAGTTAGAGAACAGGAGACCAGATGACATTAGTTAGAGAAGAGGAGACCAGATGACATTACTTAGAGAAGAAGAGACCAGATGACGTTACTTAGAGAAGAGTAGACCAGATGACATTAGTTAGAGAAGAGGAGACCAGATGACATTAGGTAGAGAAGAGGACATCAGATGACATTAGGTAGAGAAGAAGGGACCAAGATGACTTTAGTTAGAGAAGAGGACATCAGGTGACGTTAGTTAGAGAAGAGGACAGCAGATGACATTAGTTAGAGAAGAGGAGACCAGATGACATTAGTTAGAGAAGAAGAGACCAGATGACATTATTTAGAGGAGACCAGATGACATTAAATAGAGAAGAGGAGACCAGATGACATTACGTAGAGAAAAGGAGACCAAATGACATTAGTTGGAGAAGAGGACATCAGATGACATTAGTTAGAGATGAAGAGACCAGATGACATTAGGTAGAGAAAAGGACATCAGATGACATTCGGTAGAGAAGAAGGGACCAAGATGACTTTAGTTAGAGAATAGGACATCAGATGCTATTTGTTAAAGATGAAGAGGACACCAGATGACATTAGTTAGAGAAGAGACCAGATGACGTTAGTTAGAGAAGAGGAGACCAGATGACATTAGTTTGAGAAGAGGAGACCAGATGACATTAGTTAGAGAAGAGGAGACCAGATGACATAAGTAAGAGAACAGGAGACCAGATGACATTAGTTAGAGAAGAAGAGACCAGATGACATTAGTTAGAGAAGAGGAGACCAGATGGCATTAGTTAGAGAACAGGAGACCAGATGACATTAGTTAGAGAAGAGGAGACCAGATGACATTAGTTAGAGAAGAAGAGACCAGATGACATTAGTTAGAGAAGAGACCAGAGGACATTAGTTAGAGAAGAGGACACCAGATGACATTAGTTAGAGAAGAAGAGACCAGATGACATTACTTAGAGAAGAAGAGACCAGATGACGTTACTTAGAGAAGAGTAGACCAGATGACATTATTTATAGAAGAGGAGACCAGATGACATTAGTTGGAGAAGAGGACAGCAGATGACATTAGTTAGAGATGAAGAGACCACATGACATTAGGTAGAGAAAAGGACATCAGATGACATTCGGTAGAGAAGAAGGGACCAAGATGACTTTAGTTAGAGAAGAGGACATCAGATGCTATTTGTTAAAGATGAAGAGGACACCAGATGACATTAGTTAAAGAAGAGACCAGATGACGTTAGTTACAGAAGAAGACGCCAGATGACATTACTTAGAGAAGAAGATACCAGATGATGTTGCTTAGAGAAGAGGAGACCAGATGAAATTAGTTATAGAATAAGAGACCAGATGACGTTAGTTAGAGAAGAGGACAGCAGATGACATTAGTTAGAGAAGAGGAGACCAGATGACATTAGTTAGAGAAGAAGAGACCAGATGACATTATTTAGAGGAGACCAGATGACATTAAATAGAGAAGAGGAGACCAGATGACATTACGTAGAGAAAAGGAGACCAAATGACATTAGTTGGAGAAGAGGACATCAGATGACATTAGTTAGAGATGAAGAGACCACATGACATTAGGTAGAGAAAAGGACATCAGATGACATTCGGTAGAGAAGAAGGGACCAAGATGACTTTAGTTAGAGAAGAGGACATCAGATGCTATTTGTTAAAGATGAAGAGGACACCAGATGACATTAGTTAGAGAAGAGACCAGATGACGTTAGTTAGAGAAGAGACCAGATGACATTAGTTACAGAAGAAGAGACCAGATGAAATTACTTAGAGAAGAAGATACCAGATTATGTTACTTAGAGAAGAGGAGACCAGATGAAATAAGTAAGTGAACAGGAGACCAGATGACATTAGTTAGAGAAGAAGAGACCGGATGACATTAGTTAGAGAACAGGAGACCAGATGACATTAGTTAGAGAAGAGGAAACCAGATGACATTAGTTAGAGAAGAATAGACCAGATGACATTACTTAGAGAAGAAGATACCAGATTATGTTACTTAGAGTAGAGGAGACCAGATGAAATAAGTAAGTGAACAGGAGACCAGATGACATTAGTTAGAGAAGAAGAGACCAGATGACATTAGTTACAGAAGAAGAGACCAGATGAAATTACTTAGAGAAGAAGATACCAGATTATGTTACTTAGAGAAGAGGAGACCAGATGAAATAAGTAAGTGAACAGGAGACCAGATGACATTAGTTAGAGAAGAAGAGACCGGATGACATTAGTTAGAGAACAGGAGACCAGATGACATTAGTTAGAGAAGAGGAGACCAGATGACATTAGTTAGAGAAGAAGAGACCAGATGACATTAGTTAGAGAAGAGACCGGAGGACATTAGTTAGAGAAGAGGACACCAGATGACATTAGTTAGAGAAGAAGAGACTAGATGACATTACTTAGAGAAGAAGAGACCAGATGACGTTACTTAGAGAAGAGTAGACCAGATGGCATTATTTATAGAAGAGGAGACCAGATGACATTAGTTAGAGAAGAAGAGACCAGATGACATCACTTAGAGAAGAAGAGACCAGATGACGTTACTTAGAGAAGAGTAGACAAGATGACTTTAGTTAGAGAAGAGTAAACCAGATGACATTAGTTAGAGAAGAGGAGACCAGATGAAATTACTTAGAGAAGAAGATACCAGATTATGTTACTTAGAGAAGAGGAGACCAGATGAAATAAGTAAGTGAACAGGAGACCAGATGACATTAGTTAGAGAAGAAGAGACCGGATGACATTAGTTAGAGAACAGGAGACCAGATGACATTAGTTAGAGAAGAGGAAACCAGATGACATTAGTTAGAGAAGAATAGACCAGATGACATTACTTAGAGAAGAAGATACCAGATTATGTTACTTAGAGTAGAGGAGACCAGATGAAATAAGTAAGTGAACAGGAGACCAGATGACATTAGTTAGAGAAGAAGAGACCAGATGACATTAGTTACAGAAGAAGAGACCAGATGAAATTACTTAGAGAAGAAGATACCAGATTATGTTACTTAGAGAAGAGGAGACCAGATGAAATAAGTAAGTGAACAGGAGACCAGATGACATTAGTTAGAGAAGAAGAGACCGGATGACATTAGTTAGAGAACAGGAGACCAGATGACATTAGTTAGAGAAGAGGAGACCAGATGACATTAGTTAGAGAAGAAGAGACCAGATGACATTAGTTAGAGAAGAGACCGGAGGACATTAGTTAGAGAAGAGGACACCAGATGACATTAGTTAGAGAAGAAGAGACTAGATGACATTACTTAGAGAAGAAGAGACCAGATGACGTTACTTAGAGAAGAGTAGACCAGATGACATTATTTATAGAAGAGGAGACCAGATGACATTAGTTAGAGAAGAAGAGACCAGATGACATCACTTAGAGAAGAAGAGACCAGATGACGTTACTTAGAGAAGAGTAGACAAGATGACGTTAGTTAGAGAAGAGTAAACCAGATGACATTAGTTAGAGAAGAGGAGACCAGATGACATTAGTTAGAGAAGAGGAGACCAGATGACATTAGTTAGAGAAGAGGAGCCCAGATGACATAAGTAAGAGAACATGAGACAAGATGACATTAGTTAGAGAAGAAGAGACCAGATGACATTAGTTAGAGAAGAGGAGACCAGATGACATTAGTTAGAGAAGAAGAGACCAGATGACATTAGTTAGAGAAGAGACCAGAGGACATTAGTTAGAGAAAAGGACACCAGATGACATTAGTTAGAGAAGAGTAGACCAGATGACATTAGTTAGAGAAGAGGACATCACATGCTATTTGTTAGAGATGAAGAGGACACCAGATGACATTAGTTAGAGAAGAGACCAGATGACGTTAGTTAGAGAAGAGGACACCACATGACATTAGTTAGAGGAGACCAGCTGACATTTTTTAGAGAAGAAGAGACCAGATGACATTAGTTAGAGAAGAAGAGACCGGATGACATTAGTTAGAGAACAGGAGACCAGATGACATTAGTTAGAGAAGAGGAGACCAGATGACATTAGTTAGAGAAGAGGAGACCAGATGACATTAGTTAGAGAAGAAGAGACCAGATGACATTATTTAGAGGAGACCAGATGACATTAAATAGAGAAGAGGAGACCAGATGACATTACGTAGAGAAAAGGAGACCAAATGACATTAGTTGGAGAAGAGGACATCAGATGACATTAGTTAGAGATGAAGAGACCACATGACATTAGGTAGAGAAAAGGACATCAGATGACATTCGGTAGAGAAGAAGGGACCAAGATGACTTTAGTTAGAGAAGAGGACATCAGATGCTATTTGTTAAAGATGAAGAGGACACCAGATGACATTAGTTAGAGAAGAGACCAGATGACGTTAGTTAGAGAAGAGGAGACCAGATGACATTAGTTTGAGAAGAGGAGACCAGATGACATAAGTAAGAGAACAGGAGACCAGATGACATTAGTTAGAGAAGAAGAGACCAGATGATATTAGTTAGAGAAGAGGAGACCAGATGGCATTAGTTAGAGAACAGGAGACCAGATGACATTAGTTAGAGAAGAGGAGACCAGATGACATTAGTTAGAGAAGAGTAGACAAGATGACGTTAGTTAGAGAAGAGTAAACCAGATGACATTAGTTAGAGAAGAGGAGACCAGATGACATTAGTTAGAGAAGAGGAGACCAGATGACATTAGTTAGAGAAGAGGAGACCAGATGACATAAGTAAGAGAACAGGAGACAAGATGACATTAGTTAGAGAAGAAGAGACCAGATGACATTAGTTAGAGAAGAGGAGACCAGATGACATTAGTTAGAGAAGAAGAGACCAGATGACATTAGTTAGAGAAGAGACCAGAGGACATTAGTTAGAGAAAAGGACACCAGATGACATTAGTTAGAGAAGAGTAGACCAGATGACATTAGTTAGAGAAGAGGACATCACATGCTATTTGTTAGAGATGAAGAGGACACCAGATGACATTAGTTAGAGAAGAGACCAGATGACGTTAGTTAGAGAAGAGGACACCACATGACATTAGTTAGAGGAGACCAGCTGACATTTTTTAGAGAAGAAGAGACCAGATGACATTAGTTAGAGAAGAAGAGACCGGATGACATTAGTTAGAGAACAGGAGACCAGATGACATTAGTTAGAGAAGAGGAGACCAGATGACATTAGTTAGAGAAGAGGAGACCAGATGACATTAGTTAGAGAAGAAGAGACCAGATGACATTATTTAGAGGAGATCAGATGACATTAAATAGAGAAGAGGAGACCAGATGACATTACGTAGAGAAAAGGAGACCAAATGACATTAGTTGGAGAAGAGGACATCAGATGACATTAGTTAGAGATGAAGAGACCACATGACATTAGGTAGAGAAAAGGACATCAGATGACATTCGGTAGAGAAGAAGGGACCAAGATGACTTTAGTTAGAGAAGAGGACATCAGATGCTATATGTTAAAGATGAAGAGGACACCAGATGACATTAGTTAGAGAAGAGACCAGATGACGTTAGTTAGAGAAGAGGAGACCAGATGACATTAGTTTGAGAAGAGGAGACCAGATGACATTAGTTAGAGAAGAGGAGACCAGATGACATAAGTAAGAGAACAGGAGACCAGATGACATTAGTTAGAGAAGAAGAGACCAGATGACATTAGTTAGAGAAGAGGAGACCAGATGGCATTAGTTAGAGAACAGGAGACCAGATGACATTAGTTAGAGAAGAGGAGACCAGATGACATTAGTTAGAGAAGAAGAGACCAGATGACATTAGTTAGAGAAGAGACCAGAGGACATTAGTTAGAGAAGAGGACACCAGATGACATTAGTTAGAGAAGAAGAGACCAGATGACATTACTTAGAGAAGAAGAGACCAGATGACGTTACTTAGAGAAGAGTAGACCAGATGACATTATTTATAGAAGAGGAGACCAGATGACATTAGTTGGAGAAGAGGACAGCAGATGACATTAGTTAGAGATGAAGAGACCACATGACATTAGGTAGAGAAAAGGACATCAGATGACATTCGGTAGAGAAGAAGGGACCAAGATGACTTTAGTTAGAGAAGAGGACATCAGATGCTATTTGTTAAAGATGAAGAGGACACCAGATGACATTAGTTAAAGAAGAGACCAGATGACGTTAGTTACAGAAGAAGACGCCAGATGACATTACTTAGAGAAGAAGATACCAGATGATGTTGCTTAGAGAAGAGGAGACCAGATGAAATTAGTTATAGAATAAGAGACCAGATGACGTTAGTTAGAGAAGAGGACAGCAGATGACATTAGTTAGAGAAGAGGAGACCAGATGACATTAGTTAGAGAAGAAGAGACCAGATGACATTATTTAGAGGAGACCAGATGACATTAAATAGAGAAGAGGAGACCAGATGACATTACGTAGAGAAAAGGAGACCAAATGACATTAGTTGGAGAAGAGGACATCAGATGACATTAGTTAGAGATGAAGAGACCACATGACATTAGGTAGAGAAAAGGACATCAGATGACATTCGGTAGAGAAGAAGGGACCAAGATGACTTTAGTTAGAGAAGAGGACATCAGATGCTATTTGTTAAAGATGAAGAGGACACCAGATGACATTAGTTAGAGAAGAGACCAGATGACGTTAGTTAGAGAAGAGACCAGATGACATTAGTTACAGAAGAAGAGACCAGATGAAATTACTTAGAGAAGAAGATACCAGATTATGTTACTTAGAGAAGAGGAGACCAGATGAAATAAGTAAGTGAACAGGAGACCAGATGACATTAGTTAGAGAAGAAGAGACCGGATGACATTAGTTAGAGAACAGGAGACCAGATGACATTAGTTAGAGAAGAGGAGACCAGATGACATTAGTTAGAGAAGAGTAAACCAGATGACATTAGTTAGAGAAGAAGAGACCAGATGACATTACTTAGAGAAGAAGAGACCAGATGACGTTACTTAGAGAAGAGTAGACCAGATGACATTAGTTAGAGAACAGGAGACCAGATGACATTAGGTAGAGAAGAGGACATCAGATGACATTAGGTAGAGAAGAAGGGACCAAGATGACTTTAGTTAGAGAAGAGGACATCAGGTGACGTTAGTTAGAGAAGAGGACAGCAGATGACATTAGTTAGAGAAGAGGAGACCAGATGACATTAGTTAGAGAAGAAGAGACCAGATGACATTATTTAGAGGAGACCAGATGACATTAAATAGAGAAGAGGAGACCAGATGACATTACGTAGAGAAAAGGAGACCAAATGACATTAGTTGGAGAAGAGGACATCAGATGACATTAGTTAGAGATGAAGAGACCACATGACATTAGGTAGAGAAAAGGACATCAGATGACATTCGGTAGAGAAGAAGGGACCAAGATGACTTTAGTTAGAGAATAGGACATCAGATGCTATTTGTTAAAGATGAAGAGGACACCAGATGACATTAGTTAGAGAAGAGACCAGATGACGTTAGTTAGAGAAGAGGAGACCAGATGACATTAGTTTGAGAAGAGGAGACCAGATGACATTAGTTAGAGAAGAGGAGACCAGATGACATAAGTAAGAGAACAGGAGACCAGATGACATTAGTTAGAGAAGAGGAGACCAGATGACATTAGTTAGAGAAGAGGAGACCAGATGGCATTAGTTAGAGAACAGGAGACCAGATGACATTAGTTAGAGAAGAGGAGACCAGATGACATTAGTTAGAGAAGAAGAGACCAGATGACATTAGTTAGAGAAGAGACCAGAGGACATTAGTTAGAGAAGAGGACACCAGATGACATTAGTTAGAGAAGAAGAGACCAGATGACATTACTTAGAGAAGAAGAGACCAGATGACGTTACTTAGAGAAGAGTAGACCAGATGACATTATTTATAGAAGAGGAGACCAGATGACATTAGTTGGAGAAGAGGACAGCAGATGACATTAGTTAGAGATGAAGAGACCACATGACATTAGGTAGAGAAAAGGACATCAGATGACATTCGGTAGAGAAGAAGGGACCAAGATGACTTTAGTTAGAGAAGAGGACATCAGATGCTATTTGTTAAAGATGAAGAGGACACCAGATGACATTAGTTAAAGAAGAGACCAGATGACGTTAGTTACAGAAGAAGACGCCAGATGACATTACTTAGAGAAGAAGATACCAGATGATGTTGCTTAGAGAAGAGGAGACCAGATGAAATTAGTTATAGAATAAGAGACCAGATGACGTTAGTTAGAGAAGAGGACAGCAGATGACATTAGTTAGAGAAGAGGAGACCAGATGACATTAGTTAGAGAAGAAGAGACCAGATGACATTATTTAGAGGAGACCAGATGACATTAAATAGAGAAGAGGAGACCAGATGACATTACGTAGAGAAAAGGAGACCAAATGACATTAGTTGGAGAAGAGGACATCAGATGACATTAGTTAGAGATGAAGAGACCACATGACATTAGGTAGAGAAAAGGACATCAGATGACATTCGGTAGAGAAGAAGGGACCAAGATGACTTTAGTTAGAGAAGAGGACATCAGATGCTATTTGTTAAAGATGAAGAGGACACCAGATGACATTAGTTAGAGAAGAGACCAGATGACGTTAGTTAGAGAAGAGACCAGATGACATTAGTTACAGAAGAAGAGACCAGATGAAATTACTTAGAGAAGAAGATACCAGATTATGTTACTTAGAGAAGAGGAGACCAGATGAAATAAGTAAGTGAACAGGAGACCAGATGACATTAGTTAGAGAAGAAGAGACCGGATGACATTAGTTAGAGAACAGGAGACCAGATGACATTAGTTAGAGAAGAGGAGACCAGATGACATTAGTTAGAGAAGAATAGACCAGATGACATTACTTAGAGAAGAAGATACCAGATTATGTTACTTAGAGTAGAGGAGACCAGATGAAATAAGTAAGTGAACAGGAGACCAGATGACATTAGTTACAGAAGAAGAGACCAGATGAAATTACTTAGAGAAGAAGATACCAGATTATGTTACTTAGAGAAGAGGAGACCAGATGAAATAAGTAAGTGAACAGGAGACCAGATGACATTAGTTAGAGAAGAAGAGACCGGATGACATTAGTTAGAGAACAGGAGACCAGATGACATTAGTTAGAGAAGAGGAGACCAGATGACATTAGTTAGAGAAGAAGAGACCAGATGACATTAGTTAGAGAAGAGACCGGAGGACATTAGTTAGAGAAGAGGACACCAGATGACATTAGTTAGAGAAGAAGAGACTAGATGACATTACTTAGAGAAGAAGAGACCAGATGACGTTACTTAGAGAAGAGTAGACCAGATGACATTATTTATAGAAGAGGAGACCAGATGACATTAGTTAGAGAAGAAGAGACCAGATGACATCACTTAGAGAAGAAGAGACCAGATGACGTTACTTAGAGAAGAGTAGACAAGATGACGTTAGTTAGAGAAGAGTAAACCAGATGACATTAGTTAGAGAAGAGGAGACCAGATGACATTAGTTAGAGAAGAGGAGACCAGATGACATTAGTTAGAGAAGAGGAGACCAGATGACATAAGTAAGAGAACAGGAGACAAGATGACATTAGTTAGAGAAGAAGAGACCAGATGACATTAGTTAGAGAAGAGGAGACCAGATGACATTAGTTAGAGAAGAAGAGACCAGATGACATTAGTTAGAGAAGAGACCAGAGGACATTAGTTAGAGAAAAGGACACCAGATGACATTAGTTAGAGAAGAGTAGACCAGATGACATTAGTTAGAGAAGAGGACATCACATGCTATTTGTTAGAGATGAAGAGGACACCAGATGACATTAGTTAGAGAAGAGACCAGATGACGTTAGTTAGAGAAGAGGACACCACATGACATTAGTTAGAGGAGACCAGCTGACATTTTTTAGAGAAGAAGAGACCAGATGACATTAGTTAGAGAAGAAGAGACCAGATGACATTAGTTAGAGAAGAGGAGACCAGATGGCATTAGTTAGAGAACAGGAGACCAGATGACATTAGTTAGAGAAGAGGAGACCAGATGACATTAGTTAGAGAAGAAGAGACCAGATGACATTAGTTAGAGAACAGGAGACCAGATGACATTAGTTAGAGAAGAGGACACCAGATGACATTAGTTAGAGAAGAAGAGACCAGATGACATTACTTAGAGAAGAAGAGACCAGATGACGTTACTTAGAGAAGAGTAGACCAGATGACATTATTTATAGAAGAGGAGACCAGATGACATTAGTTGGAGAAGAGGACAGCACATGACATTAGTTAGAGATGAAGAGACCACATGACATTAGGTAGAGAAAAGGACATCAGATGACATTCGGTAGAGAAGAAGGGACCAAGATGACTTTAGTTAGAGAAGAGGACATCAGATGCTATTTGTTAAAGATGAAGAGGACACCAGATGACATTAGTTAAAGACGAGACCAGATGACGTTAGTTACAGAAGAAGACGCCAGATGACATTACTTAGAGAAGAAGATACCAGATGATGTTGCTTAGAGAAGAGGAGACCAGATGAAATTAGTTATAGAATAAGAGACCAGATGACGTTAGTTAGAGAAGAGGACAGCAGATGACATTAGTTAGAGAAGAGGAGACCAGATGACATTAGTTAGAGAAGAAGAGACCAGATGACATTATTTAGAGGAGACCAGATGACATTAAATAGAGAAGAGGAGACCAGATGACATTACGTAGAGAAAAGGAGACCAAATGACATTAGTTGGAGAAGAGGACATCAGATGACATTAGTTAGAGATGAAGAGACCACATGACATTAGGTAGAGAAAAGGACATCAGATGACATTCGGTAGAGAAGAAGGGACCAAGATGACTTTAGTTAGAGAAGAGGACATCAGATGCTATTTGTTAAAGATGAAGAGGACACCAGATGACATTAGTTAGAGAAGAGACCAGATGACGTTAGTTAGAGAAGAGACCAGATGACATTAGTTACAGAAGAAGAGACCAGATGAAATTACTTAGAGAAGAAGATACCAGATTATGTTACTTAGAGAAGAGGAGACCAGATGAAATAAGTAAGTGAACAGGAGACCAGATGACATTAGTTAGAGAAGAAGAGACCGGATGACATTAGTTAGAGAACAGGAGACCAGATGACATTAGTTAGAGAAGAGGAGACCAGATGACATTAGTTAGAGAAGAGTAAACCAGATGACATTAGTTAGAGAAGAAGAGACCAGATGACATTACTTAGAGAAGAAGAGACCAGATGACGTTACTTAGAGAAGAGTAGACCAGATGACATTAGTTAGAGAAGAGGAGACCAGATGACATTAGGTAGAGAAGAGGACATCAGATGACATTAGGTAGAGAAGAAGGGACCAAGATGACTTTAGTTAGAGAAGAGGACATCAGGTGACGTTAGTTAGAGAAGAGGACAGCAGATGACATTAGTTAGAGAAGAGGAGACCAGATGACATTAGTTAGAGAAGAAGAGACCAGATGACATTATTTAGAGGAGACCAGATGACATTAAATAGAGAAGAGGAGACCAGATGACATTACGTAGAGAAAAGGAGACCAAATGACATTAGTTGGAGAAGAGGACATCAGATGACATTAGTTAGAGATGAAGAGACCACATGACATTAGGTAGAGAAAAGGACATCAGATGACATTCGGTAGAGAAGAAGGGACCAAGATGACTTTAGTTAGAGAATAGGACATCAGATGCTATTTGTTAAAGATGAAGAGGACACCAGATGACATTAGTTAGAGAAGAGACCAGATGACGTTAGTTAGAGAAGAGGAGACCAGATGACATTAGTTTGAGAAGAGGAGACCAGATGACATTAGTTAGAGAAGAGGAGACCAGATGACATAAGTAAGAGAACAGGAGACCAGATGACATTAGTTAGAGAAGATAAGACCAGATGACATTAGTTAGAGAAGAGGAGACCAGATGGCATTAGTTAGAGAACAGGAGACCAGATGACATTAGTTAGAGAAGAGGAGACCAGATGACATTAGTTAGAGAAGAAGAGACCAGATGACATTAGTTAGAGAAGAGACCAGAGGACATTAGTTAGAGAAGAGGACACCAGATGACATTAGTTAGAGAAGAAGAGACCAGATGACATTACTTAGAGAAGAAGAGACCAGATGACGTTACTTAGAGAAGAGTAGACCAGATGACATTATTTATAGAAGAGGAGACCAGATGACATTAGTTGGAGAAGAGGACAGCAGATGACATTAGTTAGAGATGAAGAGACCACATGACATTAGGTAGAGAAAAGGACATCAGATGACATTCGGTAGAGAAGAAGGGACCAAGATGACTTTAGTTAGAGAAGAGGACATCAGATGCTATTTGTTAAAGATGAAGAGGACACCAGATGACATTAGTTAAAGAAGAGACCAGATGACGTTAGTTACAGAAGAAGACGCCAGATGACATTACTTAGAGAAGAAGATACCAGATGATGTTGCTTAGAGAAGAGGAGACCAGATGAAATTAGTTATAGAATAAGAGACCAGATGACGTTAGTTAGAGAAGAGGACAGCAGATGACATTAGTTAGAGAAGAGGAGACCAGATGACATTAGTTAGAGAAGAAGAGACCAGATGACATTATTTAGAGGAGACCAGATGACATTAAATAGAGAAGAGGAGACCAGATGACATTACGTAGAGAAAAGGAGACCAAATGACATTAGTTGGAGAAGAGGACATCAGATGACATTAGTTAGAGATGAAGAGACCACATGACATTAGGTAGAGAAAAGGACATCAGATGACATTCGGTAGAGAAGAAGGGACCAAGATGACTTTAGTTAGAGAAGAGGACATCAGATGCTATTTGTTAAAGATGAAGAGGACACCAGATGACATTAGTTAGAGAAGAGACCAGATGACGTTAGTTAGAGAAGAGGAGACCAGATGACATTAGTTACAGAAGAAGAGACCAGATGAAATTACTTAGAGAAGAAGATACCAGATTATGTTACTTAGAGAAGAGGAGACCAGATGAAATAAGTAAGTGAACAGGAGACCAGATGACATTAGTTAGAGAAGAAGAGACCGGATGACATTAGTTAGAGAACAGGAGACCAGATGACATTAGTTAGAGAAGAGGAGACCAGATGACATTAGTTAGAGAAGAATAGACCAGATGACATTACTTAGAGAAGAAGATACCAGATTATGTTACTTAGAGTAGAGGAGACCAGATGAAATAAGTAAGTGAACAGGAGACCAGATGACATTAGTTAGAGAAGAAGAGACCAGATGACATTAGTTACAGAAGAAGAGACCAGATGAAATTACTTAGAGAAGAAGATACCAGATTATGTTACTTAGAGAAGAGGAGACCAGATGAAATAAGTAAGTGAACAGGAGACCAGATGACATTAGTTAGAGAAGAAGAGACCGGATGACATTAGTTAGAGAACAGGAGACCAGATGACATTAGTTAGAGAAGAGGAGACCAGATGACATTAGTTAGAGAAGAAGAGACCAGATGACATTAGTTAGAGAAGAGACCGGAGGACATTAGTTAGAGAAGAGGACACCAGATGACATTAGTTAGAGAAGAAGAGACTAGATGACATTACTTAGAGAAGAAGAGACCAGATGACGTTACTTAGAGAAGAGTAGACCAGATGACATTATTTATAGAAGAGGAGACCAGATGACATTAGTTAGAGAAGAAGAGACCAGATGACATCACTTAGAGAAGAAGAGACCAGATGACGTTACTTAGAGAAGAGTAGACAAGATGACGTTAGTTAGAGAAGAGTAAACCAGATGACATTAGTTAGAGAAGAGGAGACCAGATGACATTAGTTAGAGAAGAGGAGACCAGATGACATTAGTTAGAGAAGAGGAGACCAGATGACATAAGTAAGAGAAGAGGAGACAAGATGACATTAGTTAGAGAAGAAGAGACCAGATGACATTAGTTAGAGAAGAGGAGACCAGATGACATTAGTTAGAGAAGAAGAGACCAGATGACATTAGTTAGAGAAGAGACCAGAGGACATTAGTTAGAGAAAAGGACACCAGATGACATTAGTTAGAGAAGAGTAGACCAGATGACATTAGTTAGAGAAGAGGACATCACATGCTATTTGTTAGAGATGAAGAGGACACCAGATGACATTAGTTAGAGAAGAGACCAGATGACGTTAGTTAGAGAAGAGGACACCACATGACATTAGTTAGAGGAGACCAGCTGACATTTTTTAGAGAAGAAGAGACCAGATGACATTAGTTAGAGAAGAAGAGACCGGATGACATTAGTTAGAGAACAGGAGACCAGATGACATTAGTTAGAGAAGAGGAGACCAGATGACATTAGTTAGAGAAGAAGAGACCAGATGACATTACTTAGAGAAGAAGATACCAGATTATGTTACTTAGAGTAGAGGAGACCAGATGAAATAAGTAAGTGAACAGGAGACCAGATGACATTAGTTAGAGAAGAAGAGACCAGATGACATTAGTTACAGAAGAAGAGACCAGATGAAATTACTTAGAGAAGAAGATACCAGATTATGTTACTTAGAGAAGAGGAGACCAGATGAAATAAGTAAGTGAACAGGAGACCAGATGACATTAGTTAGAGAAGAAGAGACCGGATGACATTAGTTAGAGAACAGGAGACCAGATGACATTAGTTAGAGAAGAGGAGACCAGATGACATTAGTTAGAGAAGAAGAGACCAGATGACATTAGTTAGAGAAGAGACCGGAGGACATTAGTTAGAGAAGAGGACACCAGATGACATTAGTTAGAGAAGAAGAGACTAGATGACATTACTTAGAGAAGAAGAGACCAGATGACGTTACTTAGAGAAGAGTAGACCAGATGACATTATTTATAGAATAGGAGACCAGATGACATTAGTTAGAGAAGAAGAGACCAGATGACATCACTTAGAGAAGAAGAGACCAGATGACGTTACTTAGAGAAGAGTAGACAAGATGACGTTAGTTAGAGAAGAGTAAACCAGATGACATTAGTTAGAGAAGAGGAGAACAGATGACATTAGTTAGAGAAGAGGAGACCAGATGACATTAGTTAGAGAAGAGGAGACCAGATGACATAAGTAAGAGAACAGGAGACAAGATGACATTAGTTAGAGAAGAAGAGACCAGATGACATTAGTTAGAGAAGAGGAGACCAGATGACATTAGTTAGAGAAGAAGAGACCAGATGACATTAGTTAGAGAAGAGACCAGAGGACATTAGTTAGAGAAAAGGACACCAGATGACATTAGTTAGAGAAGAGTAGACCAGATGACATTAGTTAGAGAAGAGGACATCACATGCTATTTGTTAGAGATGAAGAGGACACCAGATGACATTAGTTAGAGAAGAGACCAGATGACGTTAGTTAGAGAAGAGGACACCACATGACATTAGTTAGAGGAGACCAGCTGACATTTTTTAGAGAAGAAGAGACCAGATGACATTAGGTAGAGAAGAGGACATCAGATGACATTAGGTAGAGAAGAAGGGACCAAGATGACTTTAGTTAGAGAAGAGGACATCAGATGCTATTTGTTAAAGATGAAGAGGACACCAGATGACATTAGTTAGAGAAGAGACCAGATGACGTTAGTTAGAGAAGAGGAGACCAGATGACATTAGTTACAGAAGAAGAGACCAGATGAAATTACTTAGAGAAGAAGATACCAGATTATGTTACTTAGAGAAGAGGAGACCAGATGAAATAAGTAAGTGAACAGGAGACCAGATGACATTAGTTAGAGAAGAAGAGACCGGATGACATTAGTTAGAGAACAGGAGACCAGATGACATTAGTTAGAGAAGAGGAGACCAGATGACATTAGTTAGAGAAGAGGAGACCAGATGACATAAGTAAGAGAACAGGACACCAGATGACATTAGTTAGAGAAGAAGAGACCAGATGACATTAGTTACAGAAGAAGAGACCAGATGAAATTACTTAGAGAAGAAGATACCAGATTATGTTACTTTGAGAAGAGGAGACCAGATGAAATAAGTATGTGAACAGGAGACCAGATAACATTAGTTAGAGAAGAAGAGACCGGATGACATTAGTTAGAGAACAGGAGACCAGATGACATTAGTTAGAGAAGAGGAGACCAGATGACATTAGTTAGAGAAGAAGAGACCAGATGACATTAGTTAGAGAAGAGACCAGAGGACATTAGTTAGAGAAGAGGACACCAGATGACATTAGTTAGAGAAGAAGAGACCAGATGACATTACTTAGAGAAGAAGAGACCAGATGACGTTACTTAGAGAAGAGTAGACCAGATGACATTATTTATAGAAGAGGAGACCAGATGACATTAGTTAGAGAAGAAGAGACCAGATGACATCACTTAGAGAAGAAGAGACCAGATGACGTTACTTAGAGAAGAGTAGACAAGATGACGTTAGTTAGAGAAGAGGAGACCAGATGACACTAGTTAGAGAAGAGGACACCAGATGACATTAGTTAGAGAAGAAGAGACCAGATGACATTACTTAGAGAAGAAGAGACCAGATGACGTTACTTAGAGAAGAGTAAACCAGATGACATTAGTTAGAGAAGAAGAGACCAGATGACATTACTTAGAGAAGAAGAGACCAGATGACGTTACTTAGAGAAGAGTAGACCAGATGACATTAGTTAGAGAAGAGGAGACCAGATGACATTAGTTAGAGAAGAGGAGACCAGATGACATTAGTTAGAGAAGAGGAGACCAGATGACATAAGTAAGAGAACAGGAGACCAGATGACATTAGTTAGAGAAGAAGAGACCAGATGACATTAGTTAGAGAAGAGGAGACCAGATGACATTAGTTAGAGAAGAAGAGACCAGATGACATTAGTTAGAGAAGAGACCAAAGGACATTAGTTAGAGAAGGGGACACCAGATGACATTAGTTAGAGAAGAGGAGACCAGATGACATTAGTTAGAGAAGAGGAGACCAGATGACATAAGTAAGAGAACAGGAGACAAGATGACATTAGTTAGAGAAGAAGAGACCAGATGACATTAGTTAGAGAAGAGGAGACCAGATGACATTAGTTAGAGAAGAAGAGACCAGATAACATTAGTTAGAGAAGAGACCAGAGGACATTAGTTAGAGAAAAGGACACCAGATGACATTAGTTAGAGAAGAGTAGACCAGATGACATTAGTTAGAGAAGAGGACATCACATGCTATTTGTTAGAGATGAAGAGGACACCAGATGACATTAGTTAGAGAAGAGACCAGATGACGTTAGTTAGAGAAGAGGACACCACATGACATTAGTTAGAGGAGACCAGCTGACATTTTTTAGAGAAGAAGAGACCAGATGACATTAGGTAGAGAAGAGGACATCAGATGACATTAGGTAGAGAAGAAGGGACCAAGATGACTTTAGTTAGAGAAGAGGACATCAGATGCTATTTGTTAAAGATGAAGAGGACACCAGATGACATTAGTTAGAGAAGAGACCAGATGACGTTAGTTAGAGAAGAGGAGACCAGATGACATTAGTTACAGAAGAAGAGACCAGATGAAATTACTTAGAGAAGAAGATACCAGATTATGTTACTTAGAGAAGAGGAGACCAGATGAAATAAGTAAGTGAACAGGAGACCAGATGACATTAGTTAGAGAAGAAGAGACCGGATGACATTAGTTAGAGAACAGGAGACCAGATGACATTAGTTAGAGAAGAGGAGACCAGATGACATTAGTTAGAGAAGAGGAGACCAGATGACATAAGTAAGAGAACAGGACACCAGATGACATTAGTTAGAGAAGAAGAGACCAGATGACATTAGTTACAGAAGAAGAGACCAGATGAAATTACTTAGAGAAGAAGATACCAGATTATGTTACTTAGAGTATAGGAGACCAGATGAAATAAGTAAGTGAACAGGAGACCAGATGACATTAGTTAGAGAAGAAGAGACCAGATGACATTAGTTACAGAAGAAGAGACCAGATGAAATTACTTAGAGAAGAAGATACCAGATTATGTTACTTTGAGAAGAGGAGACCAGATGAAATAAGTATGTGAACAGGAGACCAGATAACATTAGTTAGAGAAGAAGAGACCGGATGACATTAGTTAGAGAACAGGAGACCAGATGACATTAGTTAGAGAAGAGGAGACCAGATGACATTAGTTAGAGAAGAAGAGACCAGATGACATTAGTTAGAGAAGAGACCAGAGGACATTAGTTAGAGAAGAGGACACCAGATGACATTAGTTAGAGAAGAAGAGACCAGATGACATTACTTAGAGAAGAAGAGACCAGATGACGTTACTTAGAGAAGAGTAGACCAGATGACATTATTTATAGAAGAGGAGACCAGATGACATTAGTTAGAGAAGAAGAGACCAGATGACATCACTTAGAGAAGAAGAGACCAGATGACGTTACTTAGAGAAGAGTAGACAAGATGACGTTAGTTAGAGAAGAGGAGACCAGATGACATTAGTTAGAGAAGAGGACACCAGATGACATTAGTTAGAGAAGAAGAGACCAGATGACATTACTTAGAGAAGAAGAGACCAGATGACGTTACTTAGAGAAGAGTAAACCAGATGACATTAGTTAGAGAAGAAGAGACCAGATGACATTACTTAGAGAAGAAGAGACCAGATGACGTTACTTAGAGAAGAGTAGACCAGATGACATTAGTTAGAGAAGAGGAGACCAGATGACATTAGTTAGAGAAGAGGAGACCAGATGACATTAGTTAGAGAAGAGGAGACCAGATGACATAAGTAAGAGAACAGGAGACCAGATGACATTAGTTAGAGAAGAAGAGACCAGATGACATTAGTTAGAGAAGAGGAGACCAGATGACATTAGTTAGAGAAGAAGAGACCAGATGACATTAGTTAGAGAAGAGAACAAAGGACATTAGTTAGAGAAGGGGACACCAGATGACATTAGTTAGAGAAGAGGAGACCAGATGACATTATTTAGAGAAGAAGAGACCAGATGACATTAGTTAGATAAGAGTAAAACAGATGAAATTAGTTAGAGAAGAGGACACCAGATGCGATTAGTTATAGAAGTGGACACCAGATGACATTAGTTAGAGAAGAGGACACCAGATGAAATTAGTTAGAGAAGGGGACACCAGATGACATTAGTTAGAGAAGAAGAGACCAGATGACATTATTTAGAGGAGACAAGATGACATTAGTTAGAGAAGAAGAGACCAGATGACGTTAGTTAGAGAAGAGGACATCAGATGACATTAGTTAGAGAAGAAGAGACCAGATGACATTACTTAGAGAAGAGTAGACAAGATGACATTAGGTAGAGAAGAGGACACCAGATGACATTAGGTAGAGAAGAAGAGACCAAGATGACATTAGTTAGAGAAGAGGACATCAGAGGCCATTTGTTAGAGACGAAGAGACCTGATGACTTTAGTTAGAGAAGAAGAGACCAGATGACATTATTTAGAGGAGACCAGATGACATTAAATAGAGAAGAGGAGACCAGATGACATTAGGTAGAGAAAAGGAGACCAAATGACATTAGTTGGAGAAGAAGACAGCAGATGACATTAGTTAGAGATGAAGAGACCACATGACATTAGGTAGAGAAAAGGACATCAGATGACATTCGGTAGAGAAGAAGGGACCAAGATGACTTTAGTTAGAGAAGAGGACAACAGATGCTATTTGTTAAAGATGAAGAGGACACCAGATGACATTAGTTAGAGAAGAGACCAGATGACGTTAGTTACAGAAGAAGACGCCAGATGACATTACTTAGAGAAGAAGATACCAGATGATGTTGCTTAGAGAAGAGGAGACCAGATGACATAAGTAAGAGAACAGGAGACCAGATGAAATTAGTTATAGAATAAGAGACCAGATGACGTTAGTTAGAGAAGAGGACAGCAGATGACATTAGTTAGAGAAGAGGAGACCAGATGACATTAGTTAGAGAAGAAGAGACCAGATGACATTATTTAGAGGAGACCAGATGACATTAAATAGAGAAGAGGAGACCAGATGACATTACGTAGAGAAAAGGAGACCAAATGACATTAGTTGGAGAAGAGGACATCAGATGACATTAGTTAGAGATGAAGAGACCACATGACATTAGGTAGAGAAAAGGACATCAGATGACATTCGGTAGAGAAGAAGGGACCAAGATGACTTTAGTTAGAGAAGAGGACATCAGATGCTATTTGTTAAAGATGAAGAGGACACCAGATGACATTAGTTAGAGAAGAGACCAGATGACGTTAGTTAGAGAAGAGGATACCAGATGACATTAGTTACAGAAGAAGAGACCAGATGAAATTACTTAGAGAAGAAGATACCAGATTATGTTACTTAGAGAAGAGGAGACCAGATGACATTAGTTAGAGAAGAAGAGACCGGATGACATTAGTTAGAGAACAGGAGACCAGATGACATTAGTTAGAGAAGAGGAGACCAGATGACATTAGTTAGAGAAGAAGAGACCAGATGACATTAGTTAGAGAAGAGACCGGAGGACATTAGTTAGAGAAGAGGACACCAGATGACATTAGTTAGAGAAGAAGAGACCAGATGACATTACTTAGAGAAGAAGAGACCAGATGACGTTACTTAGAGAAGAGTAGACCAGATGACATTATTTATAGAAGAGGAGACCAGATGACATTAGTTAGAGAAGAAGAGACCAGATGACATCACTTAGAGAAGAAGAGACCAGATGACGTTACTTAGAGAAGAGTAGACAAGATGACGTTAGTTAGAGAAGAGTAAACCAGATGACATTAGTTAGAGAAGAGGAGACCAGATGACATTAGTTAGAGAAGAGGAGACCAGATGACATTAGTTAGAGAAGAGGAGACCAGATGACATAAGTAAGAGAACAGGAGACAAGATGACATTAGTTAGAGAAGAAGAGACCAGATGACATTAGTTAGAGAAGAGGAGACCAGATGACATTAGTTAGAGAAGAAGAGACCAGATGACATTAGTTAGAGAAGAGACCAGAGGACATTAGTTAGAGAAAAGGACACCAGATGACATTAGCTAGAGAAGAGTAGACCAGATGACATTAGTTAGAGAAGAGGACATCAGATGCTATTTGTTAGAGATGAAGAGGACACCAGATGACATTAGTTAGAGAAGAGACCAGATGACGTTAGTTAGAGAAGAGGACACCACATGACATTAGTTAGAGGAGACCAGCTGACATTTTTTAGAGAAGAAGAGACCAGATGACATTAGGTAGAGAAGAGGACATCAGATGACATTAGGTAGAGAAGAAGAGACCAAGATGACTTTAGTTAGAGAAGAGGACATCAGATGACGTTAGTTAGAGAAGAGGACAGCAGATGACATTAGTTAGAGAAGAGGAGACCAGATGACATTAGTTAGAGAAGAAGAGACCAGATGACATTACGTAGAGAAAAGGAGACCAAATGACATTAGTTGGAGAAGAGGACATCAGATGACATTAGTTAGAGATGAAGAGACCACATGACATTAGGTACAGAAAAGGACATCAGATGACATTCGGTAGAGAAGAAGGGACCAAGATGACTTTAGTTAGAGAATAGGACATCAGATGCTATTTGTTAAAGATGAAGAGGACACCAGATGACATTAGTTAGAGAAGAGACCAGATGACGTTAGTTAGAGAAGAGGAGACCAGATGACATTAGTTTGAGAAGAGGAGACCAGATGACATTAGTTAGAGAAGAGGAGACCAGATGACATAAGTAAGAGAACAGGAGACCAGATGACATTAGTTAGAGAAGAAGAGACCAGATGACATTAGTTAGAGAACAGGAGACCAGATGACATTAGTTAGAGAACAGGAGACCAGATGACATTAGTTAGAGAAGAGGAGACCAGATGACATTAGTTAGAGAAGAAGAGACCAGATGACATTAGTTAGAGAAGAGACCAGAGGACATTAGTTAGAGAAGAGGACACCAGATGACATTAGTTAGAGAAGAAGAGACCAGATGACATTACTTAGAGAAGAAGAGACCAGATGACGTTACTTAGAGAAGAGTAGACCAGATGACATTATTTATAGAAGAGGAGACCAGATGACATTAGTTGGAGAAGAGGACAGCAGATGACATTAGTTAGAGATGAAGAGACCACATGACATTATGTAGAGAAAAGGACATCAGATGACATTCGGTAGAGAAGAAGGGACCAAGATGACTTTAGTTAGAGAAGAGGACATCAGATGCTATTTGTTAAAGATGAAGAGGACACCAGATGACATTAGTTAGAGAAGAGACCAGATGACGTTAGTTACAGAAGAAGACGCCAGATGACATTACTTAGAGAAGAAGATACCAGATGATGTTGCTTAGAGAAGAGGAGACCAGATGACATAAGTAAGAGAACAGGAGACCAGATGAAATTAGTTATAGAATAAGAGACCAGATGACGTTAGTTAGAGAAGAGGACAGCAGATGACATTAGTTAGAGAAGAGGAGACCAGATGACATTAGTTAGAGAAGAAGAGACCAGATGACATTATTTAGAGGAGACCAGATGACATTAAATAGAGAAGAGGAGACCAGATGACATTACGTAGAGAAAAGGAGACCAAATGACATTAGTTGGAGAAGAGGACATCAGATGACATTAGTTAGAGATGAAGAGACCACATGACATTAGGTAGAGAAAAGGACATCAGATGACATTCGGTAGAGAAGAAGGGACCAAGATGACTTTAGTTAGAGAAGAGGACATCAGATGCTATTTGTTAAAGATGAAGAGGACACCAGATGACATTAGTTAGAGAAGAGACCAGATGACGTTAGTTAGAGAAGAGGATACCAGATGACATTAGTTACAGAAGAAGAGACCAGATGAAATTACTTAGAGAAGAAGATACCAGATTATGTTACTTAGAGAAGAGGAGACCAGATGAAATAAGTAAGTGAACAGGAGACCAGATGACATTAGTTAGAGAAGAAGAGACCGGATGACATTAGTTAGAGAACAGGAGACCAGATGACATTAGTTAGAGAAGAGGAGACCAGATGACATTAGTTAGAGAAGAAGAGACCAGATGACATTAGTTAGAGAAGAGACCGGAGGACATTAGTTAGAGAAGAGGACACCAGATGACATTAGTTAGAGAAGAAGAGACCAGATGACATTACTTAGAGAAGAAGAGACCAGATGACGTTACTTAGAGAAGAGTAGACCAGATGACATTATTTATAGAAGAGGAGACCAGATGACATTAGTTAGAGAAGAAGAGACCAGATGACATCACTTAGAGAAGAAGAGACCAGATGACGTTACTTAGAGAAGAGTAGACAAGATGACGTTAGTTAGAGAAGAGTAAACCAGATGACATTAGTTAGAGAAGAGGAGACCAGATGACATTAGTTAGAGAAGAGGAGACCAGATGACATTAGTTAGAGAAGAGGAGACCAGATGACATAAGTAAGAGAACAGGAGACAAGATGACATTAGTTAGAGAAGAAGAGACCAGATGACATTAGTTAGAGAAGAGGAGACCAGATGACATTAGTTAGAGAAGAAGAGACCAGATGACATTAGTTAGAGAAGAGACCAGAGGACATTAGTTAGAGAAAAGGACACCAGATGACATTAGTTAGAGAAGAGTAGACCAGATGACATTAGTTAGAGAAGAGGACATCAGATGCTATTTGTTAGAGATGAAGAGGACACCAGATGACATTAGTTAGAGAAGAGACCAGATGACGTTAGTTAGAGAAGAGGACACCACATGACATTAGTTAGAGGAGACCAGCTGACATTTTTTAGAGAAGAAGAGACCAGATGACATTAGGTAGAGAAGAGGACATCAGATGACTTTAGGTAGAGAAGAAGGGACCAAGATGACTTTAGTTAGAGAAGAGGACATCAGATGACGTTAGTTAGAGAAGAGGACAGCAGATGACATTAGTTAGAGAAGAGGAGACCAGATGACATTAGTTAGAGAAGAAGAGACCAGATGACATTATTTAGAGGAGACCAGATGACATTAAATAGAGAAGAGGAGACCAGATGACATTACGTAGAGAAAAGGAGACCAAATGACATTAGTTGGAGAAGAGGACATCAGATGACATTAGTTAGAGATGAAGAGACCACATGACATTAGGTAGAGAAAAGGACATCAGATGACATTCGGTAGAGAAGAATGGACCAAGATGACTTTAGTTAGAGAATAGGACATCAGATGCTATTTGTTAAAGATGAAGAGGACACCAGATGACATTAGTTAGAGAAGAGACCAGATGACGTTAGTTAGAGAAGAGGAGACCAGATGACATTAGTTTGAGAAGAGGAGACCAGATGACATTAGTTAGAGAAGAGGAGACCAGATGACATAAGTAAGAGAACAGGAGACCAGATGACATTAGTTAGAGAAGAAGAGACCAGATGACATTAGTTAGAGAAGAGGAGACCAGATGACATTAGTTAGAGAACAGGAGACCAGATGACATTAGTTAGAGAAGAGGAGACCAGATGACATTAGTTAGAGAAGAAGAGACCAGATGACATTAGTTATAGAAGAGACCAGAGGACATTAGTTAGAGAAGAGGACACCAGATGACATTAGTTAGAGAAGAAGAGACCAGATGACATTACTTAGAGAAGAAGAGACCAGATGACGTTACTTAGAGAAGAGTAGACCAGATGACATTATTTATAGAAGAGGAGACCAGATGACATTAGTTAGAGAAGAGGAGACCAGATGACATTAGTTAGAGAAGAAGAGACCAGATGACATTACTTAGAGAAGAAGAGACCAGATGACGTTACTTAGAGAAGAGTAAACCAGATGACATTAGTTAGAGAAGAGGAGACCAGATGACATTAGTTAGAGAAGAGGAGACCAGATGACATTAGTTAGAGAAGAGGAGACCAGATGACATTAGTTAGAGAAGAGGAGACCAGATGACATAAGTAAGAGAACAGGAGACCAGATGACATTAGTTAGAGAAGAAGAGACCAGATGACATTAGTTAGAGAAGAGGAGACCAGATGACATTAGTTAGAGAAGAAGAGACCAGATGACATTAGTTAGAGAAGAGACCAGAGGACATTAGTTAGAGAAGGGGACACCAGATGACATTAGTTAGAGAAGAGGAGACCAGATGACATTATTTAGAGAAGAAGAGACCAGATGACATTAGTTAGATAAGAGTAAAACAGATGAAATTAGTTAGAGAAGAGGACACCAGATGCGATTAGTTATAGAAGTGGACACCAGATGACATTAGTTAGATTAGAGGACACCAGATGAAATTAGTTAGAGAAGGGGACACCAGATGACATTAGTTAGAGAAGAGTAGACCAGATGACATTAGTTAGAGAAGAGGACATCAGATGCTATTTGTTAGAGATGAAGAGGACACCAGATGACATTAGTTAGAGAAGAGACCAGATGACGTTAGTTAGAGAAGAGGACACCACATGACATTAGTTAGAGGAGACCAGCTGACATTTTTTAGAGAAGAAGAGACCAGATGACATTAGGTAGAGAAGAGGACATCAGATGACATTAGGTAGAGAAGAAGGGACCAAGATGACTTTAGTTAGAGAAGAGGACATCAGATGACGTTAGTTAGAGAAGAGGACACCAGATGACATTAGTTAGAGAAGAGACCAGATGACGTTAGTTAGAGAAGAGGAGACCAGATGACATTAGTTACAGAAGAAGAGACCAGATGAAATTACTTAGAGAAGAAGATACCAGATTATGTTACTTAGAGAAGAGGAGACCAGATGAAATAAGTATGTGAACAGGAGACCAGATGACATTAGTTAGAGAAGAAGAGACCGGATGACATTAGTTAGAGAACAGGAGACAAGATGACATTAGTTAGAGAAGAGGAGACCAGATGACAATAGTTAGAGAAGAAGAGACCAGATGACATTAGTTAGAGAAGAGACCAGAGGACATTAGTTAGAGAAGAGGACACCAGATGACATTAGTTAGAGAAGAAGACACCAGATGACATTACTTAGAGAAGAAGAGACCAGATGACGTTACTTAGAGAAGAGTAGACCAGATGACATTATTTATAGAAGAGGAGACCAGATGACATTATTTAGAGGAGACCAGATGACATTAAATAGAGAAGAGGAGACCAGATGACATTACGTAGAGAAAAGGAGACCAAATGACATTAGTTGGAGAAGAGGACATCAGATGACATTAGTTAGAGATGAAGAGACCACATGACATTAGGTAGAGAAAAGGACATCAGATGACATTCGGTAGAGAAGAAGGGACCAAGATGACTTTAGTTAGAGAAGAGGACATCAGATGCTATTTGTTAAAGATGAAGAGGACACCAGATGACATTAGTTAGAGAAGAGACCAGATGACGTTAGTTAGAGAAGAGGAGACCAGATGACATTAGTTAGAGAAGAGGAGACCAGATGACATTAGTTAGAGAAGAGGAGACCAGATGACATAAGTAAGAGAACAGGAGACCAGATGACATTAGTTAGAGAATAAGAGACCAGATGACATTAGTTAGAGAAGAGGAGACCAGATGACATTAGTTAGAGAAGAAGAGACCAGATGACTTTAGTTAGAGAAGAGACCAGATGACATTAGTTAGAGAAGGGGACACCAGATGACATTAGTTAGAGAAGAGTAGACCAGATGACATTAGTTAGAGAAGGGGACATCAGATGCTATTTGTTAGAGATGAAGAGGACACCAGATGACATTAGTTAGAGAAGAGACCAGATGACGTTAGTTAGAGAAGAGGACACCACATGACATTAGTTAGAGGAGACCAGCTGAAATTTTTAAGAGAAGAAGAGACCAGATTACATTATGTAGAGAAGAGGACATCAGATGACATTAGGTAGAGAAGAAGGGACCAAGATGACTTTAGTTAGAGAAGAGGACATCAGATGACGTTAGTTAGAGAAGAGGACAGCAGATGACATTAGTTAGAAAAGAGGAGACCAGATGACATTATTTAGAGGAGACCAGATGACATTAAAAAGAGAAGAGGAGACCAGATGACATTACGTAGAGAAAAGGAGACCAAATGACATTAGTTGGAGAAGAGGACATCAGATGACATTAGTTAGAGATGAAGAGACCACATGACATTAGGTAGAGAAAAGGACATCAGTTGACATTCGGTAGAGAAGAAGGGACCAAGATGACTTTAGTTAGAGAAGAGGACATCAGATGCTATTTGTTAAAGATGAAGAGACCAGATGAAATTACTTAGAGAAGAAGATACCAGATTATGTTACTTAGAGAAGAGGAGACCAGATGAAATAAGTATGTGAACAGGAGACCAGATGACATTAGTTAGAGAAGAAGAGACCGGATGACATTAGTTAGAGAACAGGAGACAAGAAGACATTAGTTAGAGAAGAGGAGACCAGATGACATTAGTTAGAGAAGAGGAGACCAGATGACATTAGTTACAGAAGAAGAGACCAGATGAAATTACTTAGAGAAGAAGATACCAGATTATGTTACTTAGAGAAGAGGAGACCAGATGAAATAAGTATGTGAACAGGAGACCAGATGACATTAGTTAGAGAAGAAGAGACCGGATGACATTAGTTAGAGAACAGGAGACAAGAAGACATTAGTTAGAGAAGAGGAGACCAGATGACATTAGTTAGAGAAGAAGAGACCAGAGGACATTAGTTAGAGAAGAGGACACCAGATGACATTAGTTAGAGAAGAAGAGACCGGATGACATTAGTTAGAGAACAGGAGACCAGATGACATTAGTTAGAGAAGAGGAGACCAGATGACATTAGTTAGAGAAGAAGAGACCAGATGACATTAGTTAGAGAAGAGACCAGAGGACATTAGTTAGAGAAGAGGACACCAGATGACATTAGTTAGAGAAGAAGAGACCAGATGACATTACTTAGAGAAGAAGAGACCAGATGACGTTACTTAGAGAAGAGTAGACCAGATGACATTATTTATAGAAGAGGAGACCAGATGACATTAGTTAGAGAAGAAGAGACCAGATGACATCACTTAGAGAAGAAGAGACCAGATGACGTTACTTAGAGAAGAGTAGACAAGATGACGTTAGTTAGAGAAGAGGAGACCAGATGACATTAGTTAGAGAAGATGACACCAGATGACATTAGTTAGAGAAGAAGAGACCAGATGACATTACTTAGAGAAGAAGAGACCAGATGACGTTACTTAGAGAAGAGTAAACCAGATGACATTAGTTAGAGAAGAAGAGACCAGATGACATTACTTAGAGAAGAAGAGACCAGATGACGTTACTTAGAGAAGAGTAGACCAGATGACATTAGTTAGAGAAGAGGAGACCAGATGACATTAGTTAGAGAAGAGGAGACCAGATGACATTAGTTAGAGAAGAGGAGACCAGATGACATAAGTAAGAGAACAGGAGACCAGATGACATTAGTTAGAGAAGAAGAGACCAGATGACATTAGTTAGAGAAGAGGAGACCAGATGACATTAGTTAGAGAAGAAGAGACCAGATGACATTAGTTAGAGAAGAGACCAAAGGACATTAGTTAGAGAAGGGGACACCAGATGACATTAGTTAGAGAAGAGGAGACCAGATGACATTATTTAGAGAAGAAGAGACCAGATGACATTAGTTAGATAAGAGTAAAACAGATGAAATTAGTTAGAGAAGAGGACACCAGATGCGATTAGTTATAGAAGTGGACACCAGATGACATTAGTTAGAGAAGAGGACACCAGATGAAATTAGTTAGAGAAGGGGACACCAGATGACATTAGTTAGAGAAGAAGAGACCAGATGACATTATTTAGAGGAGACAAGATGACATTAGTTAGAGAAGAAGAGACCAGATGACGTTAGTTAGAGAAGAGGACATCAGATGACATTAGTTAGAGAAGAAGAGACCAGATGACATTACTTAGAGAAGAGTAGACAAGATGACATTAGATAGAGAAGAGGACACCAGATGACATTAGGTAGAGAAGAAGAGACCAAGATGACATTAGTTAGAGAAGAGGACATCAGAGGCCATTTGTTAGAGACGAAGAGACCTGATGACTTTAGTTAGAGAAGAAGAGACCAGATGACATTATTTAGAGGAGACCAGATGACATTAAATAGAGAAGAGGAGACCAGATGACATTACGTAGAGAAAAGGAGACCAAATGACATTAGTTGGAGAAGAGGACATCAGATGACATTAGTTAGAGATGAAGAGACCACATGACATTAGGTAGAGAAAAGGACATCAGATGACATTCGGTAGAGAAGAAGGGACCAAGATGACTTTAGTTAGAGAAGAGGACATCAGATGCTATTTGTTAAAGATGAAGAGGACACCAGATGACATTAGTTAGAGAAGAGACCAGATGACGTTAGTTAGAGAAGAGGATACCAGATGACATTAGTTACAGAAGAAGAGACCAGATGAAATTACTTAGAGAAGAAGATACCAGATTATGTTACTTAGAGAAGAGGAGACCAGATGAAATAAGTAAGTGAACAGGAGACCAGATGACATTAGTTAGAGAAGAAGAGACCGGATGACATTAGTTAGAGAACAGGAGACCAGATGACATTAGTTAGAGAAGAGGAGACCAGATGACATTAGTTAGAGAAGAAGAGACCAGATGACATTAGTTAGAGAAGAGACCGGAGGACATTACTTAGAGAAGAAGAGACCAGATGACGTTACTTAGAGAAGAGTAGACCAGATGACATTATTTATAGAAGAGGAGACCAGATGACATTAGTTAGAGAAGAAGAGACCAGATGACATCACTTAGAGAAGAAGAGACCAGATGACGTTACTTAGAGAAGAGTAGACAAGATGACGTTAGTTAGAGAAGAGTAAACCAGATGACATTAGTTAGAGAAGAGGAGACCAGATGACATTAGTTAGAGAAGAGGAGACCAGATGACATTAGGTAGAGAAGAGGAGATCAGATGACATTAAATAGAGAAGAGGAGACAAGATGACATTAGTTAGAGAAGAAGAGACCAGATGACATTAGTTAGAGAAGAGGAGACCAGATGACATTAGTTAGAGAAGAAGAGACCAGATGACATTAGTTAGAGAAGAGACCAGAGGACATTAGTTAGAGAAAAGGACACCAGATGACATTAGTTAGAGAAGAGTAGACCAGATGACATTAGTTAGAGAAGAGGACATCAGATGCTATTTGTTAGAGATGAAGAGGACACCAGATGACATTAGTTAGAGAAGAGACCAGATGACGTTAGTTAGAGAAGAGGACACCACATGACATTAGTTAGAGGAGACCAGCTGACATTTTTTAGAGAAGAAGAGACCAGATGACATTAGGTAGAGAAGAGGACATCAGATGACATTAGGTAGAGAAGAAGGGACCAAGATGACTTTAGTTAGAGAAGAGGACATCAGATGACGTTAGTTAGAGAAGAGGACACCAGATGACATTAGTTAGAGAAGAGGAGACCAGATGACATTAGTTAGAGAAGAAGAGACCAGATGACATTACGTAGAGAAAAGGAGACCAAATGACATTAGTTGGAGAAGAGGACATCAGATGACATTAGTTAGAGATGAAGAGACCACATGACATTAGGTAGAGAAAAGGACATCAGATGACATTCGGTAGAGAAGAAGGGACCAAGATGACTTTAGTTAGAGAAGAGGACATCAGATGCTATTTGTTAAAGATGAAGAGGACACCAGATGACATTAGTTAGAGAAGAGACCAGATGACGTTAGTTAGAGAAGAGGAGACCAGATGACATTAGTTACAGAAGAAGAGACCAGATGAAATTACTTAGAGAAGAGGAGACCAGATGACATAAGTAAGAGAACAGGAGACCAGATGACATTAGTTAGAGAAGAAGAGACCAGATGACATTAGTTAGAGAACAGGAGACCGGATGACATTAGTTAGAGAACAGGAGACCAGATGACATTAGTTAGAGAAGAGGAGACCAGATGACATTAGTTAGAGAAGAATAGACCAGATGACATTAGTTAGAGAAGAGACCAGAGGACATTAGTTAGAGAAGAGGACACCAGATGACATTAGTTAGAGAAGAAGAGACCAGATGACATTACTTAGAGAAGAAGAGACCAGATGACGTTACTTAGAGAAGAGTAGACCAGATGACATTATTTATAGAAGAGGAGACCAGATGACATTAGTTGGAGAAGAGGACAGCAGATGACATTAGTTAGAGATGAAGAGACCACATGACATTATGTAGAGAAAAGGACATCAGATGACATTCGGTAGAGAAGAAGGGACCAAGATGACTTTAGTTAGAGAAGAGGACATCAGATGCTATTTGTTAAAGATGAAGAGGACACCAGATGACATTAGTTAGAGAAGAGACCAGATGACGTTAGTTACAGAAGAAGACGCCAGATGACATTACTTACAGAAGAAGATACCAGATGATGTTGCTTAGAGAAGAGGAGACCAGATGACATAAGTAAGAGAACAGGAGACCAGATGAAATTAGTTATAGAATAAGAGACCAGATGACGTTAGTTAGAGAAGAGGACAGCAGATGACATTAGTTAGAGAAGAGGAGACCAGATGACATTAGTTAGAGAAGAAGAGACCAGATGACATTATTTAGAGGAGACCAGATGACATTAAATAGAGAAGAGGAGACCAGATGACATTACGTAGAGAAAAGGAGACCAAATGACATTAGTTGGAGAAGAGGAAATCAGATGACATTAGTTAGAGATGAAGAGACCACATGACATTATGTAGAGAAAAGGACATCAGATGACATTCGGTAGAGAAGAAGGGACCAAGATGACTTTAGTTAGAGAAGAGGACATCAGATGCTATTTGTTAAAGATGAAGAGGACACCAGATGACATTAGTTAGAGAAGAGACCAGATGACGTTAGTTACAGAAGAAGACGCCAGATGACATTACTTACAGAAGAAGATACCAGATGATGTTGCTTAGAGAAGAGGAGACCAGATGACATAAGTAAGAGAACAGGAGACCAGATGAAATTAGTTATAGAATAAGAGACCAGATGACGTTAGTTAGAGAAGAGGACAGCAGATGACATTAGTTAGAGAAGAGGAGACCAGATGACATTAGTTAGAGAAGAAGAGACCAGATGACATTATTTAGAGGAGACCAGATGACATTAAATAGAGAAGAGGAGACCAGATGACATTACGTAGAGAAAAGGAGACCAAATGACATTAGTTGGAGAAGAGGAAATCAGATGACATTAGTTAGAGATGAAGAGACCACATGACATTAGGTAGAGAAAAGGACATCAGATGACATTCGGTAGAGAAGAAGGGACCAAGATGACTTTAGTTAGAGAAGAGGACATCAGATGCTATTTGTTAAAGATGAAGAGGACACCAGATGACATTAGTTAGAGAAGAGACCAGATGACGTTAGTTAGAGAAGAGGATACCAGATGACATTAGTTACAGAAGAAGAGACCAGATGAAATTACTTAGAGAAGAAGATACCAGATTATGTTACTTAGAGAAGAGGAGACCAGATGAAATAAGTAAGTGAACAGGAGACCAGATGACATTAGTTAGAGAAGAAGAGACCGGATGACATTAGTTAGAGAACAGGAGACCAGATGACATTAGTTAGAGAAGAGGAGACCAGATGACATTAGTTAGAGAAGAAGAGACCAGATGACATTAGTTAGAGAAGAGACCGGAGGACATTAGTTAGAGAAGAGGACACCAGATGACATTAGTTAGAGAAGAAGAGACCAGATGACATTACTTAGAGAAGAAGAGACCAGATGACGTTACTTAGAGAAGAGTAGACCAGATGACATTATTTATAGAAGAGGAGACCAGATGACATTAGTTAGAGAAGAAGAGACCAGATGACATCACTTAGAGAAGAAGAGACCAGATGACGTTACTTAGAGAAGAGTAGACAAGATGACGTTAGTTAGAGAAGAGTAAACCAGATGACATTAGTTAGAGAAGAGGAGACCAGATGACATTAGTTAGAGAAGAGGAGACCAGATGACATTAGTTAGAGAAGAGGAGACCAGATGACATAAGTAAGAGAACAGGAGACAAGATGACATTAGTTAGAGAAGAAGAGACCAGATGACATTAGTTAGAGAAGAGGAGACCAGATGACATTAGTTAGAGAAGAAGAGACCAGATGACATTAGTTAGAGAAGAGGACATCAGATGCTATTTGTTAGAGATGAAGAGGACACCAGATGACATTAGTTAGAGAAGAGACCAGATGACGTTAGTTAGAGAAGAGGACACCACATGACATTAGTTAGAGGAGACCAGCTGACATTTTTTAGAGAAGAAGAGACCAGATGACATTAGGTAGAGAAGAGGACATCAGATGACATTAGGTAGAGAAGAAGGGACCAAGATGACTTTAGTTAGAGAAGAGGACATCAGATGACGTTAGTTAGAGAAGAGGACAGCAGATGACATTAGTTAGAGAAGAGACCAGATGACATTAGTTAGAGAAGAAGAGACCAGATGACATTATTTAGAGGAGACCAGATGACATTAAATAGAGAAGAGGAGACCAGATGACATTACGTAGAGAAAAGGAGACCAAATGACATTAGTTGGAGAAGAGGACATCAGATGACATTAGTTAGAGATGAAGAGACCACATGACATTAGGTAGAGAAAAGGACATCAGATGACATTCGGTAGAGAAGAATGGACCAAGATGACTTTAGTTAGAGAATAGGACATCAGATGATATTTGTTAAAGATGAAGAGGACACCAGATGACATTAGTTAGAGAAGAGACAAGATGACGTTAGTTAGAGAAGAGGAGACCAGATGACATTAGTTTGAGAAGAGGAGACCAGATGACATTAGTTAGAGAAGAGGAGACCAGATGACATAAGTAAGAGAACAGGAGACCAGATGACATTAGTTAGAGAAGAAGAGACCAGATGACATTAGTTAGAGAAGAGGAGACCAGATGACATTAGTTAGAGAACAGGAGACCAGATGACATTAGTTAGAGAAGAGGAGACCAGATGACATTAGTTAGAGAAGAAGAGACCAGATGACATTAGTTATAGAAGAGACCAGAGGACATTAGTTAGAGAAGAGGACACCAGATGACATTAGTTAGAGAAGAAGAGACCAGATGACATTACTTAGAGAAGAAGAGACCAGATGACGTTACTTAGAGAAGAGTAGACCAGATGACATTATTTATAGAAGAGGAGACCAGATGACATTAGTTAGAGAAGAGGAGACCAGATGACGTTACTTAGAGAAGAGTAGACAAGATGACGTTAGTTAGAGAAGAGGAGACCAGATGACATTAGTTAGAGAAGAGGACACCAGATGACATTAGTTAGAGAAGAAGAGACCAGATGACATTACTTAGAGAAGAAGAGACCAGATGACGTTACTTAGAGAAGAGTAAACCAGATGACATTAGTTAGAGAAGAGGAGACCAGATGACATTAGTTAGAGAAGAGGAGACCAGATGACATTAGTTAGAGAAGAGACCAGAGGACATTAGTTAGAGAAGGGGACACCAGATGACATTAGTTAGAGAAGAGGAGACCAGATGACATTATTTAGAGAAGAAGAGACCAGATGACATTAGTTAGATAAGAGTAAAACAGATGAAATTAGTTAGAGAAGAGGACACCAGATGCGATTAGTTATAGAAGTGGACACCAGATGACATTAGTTAGATTAGAGGACACCAGATGAAATTAGTTAGAGAAGGGGACACCAGATGACATTAGTTAGAGAAGAGTAGACCAGATGACATTAGTTAGAGAAGAGGACATCAGATGCTATTTGTTAGAGATGAAGAGGACACCAGATGACATTAGTTAGAGAAGAGACCAGATGACGTTAGTTAGAGAAGAGGACACCACATGACATTAGTTAGAGGAGACCAGCTGACATTTTTTAGAGAAGAAGAGACCAGATGACATTAGGTAGAGAAGAGGACATCAGATGACATTAGGTAGAGAAGAAGGGACCAAGATGACTTTAGTTAGAGAAGAGGACATCAGATGACGTTAGTTAGAGAAGAGGACACCAGATGACATTAGTTAGAGAAGAGACCAGATGACGTTAGTTAGAGAAGAGGAGACCAGATGACATTAGTTACAGAAGAAGAGACCAGATGAAATTACTTAGAGAAGAAGATACCAGATTATGTTACTTAGAGAAGAGGAGACCAGATGAAATAAGTATGTGAACAGGAGACCAGATGACATTAGTTAGAGAAGAAGAGACCGGATGACATTAGTTAGAGAACAGGAGACCAGATGACATTAGTTAGAGAAGAGGAGACCAGATGACAATAGTTAGAGAAGAAGAGACCAGATGACATTAGTTAGAGAAGAGACCAGAGGACATTAGTTAGAGAAGAGGACACCAGATGACATTAGTTAGAGAAGAAGACACCAGATGACATTACTTAGAGAAGAAGAGACCAGATGACGTTACTTAGAGAAGAGTAGACCAGATGACATTATTTATAGAAGAGGAGACCAGATGACATTATTTAGAGGAGACCAGATGACATTAAATAGAGAAGAGGAGACCAGATGACATTACGTAGAGAAAAGGAGACCAAATGACATTAGTTGGAGAAGAGGACATCAGATGACATTAGTTAGAGATGAAGAGACCACATGACATTAGGTAGAGAAAAGGACATCAGATGACATTCGGTAGAGAAGAAGGGACCAAGATGACTTTAGTTAGAGAAGAGGACATCAGATGCTATTTGTTAAAGATGAAGAGGACACCAGATGACATTAGTTAGAGAAGAGACCAGATGACGTTAGTTAGAGAAGAGGAGACCAGATGACATTAGTTAGAGAAGAGGAGACCAGATGACATTAGTTAGAGAAGAGGAGACCAGATGACATAAGTAAGAGAACAGGAGACCAGATGACATTAGTTAGAGAAGAAGAGACCAGATGACATTAGTTAGAGAAGAGGAGACCAGATGACATTAGTTAGAGAAGAAGAGACCAGATGACTTTAGTTAGAGAAGAGACCAGATGACATTAGTCAGAGAAGGGGACACCAGATGACATTAGTTAGAGAAGAGTAGACCAGATGACATTAGTTAGAGAAGGGGACATCAGATGCTATTTGTTAGAGATGAAGAGGACACCAGATGACATTAGTTAGAGAAGAGACCAGATGACGTTAGTTAGAGAAGAGGACACCACATGACATTAGTTAGAGGAGACCAGCTGAAATTTTTAAGAGAAGAAGAGACCAGATTACATTATGTAGAGAAGAGGACATCAGATGACATTAGGTAGAGAAGAAGGGACCAAGATGACTTTAGTTAGAGAAGAGGACATCAGATGACGTTAGTTAGAGAAGAGGACAGCAGATGACATTAGTTAGAAAAGAGGAGACCAGATGACATTAGTTAGAGAAGAAGAGACCAGATGACATTATTTAGAGGAGACCAGATGACATTAAATAGAGAAGAGGACACCAGATGACATTACGTAGAGAAAAGGAGACCAAATGACATTAGTTGGAGAAGAGGACATCAGATGACATTAGTTAGAGATGAAGAGACCACATGACATTAGGTAGAGAAAAGGACATCAGATGACATTCGGTAGAGAAGAAGGGACCAAGATGACTTTAGTTAGAGAAGAGGACATCAGATGCTATTTGTTAAAGATGAAGAGGACACCAGATGACATTAGTTAGAGAAGAGACCAGATGACGTTAGTTAGAGAAGAGGAGACCAGATGACATTAGTTACAGAAGAAGAGACCAGATGAAATTACTTAGAGAAGAAGATACCAGATTATGTTACTTAGAGAAGAGGAGACCAGATGAAATAAGTATGTGAACAGGAGACCAGATGACATTAGTTAGAGAAGAAGAGACCGGATGACATTAGTTAGAGAACAGGAGACCAGATGACATTAGTTAGAGAAGAGGAGACCAGATGACATTAGTTAGAGAAGAAGAGACCAGAGGACATTAGTTAGAGAAGAGGACACCAGATGACATTAGTTAGAGATGAAGAGACCAGATGACATTACTTAGAGAAGAAGAGACCAGATGACGTTACTTAGAGAAGAGTAGACCAGATGACATTATTTATAGAAGAGGAGACCAGATGACATTAGTTAGAGAAGAAGAGACCAGATGACATCACTTAGAGAAGAAGAGACCAGATGACGTTACTTAGAGAAGAGTAGACAAGATGACGTTAGTTAGAGAAGAGGAGACCAGATGACATTAGTTAGAGAAGAAGAGACCAGATGACATTATTTAGAGGAGACCAGATGACATTAAATAGAGAAGAGGAGACCAGATGACATTACGTAGAGAAAAGGAGACCAAATGACATTAGTTGGAGAAGAGGACATCAGATGACATTAGTTAGAGATGAAGAGACCACATGACATTAGGTAGAGAAAAGGACATCAGATGACATTCGGTAGAGAAGAAGGGACCAAGATGACCTTAGTTAGAGAAGAGGTCATCAGATGCTATTTGTTAAAGATGAAGAGGACACCAGATGACATTAGTTAGAGAAGAGACCAGATGACGTTAGTTAGAGAAGAGGAGACCAGATGACATTAGTTAGAGAAGAGGAGACCAGATGACATTAGTTAGAGAAGAGGAGACCAGATGACATAAGTAAGAGAACAGGAGACCAGATGACATTAGTTAGAGAAGAAGAGACCAGATGACATTAGTTAGAGAAGAGGAGACCAGATGACATTAGTTAGAGAAGAAGAGACCAGATGACTTTAGTTAGAGAAGAGACCAGATGACATTAGTTAAAGAAGGGGACACCAGATGACATTAGTTAGAGAAGATTAGACCAGATGACATTAGTTAGAGAAGGGGACATCAGATGCTATTTGTTAGAGATGAAGAGGACACCAGATGACATTAGTTAGAGAAGAGACCAGATGACGTTAGTTAGAGAAGAGGACACCACATGACATTAGTTAGAGGAGACCAGCTGACATTTTTTAGAGAAGAAGAGACCAGATGACATTATGTAGAGAAGAGGACATCAGATGACATTAGGTAGAGAAGAAGGGACCAAGATGACTTTAGTTAGAGAAGAGGACATCAGATGACGTTAGTTAGAGAAGAGGACAGCAGATGACATTAGCTAGAGAAGAGGAGACCAGATGACATTAGTTAGAGAAGAAGAGACCAGATGACATTATTTAGAGGAGACCAGATGACATTACGTAGAGAAAAGGAGACCAAATGACATTAGTTGGAGAAGAGGACATCAGATGACATTAGTTAGAGATGAAGAGACCACATGACATTAGGTAGAGAAAAGGACATCAGATGACATTCGGTAGAGAAGAAGGGACCAAGATGACTTTAGTTAGAGAAGAGGACATCAGATGCTATTTGTTAAAAATGAAGAGGACACCAGATGACATTAGTTAGAGAAGAGACCAGATGACGTTAGTTAGAGAAGAGGAGACCAGATGACATTAGTTACAGAAGAAGAGACCAGATGAAATTACTTAGAGAAGAAGATACCAGATTATGTTACTTAGAGAAGAGGAGACCAGATGAAATAAGTATGTGAACAGGAGACCAGATGACATTAGTTAGAGAAGAAGAGACCGGATGACATTAGTTAGAGAACAGGAGACCAGATGACATTAGTTAGAGAAGAGGAGACCAGATGACATTAGTTAGAGAAAATGAGACCAGATGACATTAGTTAGAGAAGAGACCAGAGGACATTAGTTAGAGAAGAGGACACCAGATGACATTAGTTAGAGATGAAGAGACCAGATGACATTACTTAGAGAAGAAGAGACCAGATGACGTTACTTAGAGAAGTGTAGACCAGATGACATTATTTATAGAAGAGGAGACCAGATGACATTAGTTAGAGAAGAAGAGACCAGATGACATCACTTAGAGAAGAAGAGACCAGATGACGTTACTTAGAGAAGAGTAGACAAGATGACGTTAGTTAGAGAAGAGGAGACCAGATGACATTAGTTAGAGAAGAAGAGACCAGATGACATTATTTAGAGGAGACCAGATGACATTAAATAGAGAAGAGGAGACCAGATGACATTACGTAGAGAAAAGGAGACCAAATGACATTAGTTGGAGAAGAGGACATCAGATGACATTAGTTAGAGATGAAGAGACCACATGACATTAGGTAGAGAAAAGGACATCAGATGACATTCGGTAGAGAAGAAGGGACCAAGATGACCTTAGTTAGAGAAGAGGTTATCAGATGCTATTTGTTAAAGATGAAGAGGACACCAGATGACATTAGTTAGAGAAGAGACCAGATGACGTTAGTTAGAGAAGAGGAGACCAGATGACATTAGTTACAGAAGAAGAGACCAGATGAAATTACTTAGAGAAGAAGATACCAGATTATGTTACTTAGAGAAGAGGAGACCAGATGAAATAAGTATGTGAACAGGAGACCAGATGACATTAGTTAGAGAAGAAGAGACCGGATGACATTAGTTAGAGAACAGGAGACCAGATGACATTAGTTAGAGAAGAGGAGACCAGATGACATTAGTTAGAGAAGAAGAGACCAGATGACATTAGTTAGAGAAGAGACCAGAGGACATTAGTTAGAGAAGAGGACACCAGATGACATTAGTTAGAGATGAAGAGACCAGATGACATTACTTAGAGAAGAAGAGACCAGATGACGTTACTTAGAGAAGAGTAGACCAGATGACATTATTTATAGAAGAGGAGACCAGATGACATTAGTTAGAGAAGAAGAGACCAGATGACATCACTTAGAGAAGAAGAGACCAGATGACGTTACTTAGAGAAGAGTAGACAAGATGACATTAGTTAGAGAAGAGGAGACCAGATGACATTAGTTAGAGAAGAGGACACCAGATGACATTAGTTAGAGAAGAAGAGACCAGATGACATTACTTAGAGAAGAAGAGACCAGATGACGTTACTTAGAGAAGAGTAAACCAGATGACATTAGTTAGAGAAGAGGAGACCAGATGACATTAGTTAGAGAAGAGGAGACCAGATGACATTAGTTAGAGAAGAGGAGACCAGATGACATAAGTAAGAGAACAGGAGACCAGATGACATTAGTTAGAGAAGAAGAGACCAGATGACATTACTTAGAGAAGAAGAGACCAGATGACATTAGTTAGATAAGAGTAAAACAGATGAAATTAGTTAGAGAAGAGGACACCAGATGCGATTAGTTATAGAAGTGGACACCAGATGACATTAGTTAGAGAAGAGGACACCAGATGAAATTCGTTAGAGAAGGGGACACCAGATGACATTAGTTAGAGAAGAATAGACCAGATGACATTATTTAGAGGAGACAAGATGACATTAGTTAGAGAAGAAGACACCAGATGACGTTAGTTAGAGAAGAGGACATCAGATGACATTAGTTAGAGAAGAAGAGACCAGATGACATTACTTAGAGAAGAGTAGACAAGATGACATTAGGTAGAGAAGAGGACACCAGATGACATTAGGTAGAGAAGAAGAGACAGAGATGACATTAGTTAGAGAAGAGGACATCAGAGGCCATTTGTTAGAGACGAAGAGACCTGATGACTTTAGTTAGAGAAGAAGAGACCAGATGACATTATTTAGAGGAGACCAGATGACATTAAATAGAGAAGAGGAGACCAGATGACATTAGGTAGAGAAAAGGAGACCAAATGACATTAGTTGGAGAAGAGGACATCAGATGACATTAGTTAGAGATGAAGAGACCACATGACATTAGGTAGAGAAAAGGACATCAGATGACATTCGGTAGAGAAGAAGGGACCAAGATGACTTTAGTTAGAGAAGAGGACATCAGATGCTATTTGTTAAATATGAAGAGGACACCAGATGACATTAGTTAGAGAAGAGACCAGATGACGTTAGTTACAGAAGAAGACACCAGATGACATTACTTAGAGAAGAAGATACCAGATAATGTTGCTTAGAGAAGAGGAGACCAGATGACATTAGTTAGAGAAGAGGAGACCAGATGACATTAGTTAGAGGAGACCAGCTGACATTAGTTAGAGAAGAAGAGACCAGATGACATTAGGTAGAGAAGAGGACATCAGATGATATTAGGTAGAGAAGAAGGGACCAAGATGACTTTAGTTAGAGAAGAGGACATCAGATGACGTTAGTTAGAGAAGAGGACACCAGATGACATTAGTTAGAGAAGAGGAGACCAGATGACATTAGTTAGAGAAGAAGAGACCAGATGACATTATTTAGAGGAGACCAGATGACATTAAATAGAGAAGAGGAGACCAGATGACATTACGTAGAGAAAAGGAGACCAAATGACATTAGTTGGAGAAGAGGACATCAGATGACATTAGTTAGAGATGAAGAGACCACATGACATTAGGTAGAGAAAAGGACATCAGATGACATTCGGTAGAGAATAAGGGACCAAGATGACTTTAGTTAGAGAGGAGGACATCAAATGCTATTTGTTAAAGATGAAGAGGACACCAGATGACATTAGTTAGAGAAGAGACCAGATGACGTTAGTTACAGAAGAAGACACCAGATGACATTACTTAGAGAAGAAGATACCAGATGATGTTGCTTAGAGAAGAGGAGACCAGATGACATAAGTAAGAGAACAGGAGACCAGATGAAATTAGTTATAGAATAAGAGACCAGATGACATTAGTTAGAGAAGAGGACATCAGATGCTATTTGTTAGAGATGAAGAGGACACCAGATGACATTAGTTAGAGAAGAGACCAGATGACGTTAGTTAGAGAAGAGGACACCACATGACATTAGTTAGAGGAGACCAGCTGACATTTTTTAGAGAAGAAGAGACCAGATGACATTAGGTAGAGAAGACGACATCAGATGACATTAGGTAGAGAAGAAGGGACCAAGATGACTTTAGTTAGAGAAGAGGACATCAGATGACGTTAGTTAGAGAAGAGGACAGCAGATGACATTAGTTAGAGAAGAGGAGACCAGATGACATTATTTAGAGGAGACCAGATGACATTAAATAGAGAAGAGAAGACCAGATGACATTACGTAGAGAAAAGGAGACCAATTGACATTAGTTGGAGAAGAGGACATCAGATGCTATTTGTTAAAGATGAAGAGGACACCAGATGACATTAGTTAGAGAAGAGACCAGATGACGTTAGTTAGAGAAGAGGAGACCAGATGACATTAGTTACAGAAGAAGAGACCAGATGAAATTACTTAGAGAAGAAGATACCAGATTATGTTACTTAGAGAAGAGGAGACGAGATAAAATAAGTAAGTGAACAGGAGACCAGATGACATTAGTTAGAGAAGAGACCAGATGACGTTAGTTAGAGAAGAGGAGACCAGATGACATTAGTTACAGAAGAAGAGACCAGATGAAATAACTTAGAGAAGAAGATACCAGATTATGTTACTTAGAGAAGAGGAGACCAGATGAAATAAGTATGTGAACAGGAGACCAGATGACATTAGTTAGAGAAGAAGAGACCGGATGACATTAGTTAGAGAACAGGAGACCAGATGACATTAGTTAGAGAAGAAGAGACCGGATGACATTAGTTAGAGAACAGGAGACCAGATGACATTAGTTAGAGAAGAAGAGACCAGATGACATTAGTTAGAGAAGAGACCAGAGGACATTAGTTAGAGAAGAGGACACCAGATGACATTAGTTAGAGATGAAGAGACCAGATGACATTACTTAGAGAAGAAGAGACCAGATGACGTTACTTAGAGAAGAGTAGACCAGATGACATTATTTATAGAAGAGGAGACCAGATGACATTAGTTAGAGAAGAAGAGACCAGATGACATCACTTAGAGAAGAAGAGACCAGATGACGTTACTTAGAGAAGAGTAGACAAGATGACGTTAGTTAGAGAAGAGGAGACCAGATGACATTAGTTAGAGAAGAGGACACCAGATGACATTAGTTAGAGAAGAAGAGACCAGATGACATTACTTAGAGAAGAAGAGACCAGGTGACGTTACTTAGAGAAGAGTAAACCAGATGACATTAGTTAGAGAAGAGGAGACCAGATGACATTAGTTAGAGAAGAGGAGACCAGATGACATTAGTTAGAGAAGAGGAGACCAGATGACATAAGTAAGAGAACAGGAGACCAGATGACATTAGTTAGAGAAGAAGAGACCAGATGACATTAGTTAGAGAAGAGGAGACCAGATGACATTAGTTAGAGAAGACCAGCTGACATTTTTTAGAGAAGAAGAGACCAGATGACATTATGTAGAGAAGAGGACATCAGATGACATTAGGTAGAGAAGAAGGGACCAAGATGACTTTAGTTAGAGAAGAGGACATCAGATGACGTTAGTTAGAGAAGAGGACAGCAGATGACATTAGTTAGAGAAGAGGAGACCGGATGACATTAGTTAGAGAAGAAGAGACCAGATGACATTATTTAGAGGAGACCAGATGACATTAAATAGAGAAGAGGAGACCAGATGACATTACGTAGAGAAAAGGAGACCAAATGACATTAGTTGGAGAAGAGGACATCAGATGACATTAGTTAGAGATGAAGAGACCACATGACATTAGGTAGAGAAAAGGACATCAGATGACATTCGGTAGAGAAGAAGGGACCAAGATGACTTTAGTTAGAGAAGAGGACATCAGATGCTATTTGTTAAAGATGAAGAGGACACCAGATGACATTAGTTAGAGAAGAGACCAGATGACGTTAATTAGAGAAGAGGAGACCAGATGACATTAGTTACAGAAGAAGAGACCAGATGAAATTACTTAGAGAAGAAGATACCAGATTATGTTACTTAGAGAAGAGGAGACCAGATGAAATAAGTATGTGAACAGGAGACCAGATGACATTAGTTAGAGAAGAAGAGACCGGATGACATTAGTTAGAGAAGAGGAGACCAGATGACATTAGTTAGAGAAGAAGAGACCAGATGACATTAGTTAGAGAAGAGACCAGAGGACATTAGTTAGAGAAGAGGACACCAGATGACATTAGTTAGAGATGAAGAGACCAGATGACATTACTTAGAGAAGAAGAGACCAGATGACGTTACTTAGAGAAGAGTAGACCAGATGACATTATTTATAGAAGAGGAGACCAGATGACATTAGTTAGAGAAGAAGAGACCAGATGACATCACTTAGAGAAGAAGAGACCAGATGACGTTACTTAGAGAAGAGTAGACAAGATGACGTTAGTTAGAGAAGAGGAGACCAGATGACATTAGTTAGAGAAGAATAGACCAGATGACATTATTTAGAGGAGACCAGATGACATTAAATAGAGAAGAGGAGACCAGATGACATTACGTAGAGAAAAGGAGACCAAATGACATTAGTTGGAGAAGAGGACATCAGATGACATTAGTTAGAGATGAAAAGACCACATGACATTAGGTAGAGAAAAGGACATCAGATGACATTCGGTAGAGAAGAAGGGACCAAGATGACCTTAGTTAGAGAAGAGGTCATCAGATGCTATTTGTTAAAGATGAAGAGGACACCAGATGACATTAGTTAGAGAAGAGACCAGATGATGTTAGTTAGAGAAGAGGAGACCAGATGACATTAGTTAGAGAAGAGGACACCAGATGACATTAGTTAGAGAAGAAGAGACCAGATGACATTACTTAGAGAAGAAGAGACCAGATGAAATTACTTAGAGAAGAAGATACCAGATTATGTTACTTAGAGAAGAGGAGACTAGATGAAATAAGTATGTGAACAGGAGACCAGATGACATTAGTTAGAGAAGAAGAGACCGGATGACATTAGTTAGAGAACAGGAGACCAGATGACATTAGTTAGAGAAGAGGAGACCAGATGACATTAGTTAGAGAAGAAGAGACCAGATGACATTAGTTAGAGAAGAGACCAGAGGACATTAGTTAGAGAAGAGGACACCAGATGACATTAGTTAGAGATGAAGAGACCAGATGACATTACTTAGAGAAGAAGAGACCAGATGACGTTACTTAGAGAAGAGTAGACCAGATGACATTATTTATAGAAGAGGAGACCAGATGACATTAGTTAGAGAAGAAGAGACCAGATGACATCACTTAGAGAAGAAGAGACCAGATGACGTTACTTAGAGAAGAGTAGACAAGATGACGTTAGTTAGAGAAGAGGAGACCAGATGACATTAGTTAGAGAAGAAGAGACCAGATGACATTATTTAGAGGAGACCAGATGACATTAAATAGAGAAGAGGAGACCAGATGACATTACGTAGAGAAAAGGAGACCAAATGACATTAGTTGGAGAAGAGGACATCAGATGACATTAGTTAGAGATGAAGAGACCACATGACATTAGGTAGAGAAAAGGACATCAGATGACATTCGGTAGAGAAGAAGGGACCAAGATGACCTTAGTTAGAGAAGAGGTCATCAGATGCTATTTGTTAAAGATGAAGAGGACACCAGATGACATTAGTTAGAGAAGAGACCAGATGACGTTAGTTAGAGAAGAGGAGACCAGATGACATTAGTTAGAGAAGAGGACACCAGATGACATTAGTTAGAGAAGAAGAGACCAGATGACATTACTTAGAGAAGAAGAGACCAGATGACGTTACTTAGAGAAGAGTAAACCAGATGACATTAGTTAGAGAAGAGGAGACCAGATGACATTAGTTAGAGAAGAGGAGACCAGATGACATTAGTTAGAGAAGAGGAGACCAGATGACATAAGTAAGAGAACAGGAGACCAGATGACATTAGTTAGAGAAGAAGAGACCAGATGACATTAGTTAGAGAAGAGGAGACCAGATGACATTAGTTAGAGAAGAAGAGACCAGATGACATTAGTTAGAGAAGAGACCAGAGGACATTAGTTAGAGAAGGGGACACCAGATGACATTAGTTAGAGAAGAGGAGACCAGATGACATTATTTAGAGAAGAAGAGACCAGATGACATTAGTTAGATAAGAGTAAAACAGATGAAATTAGTTAGAGAAGAGGACACCAGATGCGATTAGTTATAGAAGTGGACACCAGATGACATTAGTTAGAGAAGAGGACACCAGATGAAATTAGTTAGAGAAGGGGACACCAGATGACATTAGTTAGAGAAGAAGAGACCAGATGACATTATTTAGAGGAGACAAGATGACATTAGTTAGAGAAGAAGAGACCAGATGACGTTAGTTAGAGAAGAGGACATCAGATGACATTAGTTAGAGAAGAAGAGACCAGATGACATTACTTAGAGAAGAGTAGACAAGATGACATTAGGTAGAGAAGAGGACACCAGATGACATTAGGTAGAGAAGAAGAGACCAAGATGACATTAGTTAGAGAAGAGGACATCAGAGGCCATTTGTTAGAGACGAAGAGACCTGATGACTTTAGTTAGAGAAGAAGAGACCAGATGACATTATTTAGAGGAGACCAGATGACATTAAATAGAGAAGAGGAGACCAGATGACATTAGGTAGAGAAAAGGAGACCAAATGACATTAGTTGGAGAAGAGGACATCAGATGACATTAGTTAGAGATGAAGAGACCACATGACATTAGGTAGAGAAAAGGACATCAGATGACATTCGGTAGAGAAGAAGGGACCAAGATGACTTTAGTTAGAGAAGAGGACATCAGATGCTATTTGTTAAAGATGAAGAGGACACCAGATGACATTAGTTAGAGAAGAGACCAGATGACGTTAGTTACAGAAGAAGACACCAGATGACATTACTTAGAGAAGAAGATACCAGATAATGTTGCTTAGAGAAGAGGAGACCAGATGACATTAGTTAGAGAAGAGGAGAGCAGATGACATTAGTTAGAGGAGACCAGCTGACATTAGTTAGAGAAGAAGAGACCAGATGACATTAGGTAGAGAAGAGGACATCAGATGATATTAGGTAGAGAAGAAGGGACCAAGATGACTTAAGTTAGAGAAGAGGACATCAGATGCTATTTGTTAAAGATGAAGAGGACACCAGATGACATTAGTTGGAGAAGAGACCAGATGACGTTAGTTACAGAAGAAGACACCAGATGACATTACTTAGAGAAGAAGATACCAGATGATGTTGCTTAGAGAAGAGGAGACCAGATGACATAAGTAAGAGAACAGGAGACCAGATGAAATTAGTTATAGAATAAGAGACCAGATGACGTTAGTTAGAGAAGAGGACATCAGATGACATTAGTTAGAGAAGAGGAGACCAGATGACATAAGTAAGAGAACAGGAGACCAGATGACATTAGTTAGAGAAGAGGACATCAGATGCTATTTGTTAGAGATGAAGAGGACACCAGATGACATTAGTTAGAGAAGAGACCAGATGACGTTAGTTAGAGAAGAGGACACCACATGACATTAGTTAGAGGGGACCAGCTGACATTTTTTAGAGAAGAAGAGACCAGATGACATTAGGTAGAGAAGAGGACATCAGATGACATTAGGTAGAGAAGAAGGGACCAAGATGACTTTAGTTAGAGAAGAAGAGACCAGCTGACGTTAGTTAGAGCAGAGGACATCAGATGACATTAGATAGAGAAGAAGAGACCAGATGACATTACTTAGAGAAGAGTAGACCAGATGACATTAGTTAGAGAAGAGGAGACCAGATGACATTAGTTAGAGAAGAGGAGACCAGATGACATTAGTTAGAGAAGAGGAGACCAGATGTCATTATTTAGAGAAGAAGACACCAGATGACATTAGTTAGAGAAGAGACCAGAGGACATTAGTTAGAGAAGAGGAGACCAGATGACATTAGTTAGAGAAGAGGAGACCATATGACATTAGTTAGAGAAGAGGACACCAGATGACATTAGTTAGAGAAGAGGAGACCAGATGACATTAGGTAGAGAAGAGGACACAAGATGACATTAGTTAGAGAAGAAGAGACCAAGATGACATTAGTTAGAGAAGAGGACATCAGAGGCCATTTGTTAGAGACGAAGAGACCAGATGACTTTAGTTAGAGAAGAAGAGACCAGATGACATTATTTAGAGGAGACCAGATGACATTAAATAGAGAAGAGGAGACCAGATGACGTTAGGTAGAGAAAAGGAGACCAAATGACATTAGTTGGAGAAGAGGACATCAGATGACATTAGTTAGAGATGACGAGACCACATGACATTAGGTAGAGAAAAGGACATCAGATGACATTCGGTAGAGAAGAAGGGACCAAGATGACTTTAGTTAGAGAAGAGGACATCAGATGCTATTTGTTAAAGATGAAGAGGACACCAGATGACATTAGTTAGAGAAGAGACCAGATGACGTTAGTTAGAGAAGAGGAGACCAGATGACATTAGTTACAGAAGAAGAGACCAGATGACATTACTTAGAGAAGAAGATACCAGATGATGTTACTTAGAGAAGAGGAGACCAGATGAGATAAGTAAGAGAACAGGAGACCAGATGACATTAGTTAGAAAAGAGGAGACCAGCTGACATTAGTTAGAGAAAAAGAGACCATATGGCATTAGGTAGAGAAGAGGATATCAGATGACATTAGGTAGAGAAGAAGGGACCAAGATGACTTTAGTTAGAGAAGAGGACATCAGATGACATTAGTTAGAGAAGAGGACACCAGATGACATTAGTTAGAGAATAGACCAGATGACGTTAGTTAGAGAAGAGGAGATCAGATGACATTAGTTACAGAAGAAGAGACCGGATGACATTAGTTAGAGAAGAGTAAAACAGATTACATTAGTTAGAGAAGAGGACACCAGATGCCATTAGTTATAGAAGTGGACACCAGATGACATTAGTTAGAGAAGAGGACACCAGACGACATTAGTTAGAGAAGGGGACACCAGATGACATTAGTTAGAGAAGAAGAGACCAGATGACATTATTTAGAGGAGACAAGATGACATTAGTTAGAGAAGAAGAGAGCAGCTGACGTTAGTTAGAGCAGAGGACATCAGATGACATTAGATAGAGAAGAAGAGACCAGATGACATTACTTAGAGAAGAGTAGACCAGATGACATTAGTTAGAGAAGAGGAGACCAGATGACATTAGTTAGAGAAGAGGAGACCAGATGACATTATTTAGAGAAGAGGACACCAGATGACATTAGGTAGAGGAGACCAGATGACATTAAATAGAGAATAGGAGACCAGATGACATTATTTAGAGATGAAGAGACCACATGACATTAGTTAGAGGAGACCAGCTGACATTAGTTAGAGAAAAAGAGACCATATGGCATTAGGTAGAGAAGAGGATATCAGATGACATTAGGTAGAGAAGAAGGGACCAAGATGACTTTAGTTAGAGAAGAGGACATCAGATGACATTAGTTAGAGAAGAGGACACCAGATGACATTAGTTAGAGAATAGACCAGATGACGTTAGTTAGAGAAGAGGAGACAAGATGACATTAGTTACAGAAGAAGAGACCGGATGACATTAGTTAGAGAAGAAGAGACCAGATGACATTACTTAGAGAAGAAGAGACCAGATGACATTAGTTAGATAAGAGTAAAACAGATTACATTAGTTAGAGAAGAGGACACCAGATGCCATTAGTTATAGAAGTGGACACCAGATGACATTAGTTAGAGAAGAGGACACCAGACGACATTAGTTAGAGAAGGGGACACCAGATGACATTAGTTAGAGAAGAAGAGACCAGATGACATTATTTAGAGGAGACAAGATGACATTAGTTAGAGAAGAAAAGACCAGCTGACGTTAGTTAGAGCAGAGGACATCAGATGACATTAGATAGAGAAGAAGAGACCAGATGACATTACTTAGAGAAGAGTAGACCAGATGACATTAGTTAGAGAAGAGGAGACCAGATGACATTAGTTAGAGAAGAGGTGACCAGATGACATTAGTTAGAGAAGAGGAGACCAGATGTCATTATTTAGAGAAGAAGACACCAGATGACATTAGTTAGAGAAGAGACCAGAGGACATTAGTTAGAGAAGAGGAGACCAGATGACATTAGTTAGAGAAGAGGAGACCATATGACATTAGTTAGAGAAGAGGACACCAGATGACATTAGTTAGAGAAGAGGAGACCAGATGACATTAGGTAGAGAAGAGGACACAAGATGACATTAGTTAGAGAAGAAGAGACCAAGATGACATTAGTTAGAGAAGAGGACATCAGAGGCCATTTGTTAGAGACGAAGAGACCAGATGACTTTAGTTAGAGAAGAAGAGACCAGATGACATTATTTAGAGGAGACCAGATGACATTAAATAGAGAAGAGGAGACCAGATGACGTTAGGTAGAGAAAAGGAGACCAAATGACATTAGTTGGAGAAGAGGACATCAGATGACATTAGTTAGAGATGACGAGACCACATGACATTAGGTAGAGAAAAGGACATCAGATGACATTCGGTAGAGAAGAAGGGACCAAGATGACTTTAGTTAGAGAAGAGGACATCAGATGCTATTTGTTAAAGATGAAGAGGACACCAGATGACATTAGTTAGAGAAGAGACCAGATGACGTTAGTTAGAGAAGAGGAGACCAGATGACATTAGTTACAGAAGAAGAGACCAGATGACATTACTTAGAGAAGAAGATACCAGATGATGTTACTTAGAGAAGAGGAGACCAGATGAGATAAGTAAGAGAACAGGAGACCAGATGACATTAGTTAGAAAAGAGGAGACCAGATGACATTAGGTAGAGGAGACCAGATGACATTAAATAGAGAAGAGGAGACCAGATGACATTATTTAGAGATGAAGAGACAACATGACATTAGTTAGAGGAGACCAGCTGACATTAGTTAGAGAAAAAGAAACCATATGGCATTAGGTAGAGAAGAGGATATCAGATGACATTAGGTAGAGAAGAAGGGACCAAGATGACTTTGGTTAGAGAAGAGGACATCAGATGACATTAGTTAGAGAAGAGGACACCAGATGACATTAGTTAGAGAATAGACCAGATGACGTTAGTTAGAGAAGAGGAGATCAGATGACATTAGTTACAGAAGAAGAGACCGGATGACATTAGTTAGAGAAGAAGAGACCAGATGACATTAGTTAGATAAGAGTAAAACAGATTACATTAGTTAGAGAAGAGGACACCAGATGCCATTAGTTATAGAAGTGGACACCAGATGACATTAGTTAGAGAAGAGGACACCAGACGACATTAGTTAGAGAAGGGGACACCAGATGACATTAGTTAGAGAAGAAGAGACCAGATGACATTATTTAGAGGAGACAAGATGACATTAGTTAGAGAAGAAGAGAGCAGCTGACGTTAGTTAGAGCAGAGGACATCAGATGACATTAGATAGAGAAGAAGAGACCAGATGACATTACTTAGAGAAGAGTAGACCAGATGACATTAGTTAGAGAAGAGGAGACCAGATGACATTAGTTAGAGAAGAGGAGACCAGATGACATTATTTAGAGAAGAGGACACCAGATGACATTAGGTAGAGGAGACCAGATGACATTAAATAGAGAATAGGAGACCAGATGACATTATTTAGAGATGAAGAGACCACATGACATTAGTTAGAGGAGACCAGCTGACATTAGTTAGAGAAAAAGAGACCATATGGCATTAGGTAGAGAAGAGGATATCAGATGACATTAGGTAGAGAAGAAGGGACCAAGATGACTTTAGTTAGAGAAGAGGACATCAGATGACATTAGTTAGAGAAGAGGACACCAGATGACATTAGTTAGAGAATAGACCAGATGACGTTAGTTAGAGAAGAGGAGACAAGATGACATTAGTTACAGAAGAAGAGACCGGATGACATTAGTTAGAGAAGAAGAGACCAGATGACATTACTTAGAGAAGAAGAGACCAGATGACATTAGTTAGAGAAGAGGACACCAGATGACATTAGTTAGAGAAGAGGAGACCAGATGACATTAGGTAGAGAAGAGGACACAAGATGACATTAGTTAGAGAAGAAGAGACCAAGATGACATTAGTTAGAGAAGAGGACATCAGAGGCCATTTGTTAGAGACGAAGAGACCAGATGACTTTAGTTAGAGAAGAAGAGACCAGATGACATTATTTAGAGGAGACCAGATGACATTAAATAGAGAAGAGGAGACCAGATGACGTTAGGTAGAGAAAAGGAGACCAAATGACATTAGTTGGAGAAGAGGACATCAGATGACATTAGTTAGAGATGACGAGACCACATGACATTAGGTAGAGAAAAGGACATCAGATGACATTCGGTAGAGAAGAAGGGACCAAGATGACTTTAGTTAGAGAAGAGGACATCAGATGCTATTTGTTAAAGATGAAGAGGACACCAGATGACATTAGTTAGAGAAGAGACCAGATGACGTTAGTTAGAGAAGAGGAGACCAGATGACATTAGTTACAGAAGAAGAGACCAGATGACATTACTTAGAGAAGAAGATACCAGATGATGTTACTTAGAGAAGAGGAGACCAGATGAGATAAGTAAGAGAACAGGAGACCAGATGACATTAGTTAGAAAAGAGGAGACCAGCTGACATTAGTTAGAGAAAAAGAGACCATATGGCATTAGGTAGAGAAGAGGATATCAGATGACATTAGGTAGAGAAGAAGGGACCAAGATGACTTTAGTTAGAGAAGAGGACATCAGATGACATTAGTTAGAGAAGAGGACACCAGATGACATTAGTTAGAGAATAGACCAGATGACGTTAGTTAGAGAAGAGGAGATCAGATGACATTAGTTACAGAAGAAGAGACCGGATGACATTAGTTAGAGAAGAAGAGACCAGATGACATTACTTAGAGAAGAAGAGACCAGATGACATTAGTTAGATAAGAGTAAAACAGATTACATTAGTTAGAGAAGAGGACACCAGATGCCATTAGTTATAGAAGTGGACACCAGATGACATTAGTTAGAGAAGAGGACACCAGACGACATTAGTTAGAGAAGGGGACACCAGATGACATTAGTTAGAGAAGAAGAGACCAGATGACATTATTTAGAGGAGACAAGATGACATTAGTTAGAGAAGAAGAGAGCAGCTGACGTTAGTTAGAGCAGAGGACATCAGATGACATTAGATAGAGAAGAAGAGACCAGATGACATTACTTAGAGAAGAGTAGACCAGGTGACATTAGTTAGAGAAGAGGAGACCAGATGACATTAGTTAGAGAAGAGGAGACCAGATGACATTATTTAGAGAAGAGGACACCAGATGACATTAGGTAGAGGAGACCAGATGACATTAAATAGAGAATAGGAGACCAGATGACATTATTTAGAGATGAAGAGACCACATGACATTAGTTAGAGGAGACCAGCTGACATTAGTTAGAGAAAAAGAGACCATATGGCATTAGGTAGAGAAGAGGATATCAGATGACATTAGGTAGAGAAGAAGGGACCAAGATGACTTTAGTTAGAGAAGAGGACATCAGATGACATTAGTTAGAGAAGAGGACACCAGATGACATTAGTTAGAGAATAGACCAGATGACGTTAGTTAGAGAAGAGGAGACAAGATGACATTAGTTACAGAAGAAGAGACCGGATGACATTAGTTAGAGAAGAAGAGACCAGATGACATTACTTAGAGAAGAAGAGACCAGATGACATTAGTTAGATAAGAGTAAAACAGATTACATTAGTTAGAGAAGAGGACACCAGATGCCATTAGTTATAGAAGTGGACACCAGATGACATTAGTTAGAGAAGAGGACACCAGACGACATTAGTTAGAGAAGGGGACACCAGATGACATTAGTTAGAGAAGAAGAGACCAGATGACATTATTTAGAGGAGACAAGATGACATTAGTTAGAGAAGAAAAGACCAGCTGACGTTAGTTAGAGCAGAGGACATCAGATGACATTAGATAGAGAAGAAGAGACCAGATGACATTACTTAGAGAAGAGTAGACCAGATGACATTAGTTAGAGAAGAGGAGACCAGATGACATTAGTTAGAGAAGAGGAGACCAGATGACATTAGTTAGAGAAGAGGAGACCAGATGTCATTATTTAGAGAAGAAGACACCAGATGACATTAGTTAGAGAAGAGACCAGAGGACATTAGTTAGAGAAGAGGAGACCAGATGACATTAGTTAGAGAAGAGGAGACCATATGACATTAGTTAGAGAAGAGGACACCAGATGACATTAGTTAGAGAAGAGGAGACCAGATGACATTAGGTAGAGAAGAGGACACAAGATGACATTAGTTAGAGAAGAAGAGACCAAGATGACATTAGTTAGAGAAGAGGACATCAGAGGCCATTTGTTAGAGACGAAGAGACCAGATGACTTTAGTTAGAGAAGAAGAGACCAGATGACATTATTTAGAGGAGACCAGATGACATTAAATAGAGAAGAGGAGACCAGATGACGTTAGGTAGAGAAAAGGAGACCAAATGACATTAGTTGGAGAAGAGGACATCAGATGACATTAGTTAGAGATGACGAGACCACATGACATTAGGTAGAGAAAAGGACATCAGATGACATTCGGTAGAGAAGAAGGGACCAAGATGACTTTAGTTAGAGAAGAGGACATCAGATGCTATTTGTTAAAGATGAAGAGGACACCAGATGACATTAGTTAGAGAAGAGACCAGATGACGTTAGTTAGAGAAGAGGAGACCAGATGACATTAGTTACAGAAGAAGAGACCAGATGACATTACTTAGAGAAGAAGATACCAGATGATGTTACTTAGAGAAGAGGAGACCAGATGAGATAAGTAAGAGAACAGGAGACCAGATGACATTAGTTAGAAAAGAGGAGACCAGATGACATTAGGTAGAGGAGACCAGATGACATTAAATAGAGAAGAGGAGACCAGATGACATTATTTAGAGATGAAGAGACAACATGACATTAGTTAGAGGAGACCAGCTGACATTAGTTAGAGAAAAAGAAACCATATGGCGTTAGGTAGAGAAGAGGATATCAGATGACATTAGGTAGAGAAGAAGGGACCAAGATGACTTTAGTTAGAGAAGAGGACATCAGATGACATTAGTTAGAGAAGAGGACACCAGATGACATTAGTTAGAGAATAGACCAGATGACGTTAGTTAGAGAAGAGGAGATCAGATGACATTAGTTACAGAAGAAGAGACCGGATGACATTAGTTAGAGAAGAAGAGACCAGATGACATTAGTTAGATAAGAGTAAAACAGATTACATTAGTTAGAGAAGAGGACACCAGATGCCATTAGTTATAGAAGTGGACACCAGATGACATTAGTTAGAGAAGAGGACACCAGACGACATTAGTTAGAGAAGGGGACACCAGATGACATTAGTTAGAGAAGAAGAGACCAGATGACATTATTTAGAGGAGACAAGATGACATTAGTTAGAGAAGAAGAGAGCAGCTGACGTTAGTTAGAGCAGAGGACATCAGATGACATTAGATAGAGAAGAAGAGACCAGATGACATTACTTAGAGAAGAGTAGACCAGATGACATTAGTTAGAGAAGAGGAGACCAGATGACATTAGTTAGAGAAGAGGAGACCAGATGACATTATTTAGAGAAGAGGACACCAGATGACATTAGGTAGAGGAGACCAGATGACATTAAATAGAGAATAGGAGACCAGATGACATTATTTAGAGATGAAGAGACCACATGACATTAGTTAGAGGAGACCAGCTGACATTAGTTAGAGAAAAAGAGACCATATGGCATTAGGTAGAGAAGAGGATATCAGATGACATTAGGTAGAGAAGAAGGGACCAAGATGACTTTAGTTAGAGAAGAGGACATCAGATGACATTAGTTAGAGAAGAGGACACCAGATGACATTAGTTAGAGAATAGACCAGATGACGTTAGTTAGAGAAGAGGAGACAAGATGACATTAGTTACAGAAGAAGAGACCGGATGACATTAGTTAGAGAAGAAGAGACCAGATGACATTACTTAGAGAAGAAGAGACCAGATGACATTAGTTAGATAAGAGTAAAACAGATTACATTAGTTAGAGAAGAGGACACCAGATGCCATTAGTTATAGAAGTGGACACCAGATGACATTAGTTAGAGAAGAGGACACCAGACGACATTAGTTAGAGAAGGGGACACCAGATGACATTAGTTAGAGAAGAAGAGACCAGATGACATTATTTAGAGGAGACAAGATGACATTAGTTAGAGAAGAAAAGACCAGCTGACGTTAGTTAGAGCAGAGGACATCAGATGACATTAGATAGAGAAGAAGAGACCAGATGACATTACTTAGAGAAGAGTAGACCAGATGACATTAGTTAGAGAAGAGGAGACCAGATGACATTAGTTAGAGAAGAGGTGACCAGATGACATTAGTTAGAGAAGAGGAGACCAGATGTCATTATTTAGAGAAGAAGACACCAGATGACATTAGTTAGAGAAGAGACCAGAGGACATTAGTTAGAGAAGAGGAGACCAGATGACATTAGTTAGAGAAGAGGAGACCATATGACATTAGTTAGAGAAGAGGACACCAGATGACATTAGTTAGAGAAGAGGAGACCAGATGACATTAGGTAGAGAAGAGGACACAAGATGACATTAGTTAGAGAAGAAGAGACCAAGATGACATTAGTTAGAGAAGAGGACATCAGAGGCCATTTGTTAGAGACGAAGAGACCAGATGACTTTAGTTAGAGAAGAAGAGACCAGATGACATTATTTAGAGGAGACCAGATGACATTAAATAGAGAAGAGGAGACCAGATGACGTTAGGTAGAGAAAAGGAGACCAAATGACATTAGTTGGAGAAGAGGACATCAGATGACATTAGTTAGAGATGACGAGACCACATGACATTAGGTAGAGAAAAGGACATCAGATGACATTCGGTAGAAAAGAAGGGACCAAGATGACTTTAGTTAGAGAAGAGGACATCAGATGACATTAGTTAGAGAAGAGGACACCAGATGACATTAGTTAGAGAATAGACCAGATGACGTTAGTTAGAGAAGAGGAGATCAGATGACATTAGTTACAGAAGAAGAGACCGGATGACATTAGTTAGAGAAGAAGAGACCAGATGACATTACTTAGAGAAGAAGAGACCAGATGACATTAGTTAGATAAGAGTAAAACAGATTACATTAGTTAGAGAAGAGGACACCAGATGCCATTAGTTATAGAAGTGGACACCAGATGACATTAGTTAGAGAAGAGGACACCAGACGACATTAGTTAGAGAAGGGGACACCAGATGACATTAGTTAGAGAAGAAGAGACCAGATGACATTATTTAGAGGAGACAAGATGACATTAGTTAGAGAAGAAGAGAGCAGCTGACGTTAGTTAGAGCAGAGGACATCAGATGACATTAGATAGAGAAGAAGAGACCAGATGACATTACTTAGAGAAGAGTAGACCAGATGACATTAGTTAGAGAAGAGGAGACCAGATGACATTAGTTAGAGAAGAGGAGACCAGATGACATTATTTAGAGAAGAGGACACCAGATGACATTAGGTAGAGGAGACCAGATGACATTAAATAGAGAATAGGAGACCAGATGACATTATTTAGAGATGAAGAGACCACATGACATTAGTTAGAGGAGACCAGCTGACATTAGTTAGAGAAAAAGAGACCATATGGCATTAGGTAGAGAAGAGGATATCAGATGACATTAGGTAGAGAAGAAGGGACCAAGATGACTTTAGTTAGAGAAGAGGACATCAGATGACATTAGTTAGAGAAGAGGACACCAGATGACATTAGTTAGAGAATAGACCAGATGACGTTAGTTAGAGAAGAGGAGACAAGATGACATTAGTTACAGAAGAAGAGACCGGATGACATTAGTTAGAGAAGAAGAGACCAGATGACATTACTTAGAGAAGAAGAGACCAGATGACATTAGTTAGATAAGAGTAAAACAGATTACATTAGTTAGAGAAGAGGACACCAGATGCCATTAGTTATAGAAGTGGACACCAGATGACATTAGTTAGAGAAGAGGACACCAGACGACATTAGTTATAGAAGGGGACACCAGATGACATTAGTTAGAGAAGAAGAGACCAGATGACATTATTTAGAGGAGACAAGATGACATTAGTTAGAGAAGAAAAGACCAGCTGACGTTAGTTAGAGCAGAGGACATCAGATGACATTAGATAGAGAAGAAGAGACCAGATGACATTACTTAGAGAAGAGTAGACCAGATGACATTAGTTAGAGAAGAGGAGACCAGATGACATTAGTTAGAGAAGAGGAGACCAGATGACATTAGTTAGAGAAGAGGAGACCAGATGTCATTATTTAGAGAAGAAGACACCAGATGACATTAGTTAGAGAAGAGACCAGAGGACATTAGTTAGAGAAGAGGAGACCAGATGACATTAGTTAGAGAAGAGGAGACCATATGACATTAGTTAGAGAAGAGGACACCAGATGACATTAGTTAGAGAAGAGGAGACCAGATGACATTAGGTAGAGAAGAGGACACAAGATGACATTAGTTAGAGAAGAAGAGACCAAGATGACATTAGTTAGAGAAGAGGACATCAGAGGCCATTTGTTAGAGACGAAGAGACCAGATGACTTTAGTTAGAGAAGAAGAGACCAGATGACATTATTTAGAGGAGACCAGATGACATTAAATAGAGAAGAGGAGACCAGATGACGTTAGGTAGAGAAAAGGAGACCAAATGACATTAGTTGGAGAAGAGGACATCAGATGACATTAGTTAGAGATGACGAGACCACATGACATTAGGTAGAGAAAAGGACATCAGATGACATTCGGTAGAGAAGAAGGGACCAAGATGACTTTAGTTAGAGAAGAGGACATCAGATGCTATTTGTTAAAGATGAAGAGGACACCAGATGACATTAGTTAGAGAAGAGACCAGATGACGTTAGTTAGAGAAGAGGAGACCAGATGACATTAGTTACAGAAGAAGAGACCAGATGACATTACTTAGAGAAGAAGATACCAGATGATGTTACTTAGAGAAGAGGAGACCAGATGACATAAGTAAGAGAACAGGAGACCAGATGACATTAGTTAGAAAAGAGGAGACCAGATGACATTAGTTAGAGATGAAGAGACCAGATGACATTAGTTAGAGGAGACCAGCTGACATTAGTTAGAGAAGAAGAGACCAGATGACATTAGGTAGAGAAGAGGACATCAGATGACATTAGTTAGAGAAGAGGAGACCAGATGACATAAGTAAGAGAACAGGAGACCAGATGACATAAGTAAGAGAACAGGAGACCAGATGATATTAGTTAGATAACAGGAGACTAGATGACATAAGTAAGATACAGGAGACCAGATGACATTAGTTAGAGAAGAAGAGACCAGATGACATTAGTTAGAGAAGAGGACATCAGATGACATTATTTAGAGAAGACGAGACCAAATGACATTAGTTAGAGAAGAGGAGACCAGATGACATTAGGTAGAGAAGAGGACACCAGATGACATTAGGTAGAGGAGACCAGATGACATTAAATAGAGAAGAGGAGACCAGATGACATTATTTAGAGATGAAGAGACCACATGACATTAGTTAGAGGAGACCAGCTGACATTAGTTAGAGAAAAAGAGACCATATGGCATTAGGTAGAGAAGAAGGGACCAAGATGACTTTAGTTAGAGAAGAGGACATCAGATGACATTAGTTAGAGAAGAGGACACCAGATGACATTAGTTAGACAATAGACCAGATGACGTTAGTTAGAGAAGAGGAGATCAGATGACATTAGTTACAGAAGAAGAGACCGGATGGCATTAGTTAGAGAAGAAGAGACCAGATGACATTAGGTAGAGAAGAGGACATCAGATGACATTAGTTAGAGATGAAGAGACCACATGACATTAGGTAGAGAAAAGGACATCAGATGACATTCGGTAGAGAAGAAGGGACCAAGATGACCTTAGTTAGAGAAGAGGTCATCAGATGCTATTTGTTAAAGATGAAGAGGACACCAGATGACATTAGTTAGAGAAGAGACCAGATGACGTTAGTTAGAGAAGAGGAGACCAGATGACATTAGTTACAGAAGAAGAGACCAGATGAAATTACTTAGAGAAGAAGACACCAGATTATGTTACTTAGAGAAGAGGAGACCAGATGAAATAAGTATGTGAACAGGAGACCAGATGACATTAGTTAGAGAAGAAGAGACCGGATGACATTAGTTAGAGAACAGGAGACCAGATGACATTAGTTAGAGAAGAGGAGACCAGATGACATTAGTTAGAGAAGAAGAGACCAGATGACATTAGTTAGAGAAGAGACCAGAGGACATTAGTTAGAGAAGAGGACACCAGATGACATTAGTTAGAGATGAAGAGACCAGATGACATTACTTAGAGAAGAAGAGACCAGATGACGTTACTTAGAGAAGAGTAGACCAGATGACATTATTTATAGGAGAGGAGACCAGATGACATTAGTTAGAGAAGAAGAGACCAGATGACATCACTTAGAGAAGAAGAGACCAGATGACGTTACTTAGAGAAGAGTAGACAAGATGACGTTAGTTAGAGAAGAGGAGACCAGATGACATTAGTTAGAGAAGAGGACACCAGATGACATTAGTTAGAGAAGAAGAGACCAGATGACATTACTTAGAGAAGAAAAGACCAGATGACGTTACTTAGAGAAGAGTAAACCAGATGACATTAGTTAGAGAAGAGGAGACCAGATGACATTAGTTAGAGAAGAGGAGACCAGATGACATTAGTTAGAGAAGAGGAGACCAGATGACATAAGTAAGAGAACAGGAGACCAGATGACATTAGTTAGAGAAGAAGAGACCAGATGACATTAGTTAGAGAAGAGGAGACCAGATGACATTAGTTAGAGAAGAAGAGACCAGATGACATTAGTTAGAGAAGAGACCAGAGGACATTAGTTAGAGAAGGGGACACCAGATGACATTAGTTAGAGAAGAGACCAGATGACGTTAGTTACAGAAGAAGACACCAGATGACATTACTTAGAGAAGAAGATACCAGATAATGTTGCTTAGAGAAGAGGAGACCAGATGACATTAGTTAGAGAAGAGGAGAGCAGATGACATTAGTTAGAGGAGACCAGCTGACATTAGTTAGAGAAGAAGAGACCAGATGACATTAGGTAGAGAAGAGGACATCAGATGATATTAGGTAGAGAAGAAGGGACCAAGATGACTTAAGTTAGAGAAGAGGACATCAGATGCTATTTGTTAAAGATGAAGAGGACACCAGATGACATTAGTTAGAGAAGAGACCAGATGACGTTAGTTACAGAAGAAGACACCAGATGACATTACTTAGAGAAGAAGATACCAGATGATGTTGCTTAGAGAAGAGGAGACCAGATGACATAAGTAAGAGAACAGGAGACCAGATGAAATTAGTTATAGAATAAGAGACCAGATGACGTTAGTTAGAGAAGAGGACATCAGATGACATTAGTTAGAGAAGAGGAGACCAGATGACATAAGTAAGAGAACAGGAGACCAGATGACATTAGTTAGAGAAGAGGACATCAGATGCTATTTGTTAGAGATGAAGAGGACACCAGATGACATTAGTTAGAGAAGAGACCAGATGACGTTTGTTAGAGAAGAGGACACCACATGACATTAGTTAGAGGAGACCAGCTGACATTTTTTAGAGAAGAAGAGACCAGATGACATTAGGTAGAGAAGAGGACATCAGATGACATTAGGTAGAGAAGAAGGGACCAAGATGACTTTAGTTAGAGAAGAGGACATCAGATGACGTTAGTTAGAGAAGAGGACAGCAGATGACATTAGTTAGAGAAGAGGAGACCAGATGACATTATTTAGAGGAGACCAGATGACATTAAATAGAGAAGAGAAGACCAAATGACATTACGTAGAGAAAAGGAGACCAAATGACATTAGTTGGAGAAGAGGACATCAGATGCTATTTGTTAAAGATGAAGAGGACACCAGATGACATTAGTTAGAGAAGAGACCAGATGACGTTAGTTAGAGAAGAGGAGACCAGATGACATTAGTTAGAGAAGAGGAGACCATATGACATTAGTTAGAGAAGAGGACACCAGATGACATTAGTTAGAGAAGAGGAGACCAGATGACATTAGGTAGAGAAGAGGACACAAGATGACATTAGTTAGAGAAGAAGAGACCAAGATGACATTAGTTAGAGAAGAGGACATCAGAGGCCATTTGTTAGAGACGAAGAGACCAGATGACTTTAGTTAGAGAAGAAGAGACCAGATGACATTATTTAGAGGAGACCAGATGACATTAAATAGAGAAGAGGAGACCAGATGACGTTAGGTAGAGAAAAGGAGACCAAATGACATTAGTTGGAGAAGAGGACATCAGATGACATTAGTTAGAGATGACGAGACCACATGACATTAGGTAGAGAAAAGGACATCAGATGACATTCGGTAGAGAAGAAGGGACCAAGATGACTTTAGTTAGAGAAGAGGACATCAGATGCTATTTGTTAAAGATGAAGAGGACACCAGATGACATTAGTTAGAGAAGAGACCAGATGACGTTAGTTAGAGAAGAGGAGACCAGATGACATTAGTTACAGAAGAAGAGACCAGATGACATTACTTAGAGAAGAAGATACCAGATGATGTTACTTAGAGAAGAGGAGACCAGATGAGATAAGTAAGAGAACAGGAGACCAGATGACATTAGTTAGAAAAGAGGAGACCAGATGACATTAGGTAGAGGAGACCAGATGACATTAAATAGAGAAGAGGAGACCAGATGACATTATTTAGAGATGAAGAGACAACATGACATTAGTTAGAGGAGACCAGCTGACATTAGTTAGAGAAAAAGAAACCATATGGCATTAGGTAGAGAAGAGGATATCAGATGACATTAGGTAGAGAAGAAGGGACCAAGATGACTTTAGTTAGAGAAGAGGACATCAGATGACATTAGTTAGAGAAGAGGACACCAGATGACATTAGTTAGAGAATAGACCAGATGACGTTAGTTAGAGAAGAGGACACCAGATGACATTAGTTAGAGAAGAAGAGACCAGATGACATTATTTAGAGGAGACAAGATGACATTAGTTAGAGAAGAAGAGAGCAGCTGACGTTAGTTAGATAAGAGTAAAACAGATTACATTAGTTAGAGAAGAGGACACCAGATGCCATTAGTTATAGAAGTGGACACCAGATGACATTAGTTAGAGAAGAGGACACCAGACGACATTAGTTAGAGAAGGGGACACCAGATGACATTAGTTAGAGAAGAAGAGACCAGATGACATTATTTAGAGGAGACAAGATGACATTAGTTAGAGAAGAAGAGAGCAGCTGACGTTAGTTAGAGCAGAGGACATCAGATGACATTAGATAGAGAAGAAGAGACCAGATGACATTACTTAGAGAAGAGTAGACCAGATGACATTAGTTAGAGAAGAGGAGACCAGATGACATTAGTTAGAGAAGAGGAGACCAGATGACATTATTTAGAGAAGAGGACACCAGATGACATTAGGTAGAGGAGACCAGATGACATTAAATAGAGAATAGGAGACCAGATGACATTATTTAGAGATGAAGAGACCACATGACATTAGTTAGAGGAGACCAGCTGACATTAGTTAGAGAAAAAGAGAGCATATGGCATTAGGTAGAGAAGAGGATATCAGATGACATTAGGTAGAGAAGAAGGGACCAAGATGACTTTAGTTAGAGAAGAGGACATCAGATGACATTAGTTAGAGAAGAGGACACCAGATGACATTAGTTAGAGAATAGACCAGATGACGTTAGTTAGAGAAGAGGAGACAAGATGACATTAGTTACAGAAGAAGAGACCGGATGACATTAGTTAGAGAAGAAGAGACCAGATGACATTACTTAGAGAAGAAGAGACCAGATGACATTAGTTAGATAAGAGTAAAACAGATTACATTAGTTAGAGAAGAGGACACCAGATGCCATTAGTTATAGAAGTGGACACCAGATGACATTAGTTAGAGAAGAGGACACCAGACGACATTAGTTAGAGAAGGGGACACCAGATGACATTAGTTAGAGAAGAAGAGACCAGATGACATTATTTAGAGGAGACAAGATGACATTAGTTAGAGAAGAAAAGACCAGCTGACGTTAGTTAGAGCAGAGGACATCAGATGACATTAGATAGAGAAGAAGAGACCAGATGACATTACTTAGAGAAGAGTAGACCAGATGACATTAGTTAGAGAAGAGGAGACCAGATGACATTAGTTAGAGAAGAGGAGACCAGATGACATTAGTTAGAGAAGAGGAGACCAGATGTCATTATTTAGAGAAGAAGACACCAGATGACATTAGTTAGAGAAGAGACCAGAGGACATTAGTTAGAGAAGAGGAGACCAGATGACATTAGTTAGAGAAGAGGAGACCATATGACATTAGTTAGAGAAGAGGACACCAGATGACATTAGTTAGAGAAGAGGAGACCAGATGACATTAGGTAGAGAAGAGGACACAAGATGACATTAGTTAGAGAAGAAGAGACCAAGATGACATTAGTTAGAGAAGAGGACATCAGAGGCCATTTGTTAGAGACGAAGAGACCAGATGACTTTAGTTAGAGAAGAAGAGACCAGATGACATTATTTAGAGGAGACCAGATGACATTAAATAGAGAAGAGGAGACCAGATGACGTTAGGTAGAGAAAAGGAGACCAAATGACATTAGTTGGAGAAGAGGACATCAGATGACATTAGTTAGAGATGACGAGACCACATGACATTAGGTAGAGAAAAGGACATCAGATGACATTCGGTAGAGAAGAAGGGACCAAGATGACTTTAGTTAGAGAAGAGGACATCAGATGCTATTTGTTAAAGATGAAGAGGACACCAGATGACATTAGTTAGAGAAGAGACCAGATGACGTTAGTTAGAGAAGAGGAGACCAGATGATGTTACTTAGAGAAGAGGAGACCAGATGACATAAGTAAGAGAACAGGAGACCAGATGACATTAGTTAGAAAAGAGGAGACCAGATGACATTAGTTAGAGATGAAGAGACCAGATGACATTAGTTAGAGGAGACCAGCTGACATTAGTTAGAGAAGAAGAGACCAGATGACATTAGGTAGAGAAGAGGACATCAGATGACATTAGTTAGAGAAGAGGAGACCAGATGACATAAGTAAGAGAACAGGAGACCAGATGACATAAGTAAGAGAACAGGAGACCAGATGATATTAGTTAGATAACAGGAGACTAGATGACATAAGTAAGATACAGGAGACCAGATGACATTAGTTAGAGAAGAAGAGACCAGATGACATTAGTTAGAGAAGAGGACATCAGATGACATTATTTAGAGAAGACGAGACCAAATGACATTAGTTAGAGAAGAGGAGACCAGATGACATTAGGTAGAGAAGAGGACACCAGATGACATTAGGTAGAGGAGACCAGATGACATTAAATAGAGAAGAGGAGACCAGATGACATTATTTAGAGATGAAGAGACCACATGACATTAGTTAGAGGAGACCAGCTGACATTAGTTAGAGAAAAAGAGACCATATGGCATTAGGTAGAGAAGAGGATATCAGATGACATTAGGTAGAGAAGAAGGGACCAAGATGACTTTAGTTAGAGAAGAGGACATCAGATGACATTAGTTAGAGAAGAGGACACCAGATGACATTAGTTAGACAATAGACCAGATGACGTTAGTTAGAGAAGAGGAGATCAGATGACATTAGTTACAGAAGAAGAGACCGGATGGCATTAGTTAGAGAAGAAGAGACCAGATGACATTAGGTAGAGAAGAGGACATCAGATGACATTAGTTAGAGATGAAGAGACCACATGACATTAGGTAGAGAAAAGGACATCAGATGACATTCGGTAGAGAAGAAGGGACCAAGATGACCTTAGTTAGAGAAGAGGTCATCAGATGCTATTTGTTAAAGATGAAGAGGACACCAGATGACATTAGTTAGAGAAGAGACCAGATGACGTTAGTTAGAGAAGAGGAGACCAGATGACATTAGTTACAGAAGAAGAGACCAGATGAAATTACTTAGAGAAGAAGACACCAGATTATGTTACTTAGAGAAGAGGAGACCAGATGAAATAAGTATGTGAACAGGAGACCAGATGACATTAGTTAGAGAAGAAGAGACCGGATGACATTAGTTAGAGAACAGGAGACCAGATGACATTAGTTAGAGAAGAGGAGACCAGATGACATTAGTTAGAGAAGAAGAGACCAGATGACATTAGTTAGAGAAGAGACCAGAGGACATTAGTTAGAGAAGAGGACACCAGATGACATTAGTTAGAGATGAAGAGACCAGATGACATTACTTAGAGAAGAAGAGACCAGATGACGTTACTTAGAGAAGAGTAGACCAGATGACATTATTTATAGGAGAGGAGACCAGATGACATTAGTTAGAGAAGAAGAGACCAGATGACATCACTTAGAGAAGAAGAGACCAGATGACGTTACTTAGAGAAGAGTAGACAAGATGACGTTAGTTAGAGAAGAGGAGACCAGATGACATTAGTTAGAGAAGAGGACACCAGATGACATTAGTTAGAGAAGAAGAGACCAGATGACATTACTTAGAGAAGAAAAGACCAGATGACGTTACTTAGAGAAGAGTAAACCAGATGACATTAGTTAGAGAAGAGGAGACCAGATGACATTAGTTAGAGAAGAGGAGACCAGATGACATTAGTTAGAGAAGAGGAGACCAGATGACATAAGTAAGAGAACAGGAGACCAGATGACATTAGTTAGAGAAGAAGAGACCAGATGACATTAGTTAGAGAAGAGGAGACCAGATGACATTAGTTAGAGAAGAAGAGACCAGATGACATTAGTTAGAGAAGAGACCAGAGGACATTAGTTAGAGAAGGGGACACCAGATGACATTAGTTAGAGAAGAGACCAGATGACGTTAGTTACAGAAGAAGACACCAGATGACATTACTTAGAGAAGAAGATACCAGATAATGTTGCTTAGAGAAGAGGAGACCAGATGACATTAGTTAGAGAAGAGGAGAGCAGATGACATTAGTTAGAGGAGACCAGCTGACATTAGTTAGAGAAGAAGAGACCAGATGACATTAGGTAGAGAAGAGGACATCAGATGATATTAGGTAGAGAAGAAGGGACCAAGATGACTTAAGTTAGAGAAGAGGACATCAGATGCTATTTGTTAAAGATGAAGAGGACACCAGATGACATTAGTTAGAGAAGAGACCAGATGACGTTAGTTACAGAAGAAGACACCAGATGACATTACTTAGAGAAGAAGATACCAGATGATGTTGCTTAGAGAAGAGGAGACCAGATGACATAAGTAAGAGAACAGGAGACCAGATGAAATTAGTTATAGAATAAGAGACCAGATGACGTTAGTTAGAGAAGAGGACATCAGATGACATTAGTTAGAGAAGAGGAGACCAGATGACATAAGAAAGAGAACAGGAGACCAGATGACATTAGGTAGAGAAGAGGACATCAGATGACATTAGGTAGAGAAGAAGGGACCAAGATGACTTTAGTTAGAGAAGAGGACATCAGATGACGTTAGTTAGAGAAGAGGACAGCAGATGACATTAGTTAGAGAAGAGGAGACCAGATGACATTATTTAGAGGAGACCAGATGACATTAAATAGAGAAGAGAAGACCAAATGACATTACGTAGAGAAAAGGAGACCAAATGACATTAGTTGGAGAAGAGGACATCAGATGCTATTTGTTAAAGATGAAGAGGACACCAGATGACATTAGTTAGAGAAGAGACCAGATGACGTTAGTTAGAGAAGAGGAGACCAGATGACATTAGTTACAGAAGAAGAGACCAGATGAAATTACTTAGAGAAGAAGATACCAGATTATATAACTTAGACAAGAGGAGACCAGATAAAATAAGTAAGTGAACAGGAGACCAGATGACATTAGTTAGAGAAGAGACCATATGACGTTAGTTAGAGAAGAGGAGACCAGATGACATTAGTTACAGAAGAAGAGACCAGATGACATCACTTAGAGAAGAAGAGACCAGATGACGTTACTTAGAGAAGAGTAGACAAGATGACGTTAGTTAGAGAAGAGGAGACCAGATGACATTAGTTAGAGAAGAGGACACCAGATGACATTAGTTAGAGAAGAAGAGACCAGATGACATTACTTAGAGAAGAAGAGACCAGGTGACGTTACTTAGAGAAGAGTAAACCAGATGACATTAGTTAGAGAAGAGGAGACCAGATGACATTAGTTAGAGAAGAGGAGACCAGATGACATTAGTTAGAGAAGAGGAGACCAGATGACATAAGTAAGAGAACAGGAGACCAGATGACATTAGTTAGAGAAGAAGAGACCAGATGACATTAGTTAGAGAAGAGAAGACCAGATGACATTAGTTAGAGAAGACCAGCTGACATTTTTTAGAGAAGAAGAGACCAGATGACATTATGTAGAGAAGAGGACATCAGATGACATTAGGTAGAGAAGAAGGGACCAAGATGACTTTAGTTAGAGAAGAGGACATCAGATGACGTTAGTTAGAGAAGAGGACAGCAGATGACATTAGTTAGAGAAGAGGAGACCAGATGACATTAGTTAGAGAAGAAGAGACCAGATGACATTATTTAGAGGAGACCAGATGACATTAAATAGAGAAGAGGAGACCAGATGACATTACGTAGAGAAAAGGAGACCAAATGACATTAGTTGGAGAAGAGGACATCAGATGACATTAGTTAGAGATGAAGAGACCACATGACATTAGGTAGAGAAAAGGACATCAGATGACATTCGGTAGAGAAGAAGGGACCAAGATGACTTTAGTTAGAGAAGAGGACATCAGATGCTATTTGTTAAAGATGAAGAGGACACCAGATGACATTAGTTAGAGAAGAGACCAGATGACGTTAGTTAGAGAAGAGGAGACCAGATGACATTAGTTACAGAAGAAGAGACCAGATGAAATTACTTAGAGAAGAAGATACCAGATTATGTTACTTAGAGAAGAGGAGACCAGATGAAATAAGTATGTGAACAGGAGACCAGATGACATTAGTTAGAGAAGAAGAGACCGGATGACATTAGTTAGAGAACAGGAGACCAGATGACATTAGTTAGAGAAGAGGAGACCAGATGACATTAGTTAGAGAAGAAGAGACCAGATGACATTAGTTAGAGAAGAGACCAGAGGACATTAGTTAGAGAAGAGGACACCAGATGACATTAGTTAGAGATGAAGAGACCAGATGACATTACTTAGAGAAGAAGAGACCAGATGACGTTACTTAGAGAAGAGTAGACCAGATGACATTATTTATAGAAGAGAAGACCAGATGACATTAGTTAGAGAAGAAGAGACCAGATGACATCACTTAGAGAAGAAGAGACCAGATGACGTTACTTAGAGAAGAGTAGACAAGATGACGTTAGTTAGAGAAGAGGAGACCAGATGACATTAGTTAGAGAAGAGGACACCAGATGACATTAGTTAGAGAAGAAGAGACCAGATGACATTACTTAGAGAAGAAGAGACCAGGTGACGTTACTTAGAGAAGAGTAAACCAGATGACATTAGTTAGAGAAGAGGAGACCAGATGACATTAGTTAGAGAAGAGGAGACCAGATGACATTAGTTAGAGAAGAGGAGACCAGATGACATAAGTAAGAGAACAGGAGACCAGATGACATTAGTTAGAGAAGAAGAGACCAGATGACATTAGTTAGAGAAGAGGAGACCAGATGACATTAGTTAGAGAAGACCAGCTGACATTTTTTAGAGAAGAAGAGACCAGATGACATTATGTAGAGAAGAGGACATCAGATGACATTAGGTAGAGAAGAAGGGACCAAGATGACTTTAGTTAGAGAAGAGGACATCAGATGACGTTAGTTAGAGAAGAGGACAGCAGATGACATTAGTTAGAGAAGAGGAGACCAGATGACATTAGTTAGAGAAGAAGAGACCAGATGACATTATTTAGAGGAGACCAGATGACATTAAATAGAGAAGAGGAGACCAGATGACATTACGTAGAGAAAAGGAGACCAAATGACATTAGTTGGAGAAGAGGACATCAGATGACATTAGTTAGAGATGAAGAGACCACATGACATTAGGTAGAGAAAAGGACATCAGATGACATTCGGTAGAGAAGAAGGGACCAAGATGACTTTAGTTAGAGAAGAGGACATCAGATGCTATTTGTTAAAGATGAAGAGGACACCAGATGACATTAGTTAGAGAAGAGACCAGATGACGTTAGTTAGAGAAGAGGAGACCAGATGACATTAGTTACAGAAGAAGAGACCAGATGAAATTACTTAGAGAAGAAGATACCAGATTATGTTACTTAGAGAAGAGGAGACCAGATGAAATAAGTAAGTGAACAGGAGACCAGATGACATTAGTTAGAGAAGAAGAGACCGGATGACATTAGTTAGAGAACAGGAGACCAGATGACATTAGTTAGAGAAGAGGAGACCAGATGACATTAGTTAGAGAAGAAGAGACCAGATGACATTAGTTAGAGAAGAGACCAGAGGACATTAGTTAGAGAAGAGGACACCAGATGACATTAGTTAGAGATGAAGAGACCAGATGACATTACTTAGAGAAGAAGAGACCAGATGACGTTACTTAGAGAAGAGTAGACCAGATGACATTATTTATAGAAGAGGAGACCAGATGACATTAGTTAGAGAAGAAGAGACCAGATGACATCACTTAGAGAAGAAGAGACCAGATGACGTTACTTAGAGAAGAGTAGACAAGATGACGTTAGTTAGAGAAGAGGAGACCAGATGACATTAGTTAGAGAAGAAGAGACCAGATGACATTATTTAGAGGAGACCAGATGACATTAAATAGAGAAGAGGAGACCAGATGACATTACGTAGAGAAAAGGAGACCAAATGACATTAGTTGGAGAAGAGGACATCAGATGACATTAGTTAGAGATGAAGAGACCACATGACATTAGGTAGAGAAAAGGACATCAGATGACATTCGGTAGAGAAGAAGGGACCAAGATGACCTTAGTTAGAGAAGAGACCAGAGGACATTAGTTAGAGAAGGGGACACCAGATGACATTAGTTAGAGAAGAGGAGACCAGATGACATTATTTAGAGAAGAAGAGACCAGATGACATTAGTTAGATAAGAGTAAAACAGATGAAATTAGTTAGAGAAGAGGACACCAGATGAAATTAGTTAGAGAAGGGGACACCAGATGACATTAGTTAGAGAAGAAGAGACCAGATGACATTATTTAGAGGAGACAAGATGACATTAGTTAGAGAAGAAGAGACCAGATGACGTTAGTTAGAGAAGAGGACATCAGAAGACATTAGTTAGAGAAGAAGAGACCAGATGACATTACTTAGAGAAGAGTAGACAAGATGACATTAGGTAGAGAAGAGGACACCAGATGACATTAGGTAGAGAAGAAGAGACCAAGATGACATTAGTTAGAGAAGAGGACATCAGAGGCCATTTGTTAGAGACGAAGAGACCTGATGACTTTAGTTAGAGAAGAAGAGACCAGATGACATTATTTAGAGGAGACCAGATGACATTAAATAGAGAAGAGGAGACCAGATGACATTAGGTAGAGAAAAGGAGACCAAATGACATTAGTTGGAGAAGAGGACATCAGATGACATTAGTTAGAGATGAAGAGACCACATGACATTAGGTAGAGAAAAGGACATCAGATGACATTCGGTAGAGAAGAAGGGACCAAGATGACTTTAGTTAGAGAAGAGGACATCAGATGCTATTTGTTAAAGATGAAGAGGACACCAGATGACATTAGTTAGAGAAGAGACCAGATGACGTTAGTTACAGAAGAAGACACCAGATGACATTACTTAGAGAAGAAGATACCAGATAATGTTGCTTAGAGAAGAGGAGACCAGATGACATTAGTTAGAGAAGAGGAGAGCAGATGACATTAGTTAGAGGAGACCAACTGACATTAGTTAGAGAAGAAGAGACCAGATGACATTAGGTAGAGAAGAGGACATCAGATGATATTAGGTAGAGAAGAAGGGACCAAGATGACTTTAGTTAGAGAAGAGGACATCAGATGACGTTAGTTAGAGAAGAGGACACCAGATGACATTAGTTAGAGAAGAGGAGACCAGATGACATTAGTTAGAGAAGAAGAGACCAGATGACATTATTTAGAGGAGACCAGATGACATTAAATAGAGAAGAGGAGACCAGATGACATTACGTAGAGAAAAGGAGACCAAATGACATTAGTTGGAGAAGAGGACATCAGATGACATTAGTTAGAGATGAAGAGACCACATGACATTAGGTAGAGAAAAGGACATCAGATGACATTCGGTAGAGAATAAGGGACCAAGATGACTTTAGTTAGAGAAGAGGACATCAGATGCTATTTGTTAAAGATGAAGAGGACACCAGATGACATTAGTTAGAGAAGAGACCAGATGACGTTAGTTACAGAAGAAGACACCAGATGACATTACTTAGAGAAGAAGATACCAGATGATGTTAGTTAGAGAAGAGGAGACCAGATGACATTAGTTACAGAAGAAGAGACCAGATGAAATTACTTAGAGAAGAAGATACCAGATTATGTTACTTAGAGAAGAGGAGACCAGATGAAATAAGTATGTGAACAGGAGACCAGATGACATTAGTTAGAGAAGAAGAGACCGGATGACATTAGTTAGAGAACAGGAGACCAGATGACATTAGTTAGAGAAGAGGAGACCAGATGACATTAGTTAGAGAAGAAGAGACCAGATGACATTAGTTAGAGAAGAGACCAGAGAACATTAGTTAGAGAAGAGGACACCAGATGACATTAGTTAGAGATGAAGAGACCAGATGACATTACTTAGAGAAGAAGAGACCAGATGACGTTACTTAGAGAAGAGTAGACCAGATGACATTATTTATAGAAGAGAAGACCAGATGACATTAGTTAGAGAAGAAGAGACCAGATGACATCACTTAGAGAAAAAGAGACCAGATGACGTTACTTAGAGAAGAGTAGACAAGATGACGTTAGTTAGAGAAGAGGAGACCAGATGACATTAGTTAGAGAAGAGGACACCAGATGACATTAGTTAGAGAAGAAGAGACCAGATGACATAAGTAAGAGAACAGGAGACCAGATGACATTAGTTGGAGAAGAAGAGACCAGATGACATTAGTTAGAGAAGAGGAGACCAGATGACATTAGTTAGAGAAGACCAGCTGGCATTTTTTAGAGAAGAAGAGACCAGATGACATTAGGTAGAGAAGAGGACATCAGATGACATTAGTTAGAGAAGAAGAGACCAGATGACATTAGTTAGAGAAGAGACCAGATGACATTAGTTAGAGAAGAGGACACCAGATGACATTAGTTAGAGATGAAGAGACCAGATGACATTACTTAGAGAAGAAGAGACCAGATGACGTTACTTAGAGAAGAGTAGACCAGATGACATTATTTATAGAATAAGAGACCAGATGACGTTAGTTAGAGAAGAGGACATCAGATGACATTAGTTAGAGAAGAGGAGACCAGATGACATAAGTAAAAGAACAGGAGACCAGATGATATTAGTTAGAGAAGACTACATCAGATGCTATTTGTTAGAGATGAAGAGGACACCAGATGACATTAGTTAGAGAAGAGACCAGATGACGTTAGTTAGAGAAGAGGACACCACATGACATTAGTTAGAGGAGACCAGCTGACATTTTTTAGAGAAGAAGACACCAGATGACATTAGGTAGAGAAGAGGACATCAGATGACATTAGGTAGAGAAGAAGGGACCAAGATGACTTTAGTTAGAGAAGAGGACATCAGATGACGTTAGTTAGAGAAGAGGACAGCAGATGACATTAGTTAGAGAAGAGGAGACCAGATGACATTATTTAGAGGAGACCAGATGACATTAAATAGAGAAGAGAAGACCAGATGACATTACCTAGAGAAAAGGAGACCAAATGACATTAGTTGGAGAAGAGGACATCAGATGCTATTTGTTAAAGATGAAGAGGACACCAGATGACATTAGTTAGAGAAGAGACCAGATGACGTTAGTTAGAGAAGAGGAGACCAGATGACATTAGTTACAGAAGAAGAGACCAGATGAAATTACTTAGAGAAGAAGATACCAGATTATGTTACTTAGAGAAGAGGAGACCAGATAAAATAAGTAAGTGAACAGGAGACCAGATGACATTAGTTAGAGAAGAGACCAGATGACGTTAGTTAGAGAAGAGGAGACCAGATGACATTAGTTACAGAAGAAGAGACCAGATGAAATTACTTAGAGAAGAAGATACCAGATTATGTTACTTAGAGAAGAGGAGACCAGATGAAATAAGTATGTGAACAGGAGACCAGATGACATTAGTTAGAGAAGAAGAGACCGGATGACATTAGTTAGAGAACAGGAGACCAGATGACATTAGTTAGAGAAGAGGAGACCAGATGACATTAGTTAGAGAAGAAGAGACCAGATGACATTAGTTAGAGAAGAGACCAGAGGACATTAGTTAGAGAAGAGGACACCAGATGACATTAGTTAGAGATGAAGAGACCAGATGACATTACTTAGAGAAGAGTAGACCAGATGACATTATTTATAGAAGAGAAGACCAGATGACATTAGTTAGAGAAGAAGAGACCAGATGACATCACTTAGAGAAGAAGAGACCAGATGACGTTACTTAGAGAAGAGTAGACAAGATGACGTTAGTTAGAGAAGAGGAGACCAGATGACATTAGTTAGAGAAGAGGACACCAGATGACATTAGTTAGAGAAGAAGAGACCAGATGACATTACTTAGAGAAGAAGAGACCAGATGACGTTACTTAGAGAAGAGTAAACCAGATGACATTAGTTAGAGAAGAGACCAGAGGACATTAGTTAGAGAAGAGGACACCAGATGACATTAGTTAGAGAAGAGGAGACCAGCTGACGTTAGTTAGAGAAGAGGACATCAGATGACATTAGATAGAGAAGAAGAGACCAGATGAAATTAGTTAGAGAAGAGGAGACCAGATGACAATAGTAAGAGAAGAGGAGACCAGATGACATTAGTTAGAGAACAGGAGACCAGATGACATTAGTTAGAGAAGAGGAGACCAGATGACATTAGTTAGAGAAGAAGAGACCAGATGACATTAGTTAGAGAAGAGACCAGAGGACATTAGTTAGAGAAGAGGACACCAGATGACATTAGTTAGAGATGAAGAGACCAGATGACATTACTTAGAGAAGAAGAGACCAGATGACGTTACTTAGAGAAGAGTAGACAAGATGACGTTAGTTAGAGAAGAGGATACCAGATGACATTAGTTAGAGAAGAGGACACCAGATGACATTAGTTAGAGAAGAAGAGACCAGATGACATTACTTAGAGAAGAAGAGACCAGATGACGTTACTTAGAGAAGAGTAAACCAGATGACATTAGTTAGAGAAGAGGAAACCAGATGACATTAGTTAGAGAAGAGGAGACCAGATGACATTAGTTAGAGAAGAGGAGACCAGATGACATAAGTAAGAGAACAGGAGACCAGATGACATTAGTTAGAGAAGAAGAGACCAGATGACATTAGTTAGAGAAGAGGAGACCAGATGACATTAGTTAGAGAAGAAGAGACCAGATGACATTAGTTAGAGAAGAGACCAGAGGACATTAGTTAGAGAAGGGGACACCAGATGACATTAGTTAGAGAAGAGGAGACCAGATGACATTATTTAGAGAAGAAGAGACCAGATGACATTAGTTAGATAAGAGTAAAACAGATGAAATTAGTTAGAGAAGAGGACACCAGATGCGATTAGTTATAGAAGTGGACACCAGATGACATTAGTTAGAGAAGAGGACACCAGATGAAATTAGTTAGAGAAGGGGACACCAGATGACATTAGTTAGAGAAGAAGAGACCAGATGACATTATTTAGAGGAGACAAGATGACATTAGTTAGAGAAGAAGAGACCAGATGACGTTAGTTAGAGAAGAGGACATCAGATGACATTAGTTAGAGAAGAAGAGACCAGATGACATTAGTTAGAGAAGAGGACATCAGAGGCCATTTGTTAGAGACAAAGAGACCTGATGACTTTAGTTAGAGAAGAAGAGACCAGATGACATTATTTAGAGGAGACCAGATGACATTAAATAGAGAAGAGGAGACCAGATGACATTAGGTAGAGAAAAGGAGACCAAATGACATTAGGTAGAGAAAAGGACATCAGATGACATTCGGTAGAGAAGAAGGGACCAAGATGACTTTAGTTAGAGAAGAGGACATCAGATGCTATTTGTTAAAGATGAAGAGGACACCAGATGACATTAGTTAGAGAAGAGACCAGATGACGTTAGTTACAGAAGAAGACACCAGATGACATTACTTAGAGAAGAAGATACCAGATGATGTTACTTAGAGAAGAGGAGACCATATGACATAAGTAAGAGAACAGGAGACCAGATGACATTATTTAGAGAAGAGGACATCAGATGACATTAGTTAGAGAAGAGGAGACCAGATGACATAAGTAAGAGAAGAGGAGACCAGATGACATTAGTTAGAGAAGAGGACATCAGATGCTATTTGTTAGAGATGAAGAGGACACCAGATGACATTAGTTAGAGAAGAAGAGACCAGATGACGTTAGTTAGAGAAGAGGACACCACATGACATTAGTTAGAGGAGACCAGCTGACATTAGTTAGAGAAGAAGAGACCAGATGACATTAGGTAGAGAAGAGGACATCAGATGATATTAGGTAGAGAAGAAGGGACCAAGATGACTTTAGTTAGAGAAGAGGACATCAGATGACGTTAGTTAGAGAAGAGGACACCAGATGACATTAGTTAGAGAAGAGGAGACCAGATGACATTAGTTAGAGAAGAAGAGACCAGATGACATTATTTAGAGGAGACCAGATGACATTAAATAAAGAAGAGGAGACCAGATGACATTAGGTAGAGAAAAGGAGACCAAATGACATTAGTTGGAGAAGAGGACATCAGATGACATTAGTTAGAGATGAAGAGACCACATGACATTAGGTAGAGAAAAGGACAGCAGATGACATTCGGTAGAGAAGAAGGGACCAAGATGACTTTAGTTAGAGAAGAGGACATCAGATGCTATTTGTTAAAGATGAAGAGGACACCAGATGACATTAGTTAGAGAAGAGACCAGATGACGTTAGTTACAGAAGAAGACACCAGATGACATTACTTAAAGAAGAAGATACCAGATGATGTTACTTAGAGAAGAGGAGACCATATGACATAAGTAAGAGAACAGGAGACCAGATGACATTATTTAGAGAATAAGAGACCAGATGACGTTAGTTAGAGAAGAGGACATCAGATGACATTAGTTAGAGAAGAGGAGACCAGATGACATAAGTAAGAGAAGAGGAGACCAGATGACATTAGTTAGAGAAGAGGACATCAGATGCTATTTGTTAGAGATGAAGAGGACACCAGATGACATTAGTTAGAGAAGAAGAGACCAGATGACGTTAGTTAGAGAAGAGGACACCACATGGCATTAGTTAGAGAAGAGGAGACCAGATGACATAAGTAAGAGAACAGGAGACCAGATGATATTAGTTAGAGAAGACTACATCAGATGCTATTTGTTAGAGATGAAGAGGACACCAGATGACATTAGTTAGAGAAGAGACCAGATGACGTTAGTTAGAGAAGAGGACACCACATGACATTAGTTAGAGGAGACCAGCTGACATTTTTTAGAGAAGAAGAGACCAGATGACATTAGGTAGAGAAGAGGACATCAGATGACATTAGGTAGAGAAGAAGGGACCAAGATGACTTTAGTTAGAGAAGAGGACATCAGATGACGTTAGTTAGAGAAGAGGACAGCAGATGACATTAGTTAGAGAAGAGGAGACCAGATGACATTATTTAGAGGAGACCAGATGACATTAAATAGAGAAGAGAAGACCAGATGACATTACGTAGAGAAAAGGAGACCAAATGACATTAGTTGGAGAAGAGGACATCAGATGCTATTTGTTAAAGATGAAGAGGACACCAGATGACATTAGTTAGAGAAGAGACCAGATGACGTTAGTTAGAGAAGAGGAGACCAGATGACATTAGTTACAGAAGAAGAGACCAGATGAAATTACTTAGAGAAGAAGATACCAGATTATGTTACTTAGAGAAGAGGAGACCAGATAAAATAAGTAAGTGAATAGGAGACCAGATGACATTAGTTAGAGAAGAGACCAGATGTCGTTAGTTAGAGAAGAGGAGACCAGATGACATTAGTTACAGAAGAAGAGACCAGATGAAATTACTTAGAGAAGAAGATACCAGATTATGTTACTTAGAGAAGAGGAGACCAGATGAAATAAGTATGTGAACAGGAGACCAGATGACATTAGTTAGAGAAGAAGAGACCGGATGACATTAGTTAGAGAACAGGAGACCAGATGACATTAGTTAGAGAAGAGGAGACCAGATGACATTAGTTAGAGAAGAAGAGACCAGATGACATTAGTTAGAGAAGAGACCAGAGGACATTAGTTAGAGAAGAGGACACCAGATGACATTAGTTAGAGATGAAGAGACCAGATGACATTACTTAGAGAAGAAGAGACCAGATGACGTTACTTAGAGAAGAGTAGACCAGATGACATTATTTATAGAAGAGAAGACCAGATGACATTAGTTAGAGAAGAAGAGACCAGATGACATCACTTAGAGAAGAAGAGACCAGATGACGTTACTTAGAGAAGAGTAGACAAGATGACGTTAGTTAGAGAAGAGGAGACCAGATGACATTAGTTAGAGAAGAGGACACCAGATGACATTAGTTAGAGAAGAAGAGACCAGATGACATTACTTAGAGAAGAAGAGACCAGATGACGTTACTTAGAGAAGAGTAAACCAGATGACATTAGTTAGAGAAGAGACCAGAGGACATTAGTTAGAGAAGAGGACACCAGATGACATTAGTTAGAGAAGAGGAGACCAGCTGACGTTAGTTAGAGAAGAGGACATCAGATGACATTAGATAGAGAAGAAGAGACCAGATGAAATTAGTTAGAGAAGAGGAGACCAGATGACAATAGTTAGAGAAGAGGAGACCAGATGACATTAGTTAGAGAACAGGAGACCAGATGACATTAGTTAGAGAAGAGGAGACCAGATGACATTAGTTAGAGAAGAAGAGACCAGATGACATTAGTTAGAGAAGAGACCAGAGGACATTAGTTAGAGAAGAGGACACCAGATGACATTAGTTAGAGATGAAGAGACCAGATGACATTACTTAGAGAAGAAGAGACCAGATGACGTTACTTAGAGAAGAGTAGACAAGATGACGTTAGTTAGAGAAGAGGATACCAGATGACATTAGTTAGAGAAGAGGACACCAGATGACATTAGTTAGAGAAGAAGAGACCAGATGACATTAGTTAGAGAAGAGACCAGAGGACATTAGTTAGAGAAGAGGACACCAGATGACATTAGTTAGAGATGAAGAGACCAGATGACATTACTTAGAGAAGAAGAGACCAGATGACGTTACTTAGAGAAGAGTAGACCAGATGACATTATTTATAGAAGAGAAGACCAGATGACATTAGTTAGAGAAGAAGAGACCAGATGACATCACTTAGAGAAGAAGAGACCAGATGACGTTACTTAGAGAAGAGTAGACAAGATGACGTTAGTTAGAGAAGAGGAGACCAGATGACATTAGTTAGAGAAGAGGACACCAGATGACATTAGTTAGAGAAGAAGAGACCAGATGACATTACTTAGAGAAGAAGAGACCAGATGACGTTACTTAGAGAAGAGTAAACCAGATGACATTAGTTAGAGAAGAGACCAGAGGACATTAGTTAGAGAAGAGGACACCAGATGACATTAGTTAGAGAAGAGGAGACCAGCTGACGTTAGTTAGAGAAGAGGACATCAGATGACATTAGATAGAGAAGAAGAGACCAGATGAAATTAGTTAGAGAAGAGGAGACCAGATGACAATAGTTAGAGAAGAGGAGACCAGATGACATTAGTTAGAGAACAGGAGACCAGATGACATTAGTTAGAGAAGAGGAGACCAGATGACATTAGTTAGAGAAGAAGAGACCAGATGACATTAGTTAGAGAAGAGACCAGAGGACATTAGTTAGAGAAGAGGACACCAGATGACATTAGTTAGAGATGAAGAGACCAGATGACATTACTTAGAGAAGAAGAGACCAGATGACGTTACTTAGAGAAGAGTAGACAAGATGACGTTAGTTAGAGAAGAGGATACCAGATGACATTAGTTAGAGAAGAGGACACCAGATGACATTAGTTAGAGAAGAAGAGACCAGATGACATTACTTAGAGAAGAAGAGACCAGATGACGTTACTTAGAGAAGAGTAAACCAGATGACATTAGTTAGAGAAGAGGAAACCAGATGACATTAGTTAGAGAAGAGGAGACCAGATGACATTAGTTAGAGAAGAGGAGACCAGATGACATAAGTAAGAGAACAGGAGACCAGATGACATTAGTTAGAGAAGAAGAGACCAGATGACATTAGTTAGAGAAGAGGAGACCAGATGACATTAGTTAGAGAAGAAGAGACCAGATGACATTAGTTAGAGAAGAGACCAGAGGACATTAGTTAGAGAAGGGGACACCAGATGACATTAGTTAGAGAAGAGAAGACCAGATGACATTATTTAGAGAAGAAGAGACCAGATGACATTAGTTAGATAAGAGTAAAACAGATGAAATTAGTTAGAGAAGAGGACACCAGATGAAATTAGTTAGAGAAGGGGACACCAGATGACATTAGTTAGAGAAGAAGAGACCAGATGACATTATTTAGAGGAGACAAGATGACATTAGCTAGAGAAGAAGAGACCAGATGACGTTAGTTAGAGAAGAGGACATCAGATGACATTAGTTAGAGAAGAAGAGACCAGATGACATTAGTTAGAGAAGAGGACATCAGAGGCCATTTGTTAGAGACAAAGAGACCTGATGACTTTAGTTAGAGAAGAAGAGACCAGATGACATTATTTAGAGGAGACCAGATGACATTAAATAGAGAAGAGGAGACCAGATGACATTAGGTAGAGAAAAGGAGACCAAATGACATTAGGTAGAGAAAAGGACATCAGATGACATTCGGTAGAGAAGAAGGGACCAAGATGACTTTAGTTAGAGAAGAGGACATCAGATGCTATTTGTTAAAGATGAAGAGGACACCAGAAAACATTAGTTAGAGAAGAGACCAGATGACGTTAGTTACAGAAGAAGACACCAGATGACATTACTTAGAGAAGAAGATACCAGATGATGTTACTTAGAGAAGAGGAGACCATATGACATAAGTAAGAGAACAGGAGACCAGATGACATTATTTAGAGAAGAGGACATCAGATGACATTAGTTAGAGAAGAGGAGACCAGATGACATAAGTAAGAGAAGAGGAGACCAGATGACATTAGTTAGAGAAGAGGACATCAGATGCTATTTGTTAGAGATGAAGAGGACACCAGATGACATTAGTTAGAGAAGAAGAGACCAGATGACGTTAGTTAGAGAAGAGGACACCACATGACATTAGTTAGAGGAGACCAGCTGACATTAGTTAGAGAAGAAGAGACCAGATGACATTAGGTAGAGAAGAGGACATCAGATGATATTAGGTAGAGAAGAAGGGACCAAGATGACTTTAGTTAGAGAAGAGGACATCAGATGACGTTAGTTAGAGAAGAGGACACCAGATGACATTAGTTAGAGAAGAGGAGACCAGATGACATTAGTTAGAGAAGAAGAGACCAGATGACATTATTTAGAGGAGACCAGATGACATTAAATAAAGAAGAGGAGACCAGATGACATTAGGTAGAGAAAAGGAGACCAAATGACATTAGTTGGAGAAGAGGACATCAGATGACATTAGTTAGAGATGAAGAGACCACATGACATTAGGTAGAGAAAAGGACATCAGATGACATTCGGTAGAGAAGAAGGGACCAAGATGACTTTAGTTAGAGAAGAGGACATCAGATGCTATTTGTTAAAGATGAAGAGGACACCAGATGACATTAGTTAGAGAAGAGACCAGATGACGTTAGTTACAGAAGAAGACACCAGATGACATTACTTAAAGAAGAAGATACCAGATGATGTTACTTAGAGAAGAGGAGACCATATGACATAAGTAAGAGAACAGGAGACCAGATGACATTATTTAGAGAATAAGAGACCAGATGACGTTAGTTAGAGAAGAGGACATCAGATGACATTAGTTAGAGAAGAGGAGACCAGATGACATAAGTAAGAGAAGAGGAGACCAGATGACATTAGTTAGAGAAGAGGACATCAGATGCTATTTGTTAGAGATGAAGAGGACACCAGATGACATTAGTTAGAGAAGAAGAGACCAGATGACGTTAGTTAGAGAAGAGGACACCACATGGCATTAGTTAGAGAAGAGGAGACCAGATGACATAAGTAAGAGAACAGGAGACCAGATGATATTAGTTAGAGAAGACTACATCAGATGCTATTTGTTAGAGATGAAGAGGACACCAGATGACATTAGTTAGAGAAGAGACCAGATGACGTTAGTTAGAGAAGAGGACACCACATGACATTAGTTAGAGGAGACCAGCTGACATTTTTTAGAGAAGAAGAGACCAGATGACATTAGGTAGAGAAGAGGACATCAGATGACATTAGGTAGAGAAGAAGGGACCAAGATGACTTTAGTTAGAGAAGAGGACATCAGATGACGTTAGTTAGAGAAGAGGACAGCAGATGACATTAGTTAGAGAAGAGGAGACCAGATGACATTATTTAGAGGAGACCAGATGACATTAAATAGAGAAGAGAAGACCAGATGACATTACGTAGAGAAAAGGAGACCAAATGACATTAGTTGGAGAAGAGGACATCAGATGCTATTTGTTAAAGATGAAGAGGACACCAGATGACATTAGTTAGAAAAGAGACCAGATGACGTTAGTTAGAGAAGAGGAGACCAGATGACATTAGTTACAGAAGAAGAGACCAGATGAAATTACTTAGAGAAGAAGATACCAGATTATGTTACTTAGAGAAGAGGAGACCAGATAAAATAAGTAAGTGAACAGGAGACCAGATGACATTAGTTAGAGAAGAGACCAGATGACGTTAGTTAGAGAAGAGGAGACCAGATGACATTAGTTACAGAAGAAGAGACCAGATGAAATTACTTAGAGAAGAAGATACCAGATTATGTTACTTAGAGAAGAGGAGACCAGATGAAATAAGTATGTGAACAGGAGACCAGATGACATTAGTTAGAGAAGAAGAGACCGGATGACATTAGTTAGAGAACAGTAGACCAGATGACATTAGTTAGAGAAGAGGAGACCAGATGACATTAGTTAGAGAAGAAGAGACCAGATGACATTAGTTAGAGAAGAGACCAGAGGACATTAGTTAGAGAAGAGGACACCAGATGACATTAGTTAGAGATGAAGAGACCAGATGACATTACTTAGAGAAGAAGAGACCAGATGACGTTACTTAGAGAAGAGTAGACCAGATGACATTATTTATAGAAGAGAAGACCAGATGACATTAGTTAGAGAAGAAGAGACCAGATGACATCACTTAGAGAAGAAGAGACCAGATGACGTTACTTAGAGAAGAGTAGACAAGATGACGTTAGTTAGAGAAGAGGAGACCAGATGACATTAGTTAGAGAAGAGGACACCAGATGACATTAGTTAGAGAAGAAGAGACCAGATGACATTACTTAGAGAAGAAGAGACCAGATGACGTTACTTAGAGAAGAGTAAACCAGATGACATTAGTTAGAGAAGAGACCAGAGGACATTAGTTAGAGAAGAGGACACCCGATGACATTAGTTAGAGAAGAGGAGACCAGCTGACGTTAGTTAGAGAAGAGGACATCAGATGACATTAGATAGAGAAGAAGAGACCAGATGAAATTAGTTAGAGAAGAGGAGACCAGATGACAATAGTTAGAGAAGAGGAGACCAGATGACATTAGTTAGAGAACAGGAGACCAGATGACATTAGTTAGAGAAGAGGAGACCAGATGACATTAGTTAGAGAAGAAGAGACCAGATGACATTAGTTAGAGAAGAGACCAGAGGACATTAGTTAGAGAAGAGGACACCAGATGACATTAGTTAGAGATGAAGAGACCAGATGACATTACTTAGAGAAGAAGAGACCAGATGACGTTACTTAGAGAAGAGTAGACAAGATGACGTTAGTTAGAGAAGAGGATACCAGATGACATTAGTTAGAGAAGAGGACACCAGATGACATTAGTTAGAGAAGAAGAGACCAGATGACATTACTTAGAGAAGAAGAGACCAGATGACGTTACTTAGAGAAGAGTAAACCAGATGACATTAGTTAGAGAAGAGGAAACCAGATGACATTAGTTAGAGAAGAGGAGACCAGATGACATTAGTTAGAGAAGAGGAGACCAGATGACATAAGTAAGAGAACAGGAGACCAGATGACATTAGTTAGAGAAGAAGAGACCAGATGACATTAGTTAGAGAAGAGGAGACCAGATGACATTAGTTAGAGAAGAAGAGACCAGATGACATTAGTTAGAGAAGAGACCAGAGGACATTAGTTAGAGAAGGGGACACCAGATGACATTAGTTAGAGAAGAGGAGACCAGATGACATTATTTAGAGAAGAAGAGACCAGATGACATTAGTTAGATAAGAGTAAAACAGATGAAATTAGTTAGAGAAGAGGACACCAGATGCGATTAGTTATAGAAGTGGACACCAGATGACATTAGTTAGAGAAGAGGACACCAGATGAAATTAGTTAGAGAAGGGGACACCAGATGACATTAGTTAGAGAAGAAGAGACCAGATGACATTATTTAGAGGAGACAAGATGACATTAGTTAGAGAAGAAGAGACCAGATGACGTTAGTTAGAGAAGAGGACATCAGATGACATTAGTTAGAGAAGAAGAGACCAGATGACATAAGTTAGAGAAGAGGACATCAGAGGCCATTTGTTAGAGACAAAGAGACCTGATGACTTTAGTTAGAGAAGAAGAGACCAGATGACATTATTTAGAGGAGACCAGATGACATTAAATAGAGAAGAGGAGACCAGATGACATTAGGTAGAGAAAAGGAGACCAAATGACATTAGGTAGAGAAAAGGACATCAGATGACATTCGGTAGAGAAGAAGGGACCAAGATGACTTTAGTTAGAGAAGAGGACATCAGATGCTATTTGTTAAAGATGAAGAGGACACCAGATGACATTAGTTAGAGAAGAGACCAGATGACGTTAGTTACAGAAGAAGACACCAGATGACATTACTTAGAGAAGAAGATACCAGATGATGTTACTTAGAGAAGAGGAGACCATATGACATAAGTAAGAGAACAGGAGACCAGATGACATTATTTAGAGAAGAGGACATCAGATGACATTAGTTAGAGAAGAGGAGACCAGATGACATAAGTAAGAGAAGAGGAGACCAGATGACATTAGTTAGAGAAGAGGACATCAGATGCTATTTGTTAGAGATGAAGAGGACACCAGATGACATTAGTTAGAGAAGAAGAGACCAGATGACGTTAGTTAGAGAAGAGGACACCACATGACATTAGTTAGAGGAGACCAGCTGACATTAGTTAGAGAAGAAGAGACCAGATGACATTAGGTAGAGAAGAGGACATCAGATGATATTAGGTAGAGAAGAAGGGACCAAGATGACTTTAGTTAGAGAAGAGGACATCAGATGACGTTAGTTAGAGAAGAGGACACCAGATGACATTAGTTAGAGAAGAGGAGACCAGATGACATTAGTTAGAGAAGAAGAGACCAGATGACATTATTTAGAGGAGACCAGATGACATTAAATAAAGAAGAGGAGACCAGATGACATTAGGTAGAGAAAAGGAGACCAAATGACATTAGTTGGAGAAGAGGACATCAGATGACATTAGTTAGAGATGAAGAGACCACATGACATTAGGTAGAGAAAAGGACATCAGATGACATTCGGTAGAGAAGAAGGGACCAAGATGACTTTAGTTAGAGAAGAGGACATCAGATGCTATTTGTTAAAGATGAAGAGGACACCAGATGACATTAGTTAGAGAAGAGACCAGATGACGTTAGTTACAGAAGAAGACACCAGATGACATTACTTAGAGAAAAAGATACCAGATGATGTTACTTAGAGAAGAGGAGACCATATGACATAAGTAAGAGAACAGGAGACCAGATGACATTATTTAGAGAATAAGAGACCAGATGACGTTAGTTAGAGAAGAGGACATCAGATGACATTAGTTAGAGAAGAGGAGACCAGATGACATAAGTAAGAGAAGAGGAGACCAGATGACATTAGTTAGAGAAGAGGACATCAGATGCTATTTGTTAGAGATGAAGAGGACACCAGATGACATTAGTTAGAGAAGAAGAGACCAGATGACGTTAGTTAGAGAAGAGGACACCACATAACATTAGTTAGAGGAGACCAGCTGACATTAGTTAGAGAAGAAGAGACCAGATGACATTAGGTAGAGAAGAGGACATCAGATGATATTAGGTAGAGAGGAAGGGACCAAGATGACTTTAGTTAGAGAAGAGGACATCAGATGACGTTAGTTAGAGAAGAGGACACCAGATGACATTAGTTAGAGAAGAGGAGACCAGATGACATTAGTTAGAGAAGAAGAGACCAGATGACATTATTTAGAGGAGACCAGATGACATTAAATAGAGAAGAGGAGACCAGATGACATTACGTAGAGAAAAGGAGACCAAATGACATTAGTTGGAGAAGAGGACATCAGATGACATTAGTTAGAGATGAAGAGACCACATGACATTAGGTAGAGAAAAGGACATCAGATGACATTCGGTAGAGAAGAAGGGACCAAGATGACTTTAGTTAGAGAAGAGGACATCAGATGCTATTTGTTAAAGATGAAGAGGACACCAGATGACATTAGTTAGAGAATAGACCAGATGACGGTAGTTACAGAAGAAGACACCAGATGACATTACTTAGAGAAGAAGATACCAGATGATGTTGCTTAGAGAAGAGGAGACCAGATGACATAAGTAAGAGAACAGGAGACCAGATGAAATTAGTTATAGAATAAGAGACCAGATGACGTTAGTTAGAGAAGAGGACATCAGATGACATTAGTTAGAGAAGAGGAGACCAGATGACTTAAGTAAGAGAACGGGAGACCAGATGACATTAGTTAGAGAAGAGGACATCAGATGCTATTTGTTAGAGATGAAGAGGACACAAGATGATATTAGTTAGAGAAGAGACCAGATGACGTTAGTTAGAGAAGAGGACACCACATGACATTAGGTAGAGAATAAGGGACCAGATGACATTATTTAGAGGAGACCAGATGACATTAAATAGAGAAAAGGAGACCAGATGACATTACGTAGAGAAAAGGAGACCAAATGACATTAGTTGGAGAAGAGGACATCAGATGACATTAGTTAGAGATGAAGAGACCACATGACATTAGGTAGAGAAAAGGACATCAGATGACATTCGGTAGAGAAGAAGGGACCAAGATGACTTTAGTTAGAGAAGAGGACATCAGATGCTATTTGTTAAAGATGAAGAGGACACCAGATGACATTAGTTAGAGAAGAGACCAGATGACGTTAGTTAGAGAAGAGGAGACCAGATGACATTAGTTACAGAAGAAGAGACCAGATGAAATTACTTAGAGAAGAAGATACCAGATTATGTTACTTAGAGAAGAGGAGACCAGATAAAATAAGTAAGTGAACAGGAGACCAGATGACATTAGTTAGAGAAGAAGAGACCGGATGACATTAGTTGGAGAACAGGAGACTTGATGACATTAGTTAGAGAAGAGGAGACCAGATGACATTAGTTAGAGAAGAAGAGACCAGATGACATTAGTTAGAGAAGAGACCAGAGGACATTAGTTAGAGAAGAGGACACCAGATGACATTAGTTAGAGAAGAAGAGACCAGATGACATTACTTAGAGAAGAAGAGACCAGATGACGTTACTTAGAGAAGAGTAGACCAGATGACATTATTTATAGAAGAGGAGACCAGATGACATTAGTTAGAGAAGAAGAGACCAGATGACATCACTTAGAGAAGAAGAGACCAGATGACGTTACTTAGAGAAGAGTAGACAAGATGACGTTAGTTAGAGAAGAGGAGACCAGATGACATTAGTTAGAGAAGAGGACACCAGATGACATTAGTTAGAGAAGAAGAGACCAGATGACATTACTTAGAGAAGAAGAGACCAGATGACGTTACTTAGAGAATAGTAAACCAGATGACATTAGTTAGAGAAGAGGAGACCAGATGACATTAGTTAGAGAAGAGGAGACCAGATGACATTAGTTAGAGAAGAGGAGACCAGATGACATAAGTAAGAGAACAGGAGACCAGATGACATTAGTTAGAGAAGAAGAGACCAGATGACATTAGTTAGAGAAGAGGAGACCAGATGACATTAGTTAGAGAAGTAGAGACCAGATGACATTAGTTAGAGAAGAGACCAGAGGACATTAGTTAGAGAAGGGGACACCAGATGACATTAGTTAGAGAAGAGGAGACCAGATGACATTATTTAGAGAAGAAGAGACCAGATGACATTAGTTAGATAAGAAGAGACCAGATGACGTTACTTAGAGAAGAGTAAAACAGATAAAATTAGTTAGAGAAGAGGACACCAGATGCGATTAGTTATAGAAGTGGACACCAGATGACATTAGTTAGAGAAGAGGACACCAGATGAAATTAGTTAGAGAAGGGGACACCAGATGACATTAGTTAGAGAAGAAGAGACCAGATGACATTATTTAGAGGAGACAAGATGACATTAGTTAGAGAAGAAGAGACCAGATGACGTCAGTTAGAGAAGAGGACATCAGATGACATTAGTTAGAGAAGAAGAGACCAGATGACATTACTTAGAGAAGAGTAGACAAGATGACATTAGGTAGAGAAGAGGACACCAGATGACATTAGGTAGAGAAGAAGAGACCAAGATGACATTAGTTAGAGAAGAGGACATCAGAGGCCATTTGTTAGAGACGAAGAGACCTGATGACTTTAGTTAGAGAAGAAGAGACCAGATGACATTATTTAGAGGAGACCAGATGACATTAAATAGAGAAGAGGAGACCAGATGACATTAGGTAGAGAAAAGGAGACCAAATGACATTAGTTGGAGAAGAGGACATCAGATGACATTAGTTAGAGATGAAGAGACCACATGACATTAGGTAGAGAAAAGGACATCAGATGACATTCGGTAGAGAAGAAGGGACCAAGATGACTTTAGTTAGAGAAGAGGACATCAGATGCTATTTGTTAAAGATGAAGAGGACACCAGATGACATCAGTTAGAGAAGAGACCAGATGACGTTAGTTACAGAAGAAGACACCAGATGACATTACTTAGAGAAGAAGATACCAGATGATGTTGCTTAGAGAAGAGGAGACCAGATGACATAAGTAAGAGAACAGGAGACCAGATGAAATTAGTTATAGAATAAGAGACCAGATGACGTTAGTTAGAGAAGAGGACATCAGATGACATTAGTTAGAGAAAAGGAGACCAGATGACATAAGTAAGAGAACAGGAGACCAGATGACATTAGTTAGAGAAGAGGACACCAGATGACATTAGTTAGAGAAGAAGAGACCAGATGACATTATTTAGAGGAGACAAGATGACATTAGTTAGAGAAGAAGAGACCAGATGACGTTAGTTAGAGAAGAGGACATCAGATGACATTAGTTAGAGAAGAAGAGACCAGATGACATTACTTAGAGAAGAGTAGACAAGATGACATTAGGTAGAGAAGAGGACACCAGATGACATTAGGTAGAGAAGAAGAGACCAAGTTGACATTAGTTAGAGAAGAGGACATCAGAGCCCATTTGTTAGAGACGAAGAGACCTGATGACTTTAGTTAGAGAAGAAGAGACCAGATGACATTATTTAGAGGAGACCAGATGACATTAAATAGAGAAGAAGAGACCAGATGACATTAGGTAGAGAAAAGGAGACCAAATGACATTAGTTGGAGAAGAGGACATCAGATGACATTAGTTAGAGATGAAGAGACCACATGACATTAGGTAGAGAAAAGGACATCAGATGACATTCGGTAGAGAAGAAGGGACCAAGATGACTTTAGTTAGAGAAGAGGACATCAGATGCTATTTGTTAAAGATGAAGAGGACACCAGATGACATTAGTTAGAGAAGAGACCAGATGACGTTAGTTACAGAAGAAGACACCAGATGACATTACTTAGAGAAGAAGATACCAGATGATGTTGCTTAGAGAAGAGGAGACCAGATGACATAAGTAAGAGAACAGGAGACCAGATGAAATTAGTTATAGAATAAGAGACCAGATGACGTTAGTTAGAGAAGAGGACATCAGATGACATTAGTTAGAGAAGAGGAGACCAGATGACATAAGTAAGAGAACAGGAGACCAGATGACATAAGTAAGAGAACAGGAGACCAGATGATATTATTTAGATAACAGGAGCCTAGATGACATAAGTAAGAGAACAGGAGACCAGATGACATTAGTTAGAGAAGAGGACATCAGATGACATTAGTTAGAGAAGACGAGACCAAATGACATTAGTTAGAGAAGAGGAGACCAGATGACATTAGGTAGAGAAGAGGACACCAGATGACATTAGGTAGAGGAGACCAGATGACATTAAATAGAGAAGAGGAGACCAGATGACATTATTTAGAGAAAAGGAGACCAGATTACATTAGTTGGAGAAGAGGACATCAGATGACATTAGTTAGAGATGAAGAGACCACATAACATTAGTTAGAGGAGACCAGCTGACATTAGTTAGAGAAGAAGAGACCATATGGCATTAGGTAGAGAAGAGGATATCAGATGACATTAGGTAGAGAAGAAGGGACCAAGATGACTTTAGTTAGAGAAGAGGACATCAGATGCTATTTGTTAGAGATGAAGAGGACACCAGATGACATTAGTTAGAGAATAGACCAGATGACGTTAGTTAGAGAAGAGGAGACCAGATGACATTAGTTACAGAAGAAGAGACCAGATGACATTACTTAGAGAAGAAGAGACCAGATGACATTAGTTAGATAAGAGTAAAATAGATTACATTAGTTAGAGAAGAGGACACCAGATGCCATTAGTTATAGAAGTGGACACCAGATGACATTAGTTAGAGAAGAGGACACCAGACGACATTAGTTAGAGAAGGGGACACCAGATGACATTAGTTAGAGAAGAAGAGACCAGATGACATTATTTAGAGGAGACAAGATGACATTAGTTAGAGAAGAAGAGACCAGCTGACATTAGTTAGAGAAGAGGACATCAGATGACATTAGTTAGAGATGAAGAGACCACATGACATTAGTTAGAGGAGACCAGCTGACATTAGTTAGAGAAGAAGAGACCAGATGACATTAGGTAGAGAAAAGGAGACCAAATGACATTAGTTGGAGAAGAGGACATCAGATGACATTAGTTAGAGATGAAGAGACCACATGACATTAGGTAGAGAAAAGGACATCAGATGACATTCGGTAGAGAAGAAGGGACCAAGATGACTTTAGTTAGAGAAGAGGACATCAGATGCTATTTGTTAAAGATGAAGAGGACACCAGATGACATTAGTTAGAGAAGAGACCAGATGACGTTAGTTACAGAAGAAGACACCAGATGACATTACTTAGAGAAGAAGATACCAGATGATGTTGCTTAGAGAAGAGGAGACCAGATGACATAAGTAAGAGAACAGGAGACCAGATGAAATTAGTTATAGAATAAGAGACCAGATGACGTTAGTTAGAGAAGAGGACATCAGATGACATTAGTTAGAGAAGAGGAGACCAGATGACATAAGTAAGAGAACAGGAGACCAGATGACATAAGTAAGAGAACAGGAGACCAGATGATATTATTTAGATAACAGGAGCCTAGATGACATAAGTAAGAGAACAGGAGACCAGATGACATTAGTTAGAGAAGAGGACATCAGATGACATTAGTTAGAGAAGACGAGACCAAATGACATTAGTTAGAGAAGAGGAGACCAGATGACATTAGGTAGAGAAGAGGACACCAGATGACATTAGGTAGAGGAGACCAGATGACATTAAATAGAGAAGAGGAGACCAGATGACATTATTTAGAGAAAAGGAGACCAGATTACATTAGTTGGAGAAGAGGACATCAGATGACATTAGTTAGAGATGAAGAGACCACATAACATTAGTTAGAGGAGACCAGCTGACATTAGTTAGAGAAGAAGAGACCATATGGCATTAGGTAGAGAAGAGGATATCAGATGACATTAGGTAGAGAAGAAGGGACCAAGATGACTTTAGTTAGAGAAGAGGACATCAGATGCTATTTGTTAGAGATGAAGAGGACACCAGATGACATTAGTTAGAGAATAGACCAGATGACGTTAGTTAGAGAAGAGGAGACCAGATGACATTAGTTACAGAAGAAGAGACCAGATGACATTACTTAGAGAAGAAGAGACCAGATGACATTAGTTAGATAAGAGTAAAATAGATTACATTAGTTAGAGAAGAGGACACCAGATGCCATTAGTTATAGAAGTGGACACCAGATGACATTAGTTAGAGAAGAGGACACCAGACGACATTAGTTAGAGAAGGGGACACCAGATGACATTAGTTAGAGAAGAAGAGACCAGATGACATTATTTAGAGGAGACAAGATGACATTAGTTAGAGAAGAAGAGACCAGCTGACATTAGTTAGAGAAGAGGACATCAGATGACATTAGTTAGAGAAGAGGACATCAGATGACATTAGTTAGAGATGAAGAGACCACATGACATTAGTTAGAGGAGACCAGCTGACATTAGTTAGAGAAGAAGAGACCATATGGCATTAGGTAGAGAAGAAGGGACCAAGATGACTTTAGTTAGAGAAGAGGACATCAGATGCTATTTGTTAGAGATGAAGAGGACACCAGATGCCATTAGTTATAGAAGTGGACACCAGATGACATTAGTTAGAGAAGAGGACACCAGACGACATTAGTTAGAGAAGGGGACACCAGATGACATTAGTTAGAGAAGAAGAGACCAGATGACATTATTTAGAGGAGACAAGATGACATTAGTTAGAGAAGAAGAGACCAGCTGACGTTAGTTAGAGAAGAGGACATCAGATGACATTAGATAGAGAAGAAGAGACCAGATGACATTACTTAGAGAAGAGTAGACCAGATGACATTAGTTAGAGAAGAGGAGACCAGATGACATTAGTTAGAGAAGAGGAGACCAGATGACATTAGTTAGAGAAGAGGAGACCAGATGACATTATTTAGAGAAGAAGAGACCAGATGACATTAGTTAGAGAAGAGACCAGATGAAATTACTTAGAGAAGAAGATACCAGATTATGTTACTTAGAGAAGAGGAGACCAGATGAAATAAGTATGTGAACAGGAGACCAGATGACATTAGTTAGAGAAGAAGAGACCGGATGACATTAGTTAGAGAACAGGAGACCAGATGACATTAGTTAGAGAAGAGGAGACCAGATGACATTAGTTAGAGAAGAAGAGACCAGATGACATTAGTTAGAGAAGAGACCAGAGGACATTAGTTAGAGAAGAGGACACCAGATGACATTAGTTAGAGATGAAGAGACCAGATGACATTAGGTAGAGAAAAGGACATCAGATGACATTCGGTAGAGAAGAAGGGACCAAGATGACTTTAGTTAGAGAAGAGGACATCAGATGCTATTTGTTAAAGATGAAGAGGACACCAGATGACATTAGTTAGAGAAGAGACCAGATGACGTTAGTTACAGAAGAAGACACCAGATGACATTACTTAGAGAAGAAGATACCAGATGATGTTGCTTAGAGAAGAGGAGACCAGATGACATAAGTAAGAGAACAGGAGACCAGATGAAATTAGTTATAGAATAAGAGACCAGATGACGTTAGTTAGAGAAGAGGACATCAGATGACATTAGTTAGAGAAGAGGAGACCAGATGACATAAGTAAGAGAACAGGAGACCAGATGACATAAGTAAGAGAACAGGAGACCAGATGATATTATTTAGATAACAGGAGCCTAGATGACATAAGTAAGAGAACAGGAGACCAGATGACATTAGTTAGAGAAGAGGACATCAGATGACATTAGTTAGAGAAGACGAGACCAAATGACATTAGTTAGAGAAGAGGAGACCAGATGACATTAGGTAGAGAAGAGGACACCAGATGACATTAGGTAGAGGAGACCAGATGACATTAAATAGAGAAGAGGAGACCAGATGACATTATTTAGAGAAAAGGAGACCAGATTACATTAGTTGGAGAAGAGGACATCAGATGACATTAGTTAGAGATGAAGAGACCACATAACATTAGTTAGAGGAGACCAGCTGACATTAGTTAGAGAAGAAGAGACCATATGGCATTAGGTAGAGAAGACGATATCAGATGACATTAGGTAGAGAAGAAGGGACCAAGATGACTTTAGTTAGAGAAGAGGACATCAGATGCTATTTGTTAGAGATGAAGAGGACACCAGATGACATTAGTTAGAGAATAGACCAGATGACGTTAGTTAGAGAAGAGGAGACCAGATGACATTAGTTACAGAAGAAGAGACCAGATGACATTACTTAGAGAAGAAGAGACCAGATGACATTAGTTAGATAAGAGTAAAATAGATTACATTAGTTAGAGAAGAGGACACCAGATGCCATTAGTTATAGAAGTGGACACCAGATGACATTAGTTAGAGAAGAGGACACCAGACGACATTAGTTAGAGAAGGGGACACCAGATGACATTAGTTAGAGAAGAAGAGACCAGATGACATTATTTAGAGGAGACAAGATGACATTAGTTAGAGAAGAAGAGACCAGCTGACATTAGTTAGAGAAGAGGACATCAGATGACATTATTTAGAGAAGAGGACATCAGATGACATTAGTTAGAGATGAAGAGACCACATGACATTAGTTAGAGGAGACCAGCTGACATTAGTTAGAGAAGAAGAGACCATATGGCATTAGGTAGAGAAGAGGATATCACATGACATTAGGTAGAGAAGAAGGGACCAAGATGACTTTAGTTAGAGAAGAGGACATCAGATGCTATTTGTTAGAGATGAAGAGGACACCAGATGCCATTAGTTATAGAAGTGGACACCAGATGACATTAGTTAGAGAAGAGGACACCAGACGACATTAGTTAGAGAAGGGGACACCAGATGACATTAGTTAGAGAAGAAGAGACCACATGACATTATTTAGAGGAGACAAGATGACATTAGTTAGAGAAGAAGAGACCAGCTGACGTTAGTTAGAGAAGAGGACATCAGATGACATTACTTAGAGAAGAGTAGACCAGATGACATTAGTTAGAGAAGAGGAGACCAGATGACATTAGTTAGAGAAGAGGAGACCAGATGACATTAGTTAGAGAAGAGGAGACCAGATGACATTATTTAGAGAAGAAGAGACCAGATGACATTAGTTAGAGAAGAGACCAGATGAAATTACTTAGAGAAGAAGATACCAGATTATGTTACTTAGAGAAGAGGAGACCAGATGAAATAAGTATGTGAACAGGAGACCAGATGACATTAGTTAGAGAAGAAGAGACCGGATGACATTAGTTAGAGAACAGGAGACCAGATGACATTAGTTAGAGAAGAGGAGACCAGATGACATTAGTTAGAGAAGAAGAGACCAGATGACATTAGTTAGAGAAGAGACCAGAGGACATTAGTTAGAGAAGAGGACACCAGATGACATTAGTTAGAGAAGAGGAGACCAGATGACATTATTTAGAGAAGAAGAGACCAGATGACATTAGTTAGATAAGAGTAAAACAGATGAAATTAGTTAGAGAAGAGGACACCAGATGCGATTAGTTATAGAAGTGGACACCAGATGACATTAGTTAGAGAAGAGGACACCAGATGAAATTAGTTAGAGAAGGGGACACCAGATGACATTAGTTAGAGAAGAAGAGACCAGATGACATTATTTAGAGGAGACAAGATGACATTAGTTAGAGAAGAAGAGACCAGATGACATTACTTAGAGAAGAGTAGACAAGATGACATTAGGTAGAGAAGAGGACACCAGATGACATTAGGTAGAGAAGAAGAGACCAAGATGACATTAGTTAGAGAAGAGGACATCAGAGGCCATTTGTTAGAGACAAAGAGACCTGATGACTTTAGTTAGAGAAGAAGAGACCAGATGACATTATTTAGAGGAGACCAGATGACATTAAATAGAGAAGAGGAGACCAGATGACATTAGGTATAGAAAAGGAGACCAAATGACATTATTTGGAGAAGAGGACATCAGATGACATTAGTTAGAGATGAAGAGACCACATGACATTAGGTAGAGAAAAGGACATCAGATGACATTCGGTCGAGAAGAAGGGACCAAGATGACTTTAGTTAGAGAAGAGGACATCAGATGCTATTTGTTAAAGATGAAGAGGACACCAGATGACATTAGTTAGAGAAGAGACCAGATGACGTTAGTTACAGAAGAAGACACCAGATGACATTACTTAGAGAAGAAGATACCAGATGATGTTACTTAGAGAAGAGGAGACCATATGACATAAGTAAGAGAACAGGAGACCAGATGACATTATTTAGAGAATAAGAGACCAGATGACGTTAGTTAGAGAAGAGGACATCAGATGACATTAGTTAGAGAAGAGGAGACCAGATGACATAAGTAAGAGAAGAGGAGACCAGATGACATTAGTTAGAGAAGAGGACATCAGATGCTATTTGTTAGAGATGAAGAGGACACCAGATAACATTAGTTAGAGAAGAAGAGACCAGATGACGTTAGTTAGAGAAGAGGACACCACATGACATTAGTTAGAGGAGACCAGCTGACATTAGTTAGAGAAGAAGAGACCAGATGACATTAGGTAGAGAAGAGGACATCAGATGATATTAGGTAGAGAAGAAGGGACCAAGATGACTTTAGTTAGAGAAGAGGACATCAGATGACGTTAGTTAGAGAAGAGGACACCAGATGACATTAGTTAGAGAAGAGGAGACAAGATGACATTAGTTAGAGAAGAAGAGACCAGATGACATTATTTAGAGGAGACCAGATGACATTAAATAGAGAAGAGGAGACCAGATGACATTACGTAGAGAAAAGGAGACCAAATGACATTAGTTGGAGAAGAGGACATCAGATGACATTAGTTAGAGATGAAGAGACCACATGACATTAGGTAGAGAAAAGGACATCAGATGACATTCGGTAGAGAAGAAGGGACCAAGATGACTTTAGTTAGAGAAGAGGACATCAGATGCTATTTGTTAAAGATGAAGAGGACACCAGATGACATTAGTTAGAGAATAGACCAGATGACGTTAGTTACAGAAAAAGACACCAGATGACATTACTTAGAGAAGAAGATACCAGATGATGTTACTTAGAGAAGAGGAGACCATATGACATAAGTAAGAGAACAGGAGACCAGATGACATTATTTAGAGAATAAGAGACCAGATGACGTTAGTTAGAGAAGAGGACATCAGATGACATTAGTTAGAGAAGAGGAGACCAGATGACATAAGTAAGAGAAGAGGAGACCAGATGACATTAGTTAGAGAAGAGGACATCAGATGCTATTTGTTAGAGATGAAGAGGACACCAGATGACATTAGTTAGAGAAGAAGAGACCAGATGACGTTAGTTAGAGAAGAGGACACCACATGACATTAGTTAGAGGAGACCAGCTGACATTAGTTAGAGAAGAAGAGACCAGATGACATTAGGTAGAGAAGAGGACATCAGATGATATTAGGTAGAGAAGAAGGGACCAAGATGACTTTAGTTAGAGAAGAGGACATCAGATGACGTTAGTTAGAGAAGAGGACACCAGATGACATTAGTTAGAGAAGAGGAGACCAGATGACATTAGTTAGAGAAGAAGAGACCAGATGACATTATTTAGAGGAGACCAGATGACATTAAATAGAGAAGAGGAGACCAGATGACATTACGTAGAGAAAAGGAGACCAAATGACATTAGTTGGAGAAGAGGACATCAGATGACATTAGTTAGAGATGAAGAGACCACATGACATTAGGTAGAGAAAAGGACATCAGATGACATTCGGTAGAGAAGAAGGGACCAAGATGACTTTAGTTAGAGAAGAGGACATCAGATGCTATTTGTTAAAGATGAAGAGGACACCAGATGACATTAGTTAGAGAATAGACCAGATGACGTTAGTTACAGAAGAAGACACCAGATGACATTACTTAGAGAAGAAGATACCAGATGATGTTGCTTAGAGAAGAGGAGACCAGATGACATAAGTAAGAGAACAGGGGACCAGATGAAATTAGTTATAGAATAAGAGACCAGATGACGTTAGTTAGAGAAGAGGACATCAGATGACATTAGTTAGAGAAAAGGAGACCAGATGACTTAAGTAAGAGAACAGGAGACCAGATGACATTAGTTAGAGAAGAGGACATCAGATGCTATTTGTTAGAGATGAAGAGGACACCAGATGACATTAGTTAAAGAAGAGACCATATGACGTTAGTTAGAGATGAGGACACCACATGACATTAGTTAGAGGAGACCAGCTGACATTTTTTAGAGAAGAAGAGACCAGATGACATTAGGTAGAGAAGAGGACATCAGATGACATTAGGTAGAGAAGAAGGGACCAAGATGACTTTAGTTAGAGAAGAGGACATCAGATGACGTTAGTTAGAGAAGAGGACAGCAGATGACATTAGTTAGAGAAGAGGAGACCAGATGACATTAGTTAGAGAAGAAGAGACCAGATGACATTATTTAGAGGAGACCAGATGACATTAAATAGAGAAAAGGAGACCAGATGACATTACGTAGAGAAAAGGAGACCAAATGACATTAGTTGGAGAAGAGGACATCAGATGACATTAGTTAGAGATGAAGAGACCACATGACATTAGGTAGAGAAAAGGACATCAGATGACATTCGGTAGAGAAGAAGGGACCAAGATGACTTTAGTTAGAGAAGAGGACATCAGATGCTATTTGTTAAAGATGAAGAGGACACCAGATGACATTAGTTAGAGAAGAGACCAGATGATGTTAGTTAGAGAAGAGGAGACCAGATGACATTAGTTACAGAAGAAGAGACCTGATGAAATTACTTAGAGAAGAAGATACCAGATTATGTTACTTAGAGAAGAGGAGACCAGATAAAATAAGTAAGTGAACAGGAGACCAGATGACATTAGTTAGAGAAGAAGAGACCGGATGACATTAGTTGGAGAACAGGAGACCAGATGACATTAGTTAGAGAAGAGGAGACCAGATGACATTAGTTAGAGAAGAAGAGACCAGATGACATTAGTTAGAGAAGAGACCAGAGGACATTAGTTAGAGAAGAGGACACCAGATGACATTAGTTAGAGAAGAAGAGACCAGATGACATCACTTAGAGAAGAAGAGACCAGATGACGTTACTTAGAGAAGAGTAGACAAGATGACGTTAGTTAGAGAAGAGGAGACCAGATGACATAAGTTAGAGAAGAGGACACCAGATGACATTAGTTAGAGAAGAAGAGACCAGATGACATTACCTAGAGAAGTAGAGACCAGATGACGTTACTTAGAGAAGAGTAAACCAGATGACATTAGTTAGAGAAGAGGAGACCAGATGACATTAGTTAGAGAAGAGGAGACCAGATGACATTAGTTAGAGAAGAGGAGACCAGATGACATAAGTAAGAGAACAGGAGACCAGATGACATTAGTTAGAGAAGAAGAGACCAGATGACATTAGTTAGAGAAGAGGAGACCAGATGACATTAGTTAGAGAAGAAGAGACCAGATGACATTAGTTAGAGAAGAGACCAGAGGACATTAGTTAGAGAAGGGGACACCAGATGACATTAGTTAGAGAAGAGGAGACCAGATGACATTATTTAGAGAAGAAGAGACCAGATGACATCAGTTAGATAAGAAGAGACCAGATGACGTTACTTAGAGAAGAGTAAAACAGATGAAATTAGTTAGAGAAGAGGACACCAGATGCGACTAGTTATAGAAGTGGACACCAGATGACATTAGTTAGAGAAGAGGACACCAGATGAAATTAGTTAGAGAAGGGGACACCAGATGACATTAGTTAGAGAAGAAGAGACCAGATGACATTATTTAGAGGAGACAAGATGACATTAGTTAGAGAAGAAGAGACCAGATGACGTCAGTTTGAGAAGAGGACATCAGATGACATTAGTTAGAGAAGAAGAGACCAGATGACATTACTTAGAGAAGAGTAGACAAGATGACATTAGGTAGAGAAGAGGACACCAGATGACATTAGGTAGAGAAGAAGAGACCAAGATGACATTAGTTAGAGAAGAGGACATCAGGGGCCATTTGTTAGAGACGAAGAGACCTGATGACTTTAGTTAGAGAAGAAGAGACCAGATGACATTATTTAGAGGAGACCAGATGAAATTAAATAGAGAAGAGGAGACCAGATGACATTAGGTAGAGAAAAGGAGACCAAATGACATTAGTTGGAGAAGAGGACATCAGATGACATTACTTAGAGAAGAAGATACCAGATGATGTTGCTTAGAGAAGAGGAGACCAGATGACATAAGTAAGAGAACAGGAGACCAGATGAAATTAGTTATAGAATAAGAGACCAGATGACGTTAGTTAGAGAAGAGGACATCAGATGACATTAGTTAGAGAAGAGGAGACCAGATGCGATTAGTTATAGAAGTGGACACCAGATGACATTAGTTAGAGAAGAGGACACCAGATGACATTATTTAGATAACAGGAGCCTAGATGACATAAGTAAGAGAACAGGAGACCAGATGACATTAGTTAGAGAAGAGGACATCAGATGACATTAGTTAGAGAAGACGAGACCAAATGACATTAGTTAGAGAAGAGGAGACCAGATGACATTAGGTAGAGAAGAGGACACCAGATGACATTAGGTAGAGGAGACCAGATGACATTAAATAGAGAAGAGGAGACCAGATGACATTATTTAGAGAAAAGGAGACCAGATATTAGTTGGAGAAGAGGACATCAGATGACATTAGTTAGAGATGAAGAGACCACATAACATTAGTTAGAGGAGACCAGCTGACATTAGTTAGAGAAGAAGAGACCATATGGCATTAGGTAGAGAAGACGATATCAGATGACATTAGGTAGAGAAGAAGGGACCAAGATGACTTTAGTTAGAGAAGAGGACATCAGATGCTATTTGTTAGAGATGAAGAGGACACCAGATGACATTAGTTAGAGAATAGACCAGATGACGTTAGTTAGAGAAGAGGAGACCAGATGACATTAGTTACAGAAGAAGAGACCAGATGACATTACTTAGAGAAGAAGAGACCAGATGACATTAGTTAGATAAGAGTAAAATAGATTACATTAGTTAGAGAAGAGGACACCAGATGCCATTAGTTATAGAAGTGGACACCAGATGACATTAGTTAGAGAAGAGGACACCAGACGACATTAGTTAGAGAAGGGGACACCAGATGACATTAGTTAGAGAAGAAGAGACCAGATGACATTATTTAGAGGTGACAAGATGACATTAGTTAGAGAAGAAGAGACCAGCTGACGTTAGTTAGAGAAGAGGACATCAGATGACATTAGTTAGAGAAGAGGAGACCAGATGACATAAGTAAGAGAACAGGAGACCAGATGACATAAGTAAGCGAACAGGAGACCAGATGATATTAGTTAGATAACAGGAGCCTAGATGACATAAGTAAGAGAACAGGAGACCAGATTACATTAGTTAGAGAAGAAGAGACCAGATGACATTAGTTAGAGAAGAGGACATCAGATGACATTAGTTAGAGAAGACGAGACCAAATGACATTAGTTAGAGAAGAGGAGACCAGATGACATTAGGTAGAGAAGAGGACACCAGATGACATTAGGTAGAGGAGACCAGATGACATTAAATAGAGAAGAGGAGACCAGATGACATTATTTAGAGAAAAGGAGACCAGATTACATTAGTTGGAGAAGAGGACATCAGATGACATTAGTTAGAGATGAAGAGACCACATGACATTAGTTAGAGGAGACCAGCTGACATTAGTTAGAGAAGAAGAGACCATATGGCATTAGGTAGAGAAGAGGATAACACATGACATTAGGTAGAGAAGAAGGGACCAAGATGACTTTAGTTAGAGAAGAAGACATCAGATGCTATTTGTTAGAGATGAAGAGGACACCAGATGCCATTAGTTATAGAAGTGGACACCAGATGACATTAGTTAGAGAAGAGGACACCAGACGACATTAGTTAGAGAAGGGGACACCAGATGACATTAGTTAGAGAAGAAGAGACCAGATGACATTATTTAGAGGAGACAAGATGACATTAGTTAGAGAAGAAGAGACCAGCTGACGTTAGTTAGAGAAGAGGACATCAGATGACATTAGATAGAGAAGAAGAGACCAGATGACATTACTTAGAGAAGAAGATACCAGATGATGTTACTTAGAGAAGAGGAGACCATATGACATAAGTAAGAGAACAGGAGACCAGATGACATTATTTAGAGAATAAGAGACCAGATGACGTTAGTTAGAGAAGAGGACATCAGATGACATTAGGTAGAGAAGAAGGGACCAAGATGACTTTAGTTAGAGAAGAGGACATCAGATGCTATTTGTTAAAGATGAAGAGGACACCAGATGACATTAGTTAGAGAAGAGGAGACCAGATGACATTAGTTAGAGAAGAAGAGACCAGATGACATTATTTAGAGGAGACCAGATGACATTAAATAGAGAAAAGGAGACCAGATGACATTACGTAGAGAAAAGGAGACCAAATGACATTAGTTGGAGAAGAGGACATCAGATGAAATTAGTTAGAGATGAAGAGACCACATGACATTAGTTAGAGAAAAGGACATCAGATGACATTCGGTAGAGAAGAAGGGACCAAGATGACTTTAGTTAGAGAAGAGGACATCAGATGCTATTTGTTAAAGATGAAGAGGACACCAGATGACATTAGTTAGAGAAGAGACCAGATGACGTTAGTTAGAGAAGAGGAGACCAGATGACATTAGTTACAGAAGAAGAGACCTGATGAAATTACTTAGAGAAGAAGATACCAGATTATGTTACTTAGAGAAGAGGACACCAGATAAAATAAGTAAGTGAACAGGAGACCAGATGACATTAGTTAGAGAAGAAGAGACCGGATGACATTAGTTGGAGAACAGGAGACCAGATGACATTAGTTAGAGAAGAGGAGACCAGATGACATTAGTTAGAGAAGAAGAGACCAGATGACATTAGTTAGAGAAGAGACCAGAGGACATTAGTTAGAGAAGAGGACACCAGATGACATTAGTTAGAGAAGTAGAGACCAGATGACATTACTTTGAGAAGAAGAGACCAGATGACGTTACTTAGAGAAGAGTAGACCAGATGACATTATTTATAGAAGAGGAGACCAGATGACATTAGTTAGAGAAGAAGAGACCAGATGACATCACTTAGAGAAGAAGAGACCAGATGACGTTACTTAGAGAAGAGTAGACAAGATGACGTTAGTTAGAGAAGAGGAGACCAGATGACATTAGTTAGAGAAGAGGACACCAGATGACATTAGTTAGAGAAGAAGAGACCAGATGACATTACTTAGAGAAGAAGAGACCAGATGACGTTACTTAGAGAAGAGTAAACCAGATGACATTAGTTAGAGAAGAGGAGACCAGATGACATTAGTTAGAGAAGAGGAGACCAGATGACATTAGTTAGAGAAGAGGAGACCAGATGACATAAGTAAGAGAACAGGAGACCAGATGACATTAGTTAGAGAAGAAGAGACCAGATGACATTAGTTAGAGAAGAGGAGACCAGATGACATTAGTTAGAGAAGAAGAGACCAGATGACATTTGTTAGAGAAGAGACCAGAGGACATTAGTTAGAGAAGGGGACACCAGATGACATTAGTTAGAGAAGAGGAGACCAGATGACATTATTTAGAGAAGAAGAGACCAGATGACATTAGTTAGATAAGAAGAGACCAGATGACGTTACTTAGAGAAGAGTAAAACAGATGAAATTAGTTAGAGAAGAGGACACCAGATGCGACTAGTTATAGAAGTGGACACCAGATGACATTAGTTAGAGAAGAGGACACCAGATGAAATAAGTTAGAGAAGGGGACACCAGATGACATTAGTTAGAGAAGAAGAGACCAGATGACATTATTTAGAGGAGACAAGATGACATTAGTTAGAGAAGAAGAGACCAGATGACGTCAGTTAGAGAAGAGGACACCAGATGACATTAGTTAGAGAAGAAGAGACCAGATGACATTACTTAGAGAAGAGTAGACAAGATGACATTAGGTAGAGAAGAGGACACCAGATGACATTAGGTAGAGAAGAAGAGACCAAGATGACATTAGTTAGAGAAGAGGACATCAGAGGCCATTTGTTAGAGACGAAGAGACCTGATGACTTTAGTTAGAGAAGAAGAGACCAGATGACATTATTTAGAGGAGACCAGATGACATTATTTAGAGGAGACCAGATGACATTAAATAGAGAAGAGGAGACCAGATGACATTAGGTAGAGAAAAGGAGACCAAATGACATTAGTTGGAGAAGAGGACATCAGATGACATTACTTAGAGAAGAAGATACCAGATGATGTTGCTTAGAGAAGAGGAGACCAGATGACATAAGTAAGAGAACAGGAGACCAGATGAAATTAGTTATAGAATAAGAGACCAGATGACGTTAGTTAGAGAAGAGGACATCAGATGACATTAGTTAGAGAAGAGGAGACCAGATGCGATTAGTTATAGAAGTGGACACCAGATGACATTAGTTAGAGAAGAGGACACCAGATGACATTATTTAGATAACAGGAGCCTAGATGACATAAGTAAGAGAACAGGAGACCAGATGACATTAGTTAGAGAAGAGGACATCAGATGACATTAGTTAGAGAAGACGAGACCAAATGACATTAGTTAGAGAAGAGGAGACCAGATGACATTAGGTAGAGAAGAGGACACCAGATGACATTAGGTAGAGGAGACCAGATGACATTAAATAGAGAAGAGGAGACCAGATGACATTATTTAGAGAAAAGGAGACCAGATTACATTAGTTGGAGAAGAGGACATCAGATGACATTAGTTAGAGATGAAGAGACCACATAACATTAGTTAGAGGAGACCAGCTGACATTAGTTAGAGAAGAAGAGACCATATGGCATTAGGTAGAGAAGAGGATATCAGATGACATTAGGTAGAGAAGAAGGGACCAAGATGACTTTAGTTAGAGAAGAGGACATCAGATGCTATTTGTTAGAGATGAAGAGGACACCAGATGACATTAGTTAGAGAATAGACCAGATGACGTTAGTTAGAGAAGAGGAGACCAGATGACATTAGTTACAGAAGAAGAGACCAGATGACATTACTTAGAGAAGAAGAGACCAGATGACATTAGTTAGATAAGAGTAAAATAGATTACATTAGTTAGAGAAGAGGACACCAGATGCCATTAGTTATAGAAGTGGACACCAGATGACATTAGTTAGAGAAGAGGACACCAGACGACATTACTTAGAGAAGGGGACACCAGATGACATTAGTTAGAGAAGAAGAGACCAGATGACATTATTTAGAGGAGACAAGATGACATTAGTTAGAGAAGAAGAGACCAGCTGACGTTAGTTAGAGAAGAGGACATCAGATGACATTAGTTAGAGAAGAGGAGACCAGATGACATAAGTAAGAGAACAGGAGACCAGATGACATAAGTAAGCGAACAGGAGACCAGATGATATTAGTTAGATAACAGGAGCCTAGATGACATAAGTAAGAGAACAGGAGACCAGATTACATTAGTTAGAGAAGAAGAGACCAGATGACATTAGTTAGAGAAGATGACATCAGATGACATTAGTTAGAGAAGACGAGACCAAATGACATTAGTTAGAGAAGAGGAGACCAGATGACATTAGGTAGAGAAGAGGACACCAGATGACATTAGGTAGAGGAGACCAGATGACATTAAATAGAGAAGAGGAGACCAGATGACATTATTTAGAGAAAAGGAGACCAGATTACATTAGTTGGAGAAGAGGACATCAGATGACATTAGTTAGAGATGAAGAGACCACATGACATTAGTTAGAGGAGACCAGCTGACATTAGTTAGAGAAGAAGAGACCATATGGCATTAGGTAGAGAAGAGGATATCACATGACATTAGGTAGAGAAGAAGGGACCAAGATGACTTTAGTTAGAGAAGAGGACATCAGATGCTATTTGTTAGAGATGAAGAGGACACCAGATGCCATTAGTTATAGAAGTGGACACCAGATGACATTAGTTAGAGAAGAGGACACCAGACGACATTAGTTAGAGAAGGGGACACCAGATGACATTAGTTAGAGAAGAAGAGACCAGATGACATTATTTAGAGGAGACAAGATGACATTAGTTAGAGAAGAAGAGACCAGCTGACGTTAGTTAGAGAAGAGGACATCAGATGACATTAGATAGAGAAGAAGAGACCAGATGACATTACTTAGAGAAGAGTAGACCAGATGACATTAGTTAGAGAAGAGGAGACCAGATGACATTACTTAGAGAAGAGGAGACCAGATGACATTAGTTAGAGAAGAGGAGACCAGATGACATTATTTAGAGAAGAAGAGACCAGATGACATTAGTTAGAGAAGAGACCGTAGGACATTAGTTAGAGAAGAGGACACCAGATGACATTAGTTAGAGAAGAGGAGACCATATGACATTAGTTAGAGAAGAGGACACCAGATGACATTAGTTAGAGAAGAGGAGACCAGATGCCATTAGGTAGAGAAGAGGACACCAGATGACATTCGGTAGAGAAGAAGGGACCAAGATGACTTTAGTTAGAGAAGAGGACATCAGATGCTATTTGTTAAAGATGAAGAGGACACCAGATGACATTACTTAGAGAAGAAGATACCAGATGATGTTACTTAGAGAAGAGGAGACCAGATGACATAAGTAAGAGAACAGGAGACCAGATGACATTAGTTAGAGAAGAGGAGACCAGATGACATTAGTTAGAGATGAAGAGACCACATGACATTAGTTAGAGGAGACCAGCTGACATTAGTTAGAGAAGAAGAGACCAGATGACATTAGGTAGAGAAGAGGACATCAGATGACATTAGGTAGAGACGAAGGGACCAAGATGACTTTAGTTAGTGAAGAGGACATCAGATGACATTAGTTAGAGAAGAGGACACCAGATGACATTAGTTAGAGAAGAGGAGACCAGATGACATTAGTTAGAGAAGAAGAGACCAGATGACATTATTTAGAGGAGACCAGAGAACATTAAATAGAGAAGAGGAGATCAGATGACATTACGTAGAGAAAAGGAGACCAAATGACATTAGTTGGAGAAGAGGACATCAGATGACATTAGTTAGAGATGATGAGACAACATGACATTAGGTAGAGAAAAGGACATCAGATGACATTCGGTAGAGAAGAAGGGACCAAGATGACTTTAGTTAGAGAAGAGGACATCAGATGCTATTTGTTAAAGATGAAGAGGACACCAGATGACATTAGTTAGAGAATAGACCAGATGACGTTAGTTACAGAAGAAGAGACCAGATGACATTACTTAGAGAAGAAGATACCAGATGATGTTACTTAGAGAAGAGGAGACCAGATGATGTTACTTAGAGAAGAGGAGACCAGATGACATAAGTAAGAGAACAGGAGACCAGATGACATTAGTTAGAGAAGAGACCAGAGGACATTAGTTAGAGAAGAGGACACCAGATGACATTAGTTCGAGAAGAAGAGACCAGATGACATTACTTAGAGAAGAAGAGACCAGATGACGTTACTTAGAGAAGAGTAGAGCAGATGTCATTAGTTATAGAAGAGGAGACCAGATGACATTAGTTAGAGAAGAAGAGACCAGATGACATTATTTAGAGGAGACCAGATGACATTAAATAGAGAAAAGGAGACCAGATGACATTACGTAGAGAAAAGGAGACCAAATGACATTAGTTGGAGAAGAGGACATCAGATGACATTAGTTAGAGATGAAGAGACCACATGACATTAGGTAGAGAAAAGGACATCAGATGACATTCGGTAGAGAAGAAGGGACCAAGATGACTTTAGTTAGAGAAGAGGACATCAGATGCTATTTGTTAAAGATGAAGAGGACACCAGATGACATTAGTTAGAGAAGAGACCAGATGACGTTAGTTAGAGAAGAGGAGACCAGATGACATTAGTTACAGAAGAAGAGACCAGATGAAATTACTTAGAGAAGAAGATACCAGATTATGTTACTTAGAGAAGAGGAGACCAGATAAAATAAGTAAGTGAACAGGAGACCAGATGACATTAGTTAGAGAAGAAGAGACCGGATGACATTAGTTGGAGAACAGGAGACCAGATGACATTAGTTAGAGAAGAGGAGACCAGATGACATTAGTTAGAGAAGAAGAGACCAGATGACATTAGTTAGAGAAGAGACCAGAGGACATTAGTTAGAGAATAGGACACCAGATGACATTAGTTAGAGAAGAAGAGACCAGATGACATTACTTAGAGAAGAAGAGACCAAATGCTTTTTCTTAGAGAAGAGTAGACCAGATGACATTTATAGAAGAGGAGACCAGATGACATTAGTTAGATAAGAAGAGACCAGATGACATCACTTAGAGAAGAAGAGACCAGATGACGTTACTTAGAGAAGAGTAGACAAGATGACGTTAGTTAGAGAAGAGGAGACCAGATGACATTAGTTAGAGAAGAGGACACCAGATGACATTAGTTAGAGAAGAAGAGACCAGATGACATTACTTAGAGAAGAAGAGACCAGATGACGTTACTTAGAGAAGAGTAAACCAGATGACATTAGTTAGAGAAGAGGAGACCAGATGAAATTAGTTAGAGAAGAGGAGACCAGATGACATTAGTTAGAGAAGAGGAGACCAGATGACATAAGTAAGAGAACAGGAGACCAGATGACATTAGTTAGAGAAGAAGAGACCAGATGACATTAGTTAGAGAAGAGGAGACCAGATGACATTAGTTAGAGAAGAAGAGACCAGATGACATTAGTTAGAGAAGAGACCAGAGGACATTAGTTAGAGAAGGGGACACCAGATGACATTAGTTAGAGAAGAGGAGACCAGATGACATTATTTAGAGAAGAAGAGACCAGATGACATTAGTTAGATAAGAAGAGACCAGATGACGTTACTTAGAGAAGAGTAAAACAGATGAAATTAGTTAGAGAAGAGGACACCAGTTGCGATTAGTTATAGAAGTGGACACCAGATGACATTAGTTAGAGAAGAGGACACCAGATGAAATTAGTTAGAGAAGGGGACACCAGATGACATTAGTTAGAGAAGAAGAGACCAGATGACATTATTTAGAGGAGACAAGATGACATTAGTTAGAGAAGAAGAGACCAGATGACGTCAGTTAGAGAAGAGGACATCAGATGACATTAGTTAGAGAAGAAGAGACCAGATGACATTACTTAGAGAAGAGTAGACAAGATGACATTAGGTAGAGAAGAGGACACCAGAGGCCATTTGTTAGAGACGAAGAGACCTGATGACTTTAGTTAGAGAAGAAGAGACCAGATGACATTATTTAGAGGAGACCAGATGACATTAAATAGAGAAGAGGAGACCAGATGACATTAGGTAGAGAAAAGGAGACCAAATGACATTAGTTGGAGAAGAGGACATCAGATGACATTAGTTAGAGATGAAGAGACCACATGACATTAGGTAGAGAAAAGGACATCAGATGACATTCGGTAGAGAAGAAGGGACCAAGATGACTTTAGTTAGAGAAGAGGACATCAGATGCTATTTGTTAAAGATGAAGAGGACACCAGATGACATTAGTTAGAGAAGAGACCAGATGACGTTAGTTACAGAAGAAGACACCAGATGACATTACTTAGAGAAGAAGATACCAGATTATGTTGCTTAGAGAAGAGGAGACCAGATGACATAAGTAAGAGAACAGGAGACCAGATGAAATTAGTTATAGAATAAGAGACCAGATGACGTTAGTTAGAGAAGAGGACATCAGATGACATTAGTTAGAGAAGAGGAGACCAGATGAAATTAGTTATAGAATAAGAGACCAGATGACATTAGTTAGAGAAGAGGACACCAGATGACATTAGTTAGAGAAGAAGAGACCAGATGACATTATTTAGAGGAGACAAGATGACATTAGTTAGAGAAGAAGAGACCAGATGACGTTAGTTAGAGAAGAGGACATCAGATGACATTAGTTAGAGAAGAAGAGACCAGATGACATTACTTAGAGAAGAGTAGACAAGATGACATTAGGTAGAGAAGAGGACACCAGATGACATTAGGTAGAGAAGAAGAGACCAAGATGACATTAGTTAGAGAAGAGGACATCAGAGCCCATTTGTTAGAGACGAAGAGACCTGATGACTTTAGTTAGAGAAGAAGAGACCAGATGACATTATTTAGAGGAGACCAGATGACATTAAATAGAGAAGAGGAGACCAGATGACATTAGGTAGAGAAAAGGAGACCAAATGACATTAGTTGGAGAAGAGGACATCAGATGACATTAGTTAGAGATGAAGAGACCACATGACATTAGGTAGAGAAAAGGACATCAGATGACATTCGGTAGAGAAGAAGGGACCAAGATGACTTTAGTTAGAGAAGAGGACATCAGATGCTATTTGTTAAAGATGAAGAGGACACCAGATGACATTAGTTAGAGAAGAGACCAGATGACGTTAGTTACAGAAGAAGACACCAGATGACATTACTTAGAGAAGAAGATACCAGATGATGTTGCTTAGAGAAGAGGAGACCAGATGACATAAGTAAGAGAACAGGAGACCAGATGAAATTAGTTATAGAATAAGAGACCAGATGACGTTAGTTAGAGAAGAGGACATCAGATGACATTAGTTAGAGAAGAGGAGACCAGATGACATAAGTAAGAGAACAGGAGACCAGATGACATAAGTAAGAGAACAGGAGACCAGATGATATTATTTAGATAACAGGAGCCTAGATGACATAAGTAAGAGAACAGGAGACCAGATGACATTAGTTAGAGAAGAGGACATCAGATGACATTAGTTAGAGAAGACGAGACCAAATGACATTAGTTAGAGAAGAGGAGACCAGATGACATTAGGTAGAGAAGAGGACACCAGATGACATTAGGTAGAGGAGGCCAGATGACATTAAATAGAGAAGAGGAGACCAGATGACATTATTTAGAGAAAAGGAGACCAGATTACATTAGTTGGAGAAGAGGACATCAGATGACATTAGTTAGAGATGAAGAGACCACATAACATTAGTTAGAGGAGACCAGCTGACATTAGTTAGAGAAGAAGAGACCATATGGCATTAGGTAGAGAAGAGGATATCAGATGACATTAGGTAGAGAAGAAGGGACCAAGATGACTTTAGTTAGAGAAGAGGACATCAGATGCTATTTGTTAGAGATGAAGAGGACACCAGATGACATTAGTTAGAGAATAGACCAGATGACGTTAGTTAGAGAAGAGGAGACCAGATGACATTAGTTACAGAAGAAGAGACCAGATGACATTACTTAGAGAAGAAGAGACCAGATGACATTAGTTAGATAAGAGTAAAATAGATTACATTAGTTAGAGAAGAGGACACCAGATGCCATTAGTTATAGAAGTGGACACCAGATGACATTAGTTAGAGAAGAGGACACCAGACGACATTAGTTAGAGAAGGGGACACCAGATGACATTAGTTAGAGAAGAAGAGACCAGATGACATTATTTAGAGGAGACAAGATGACATTAGTTAGATAAGAAGAGACCAGCTGACGTTAGTTAGAGAAGAGGACATCAGATGACATTAGTTAGAGAAGAGGAGACCAGATGACATAAGTAAGAGAACAGGAGACCAGATGACATAAGTAAGCGAACAGGAGACCAGATGATATTAGTTAGATAACAGGAGCCTAGATGACATAAGTAAGAGAACAGGAGACCAGATTACATTAGTTAGAGAAGAAGAGACCAGATGACATTAGTTAGAGAAGAGGACATCAGATGACATTAGTTAGAGAAGACGAGACCAAATGACATTAGTTAGAGAAGAGGAGACCAGATGACATTAGGTAGAGAAGAGGACACCAGATGACATTAGGTAGAGGAGACCAGATGACATTAAATAGAGAAGAGGAGACCAGATGACATTATTTAGAGAAAAGGAGACCAGATTACATTAGTTGGAGAAGAGGACATCAGATGACATTAGTTAGAGATGAAGAGACCACATGACATTAGTTAGAGGAGACCAGCTGACATTAGTTAGAGAAGAAGAGACCATATGGCATTAGGTAGAGAAGAGGATATCACATGACATTAGGTAGAGAAGAAGGGACCAAGATGACTTTAGTTATAGAAGAGGACATCAGATGCTATTTGTTAGAGATGAAGAGGACACCAGTTGCCATTAGTTATAGAAGTGGACACCAGATGACATTAGTTAGAGAAGAGGACACCAGACGACATTAGTTAGAGAAGGGGACACCAGATGACATTAGTTAGAGAAGAAGAGACCAGATGACATTATTTAGAGTGGACAAGATGACATTAGTTAGAGAAGAAGAGACCAGCTGACGTTAGTTAGAGAAGAGGACATCAGATGACATTAGATAGAGAAGAAGAGACCAGATGACATTACTTAGAGAAGAGTAGACCAGATGACATTAGTTAGAGAAGAGGAGACCAGATGACATTAGTTAGAGAAGAGGAGACCAGATGACATTAGTTAGAGAAGAGGAGACCAGATGACATTATTTAGAGAAGAAGAGACCAGATGACATTAGTTAGAGAAGAGGAGACCAGATGACATTAGGTAGAGAAGAGGACACCAGATGACATTCGGTAGAGAAGAAGGGACCAAGATGACTTTAGTTAGAGAAGAGGACATCAGATGCTATTTGTTAAAGATGAAGAGGACACCAGATGACATTAGTTAGAGAAGAGACCAGATGACGTTAGTTAGTGAAGAGGAGACCAGATGACATTAGTTACAGAAGAAGAGACCAGATGACATTAATTAGAGAAGAAGATACCAGATGATGTTACTTAGAGAAGAGGAGACCAGATGACATAAGTAAGAGAACAGGAGACCAGATGACATTAGTTAGAGAAGAGGAGACCAGATGACATTAGTTAGAGATGAAGAGACCACATGACATTACTTAGAGGAGACCAGCTGACATTAGTTAGAGAAGAAGAGACCAGATGACATTAGGTAGAGAAGAGGACATCAGATGATATTAGGTAGAGAAGAAGGGACCAAGATGACTTTAGTTAGAGAAGAGGACATCAGATGACGTTAGTTAGAGAAGAGGACACCAGATGACATTAGTTAGAGAAGAGGAGACCAGATGACATTAGTTAGAGAAGAGGAGACCAGATGACATTAGTTAGAGAAGAAGAGACCAGATGACATTATTTAGAGGAGACCAGAGAACATTAAATAGAGAAGAGGAGATCAGATGACATTACGTAGAGAAAAGGAGACCAAATGACATTAGTTGGAGAAGAGGACATCAGATGACATTAGTTAGAGATGATGAGACAACATGACATTAGGTAGAGAAAAGGACATCAGATGACATTCGGTAGAGAAGAAGGGACCAAGATGACTTTAGTTAGAGAAGAGGACATCAGATGCTATTTGTTAAAGATGAAGAGGACACCAGATGACATTAGTTAGAGAAGAGACCAGATGACGTTAGTTACAGAAGAAGAGACCAGATGACATTACTTAGAGAAGAAGATACCAGATGATGTTACTTAGAGAAGAGGAGACCAGATGATGTTACTTAGAGAAGAGGAGACCAGATGACATAAGTAAGAGAACAGGAGACCAGATGACATTAGTTAGAGAAGAGACCAGAGGACATTAGTTAGAGAAGAGGACACCAGATGACATTAGTTCGAGAAGAAGAGACCAGATGACATTACTTAGAGAAGAAGAGACCAGATGACGTTACTTAGAGAAGAGTAGACCAGATGTCATTAGTTATAGAAGAGGAGACCAGATGACATTAGTTAGAGAAGAAGAGACCAGATGACATTACTTAGAGAAGAAGAGACCAGATGACGTTACTTAGAGAAGAGTACACAAGATAACGTTAGTTAGAGAAGAGGACACCAGATGACATTAGTTAGAGAAGAGGACACCAGATGACATTAGTTAGAGAAGAAGAGACCAGATGACATTACTTAGAGAAGAAGAGACCAAATGACGTTACTTAGAGAAGAGTAAACCAGATGACATTAGTTAGAGAAGAGGAGACCAGATGACATAAGTAAGAGAACAGGAGACCAGATGACATTAGTTAGAGAAGAAGAGACCAGATGACATTAGTTAGAGAAGAGGAGACCAGATGACATTAGTTAGAGAAGAAGAGACCAGATGACATTAGTTAGAGAAGAGACCAGAGGACATTAGTTAGAGAAGGGGACACCAGATGACATTAGTTAGAGAAGAGGAGACCAGATGACATTATTTAGAGAAAAAGAGACCAGATGACATTAGTTAGATAAGAGTAAAACAGATGAAATTAGTTAGAGAAGAGGACACCAGATGCGATTAGTTATAGAAGTGGACACCAGATGACATTAGTTAGAGAAGAGGACACCAGATGAAATTAGTTAGAGAAGGGGACACCAGATGACATTAGTTAGAGAAGAAGAGACCAGATGACATTATTTAGAGGAGACAAGATGACATTAGTTAGAAAAGAAGAGACCAGATGACGTTAGTTAGAGAAGAGGACATCAGATGACATTAGTTAGAGAAGAAGAGACCACATGACATTACTTAGAGAAGAGTAGACAAGATGACATTAGGTAGAGAAGAGGACACCAGATGACATTAGGTAGAGAAGAAGAGACCAAGATGACATTAGTTAGAGAAGAGGACATCAGAGGCCATTTGTTAGAGACAAAGAGACCTGATGACTTTAGTTAGAGAAGAAGAGACCAGATGACATTATTTAGAGGAGACCAGATGACATTAAATAGAGAAGAGGAGACCAGATGACATTAGGTAGAGAAAAGGAGACCAAATGACATTAGTTGGAGAAGAGGACATCAGATGACATTAGTTAGAGATGAAGAGACCACATGACATTAGGTAGAGAATAGGACATCAGATGACATTCGGTAGAGAAGAAGGGACCAAGATGACTTTAGTTAGAGAAGAGGACATCAGATGCTATTTGTTAAAGATGAAGAGGACACCAGATGACATTAGTTAGAGAAGAGACCAGATGACGTTAGTTACAGAAGAAGACACCAGATGACATTACTTAGAGAAGAAGATACCAGATGATGTTGCTTAGAGAAGAGGAGACCAGATGACATAAGTAAGAGAACAGGAGACCAGATGAAATTAGTTATAGAATAAGAGACCAGATGACGTTAGTTATTGAAGAGGACATCAGATGACATTAGTTAGAGAAGAGGAGACCAGATGACATAAGTAAGAGAACAGGAGACCAGATGACATACGTAAGAGAACAGGAGACCAGATGATATTATTTAGATAACAGGAGCCTAGATGACATAAGTAAGAGAACAGGAGACCAGATGACATTAGGTAGAGAAGAGGACACCAGATGACATTAGGTAGAGGAGACCAGAGGACATTAAATAGAGAAGAGGAGACCAGATGACATTATTTAGAGAAAAGGAGACCAGATTACATTAGTTGGAGAAGAGGACATCAGATGACATTAGTTAGAGATGAAGAGACCACATGACATTAGTTAGAGGAGACCAGCTGACATTAGTTAGAGAAGAAGAGACCATATGGCATTAGGTAGAGAAGCGGATATCAGATGACATTAGGTAGAGAAGAAGGGACCAAGATGACTTTAGTTAGAGAAGAGGACATCAGATGCTATTTGTTAGAGATGAAGAGGACACCAGATGACATTAGTTAGAGAATAGACCAGATGACGTTAGTTAGAGAAGAGGAGACCAGATGACATTAGTTACAGAAGAAGAGACCAGATGACATTACTTAGAGAAGAAGAGACCAGATGACATTAGTTAGATAAGAGTAAAATAGATTACATTAGTTAGAGAAGAGGACACCAGATGCCATTAGTTATAGAAGTGGACACCAGATGACATTAGTTAGAGAAGAAGACACCAGACGACATTAGTTAGAGAAGGGGACACCAGATGACATTAGTTAGAGAAGAAGAGACCAGATGACATTATTTAGAGGAGACAAGATGACATTAGTTAGAGAAGAAGAGACCAGCTGACGTTAGTTAGAGAAGAGGACATCAGATGACATTAGTTAGAGAAGAGGAGACCAGATGACATAAGTAAGAGAACAGGAGACCAGATGACATAAGTAAGAGAACAGGAGACCAGATGATATTAGTTAGATAACAGGAGCCTAGATGACATAAGTAAGAGAACAGGAGACCAGATGACATTAGTTAGAGAAGAGGAGACCAGATGACATTAGTTAGAGAAGAGGACATCAGATGACATTAGGTAGAGAAAAGGACATCAGATGACATTCGGTAGAGAAGAAGGGACCAAGATGACTTTAGTTAGAGAAGAGGACATCAGATGCTATTTGTTAAAGATGAAGAGGACACCAGATGACATTAGTTAGAGAAGAGACCAGATGACGTTAGTTAGAGAAGAGGAGACCAGATGACATTAGTTACAGAAGAAGAGACCAGATGAAATTACTTAGAGAAGAAGATACCAGATTATGTTACTTAGAGAAGAGGAGACCAGATAAAATAAGTAAGTGAACAGGAGACCAGATGACATTAGTTAGAGAAGAAGAGACCGGATGACATTAGTTGGAGAACAGGAGACCAGATGACATTAGTTAGAGAAGAGGAGACCAGATGACATTAGTTAGAGAAGAAGAGACCAGATGACATTAGTTAGAGAAGAGACCAGAGGACATTAGTTAGAGAAGAGGACACCAGATGACATTAGTTAGAGAAGAAGAGACCAGAGGACATTACTTAGAGAAGAAGAGACCAGATGACGTTACTTAGAGAAGAGTAGACCAGATGACATTATTTATAGAAGAGGAGACCAGATGACATTAGTTAGAGAAGAAGAGACCAGATGACATCACTTAGAGAAGAAGAGACCAGATGACGTTACTTAGAAAAGAGTAGACAATATGACGTTAGTTAGAGAAGAGGAGACCAGATGACATTAGTTAGAGAAGAGGACACCAGATGACATTAGGTAGAGAAGAAGAGACCAGATGACATTACTTAGAGAAGAAGAGACCAGATGACGTTACTTAGAGAAGAGTAAACCAGATGACATTAGTTAGAGAAGAGGAGACCAGATGACATTAGTTAGAGAAGAGGAGACCAGATGACATAAGTAAGAGAAAAGGAGACCAGATGACATTAGTTAGAGAAGAAGAGACCAGATGACATTATTTAGAGGAGACCAGAGAACATTAAATAGAGAAGAGGAGATCAGATGACATTACGTAGAGAAAAGGAGACCAAATGACATTACTTGGAGAAGAGGACATCAGATGACATTAGTTAGAGATGATGAGACAACATGACATTAGGTAGAGAAAAGGACATCAGATGACATTCGGTAGAGAAGAAGGGACCAAGATGACTTTAGTTAGAGAAGAGGACATCAGATGCTATTTGTTAAAGATGAAGAGGACACCAGATGACATTAGTTAGAGAAGAGACCAGATGACGTTAGTTACAGAAGAAGAGACCAGATGACATTACTTAGAGAAGAAGATACCAGATGATGTTACTTAGAGAAGAGGAGACCAGATGATGTTACTTAGAGAAGAGGAGACCAGATGACATAAGTAAGAGAACAGGAGACCAGATGACATTAGTTAGAGAAGAGACCAGAGGACATTAGTTAGAGAAGAGGACACCAGATGACATTAGTTCGAGAAGAAGAGACGAGATGACATTACTTAGAGAAGAAGAGACCAGATGACGTTACTTAGAGAAGAGTAGACCAGATGTCATTAGTTATAGAAGAGGAGACCAGATGACATTAGTTAGAGAAGAAGAGACCAGATGACATTATTTAGAGGAGACCAGATGACATTAAATAGAGAAAAGGAGACCAGATGACATTACGTAGAGAAAAGGAGACCAAATGACATTAGTTGGAGAAGAGGACATCAGATGACATTAGTTAGAGATGAAGAGACCACATGACATTAGGTAGAGAAAAGGACATCAGATGACATTCGGTAGAGAAGAAGGGACCAAGATGACTTTAGTTAGAGAAGAGGACATCAGATGCTATTTGTTAAAGATGAAGAGGACACCAGATGACATTAGTTAGAGAAGAGACCAGATGACGTTAGTTAGAGAAGAGGAGACCAGATGACATTAGTTACAGAAGAAGAGACCAGATGAAATTACTTAGAGAAGAAGATACCAGATTATGTTACTTAGAGAAGAGGAGACCAGATAAAATAAGTAAGTGAACAGGAGACCAGATGACATTAGTTAGAGAAGAAGAGACCGGATGACATTAGTTGGAGAACAGGAGACCAGATGACATTAGTTAGAGAAGAGGAGACCAGATGACATTAGTTAGAGAAGAAGAGACCAGATGACATTAGTTAGAGAAGAGACCAGAGGACATTAGTTAGAGAAGAGGACACCAGATGACATTAGTTAGAGAAGAAGAGACCAGATGACATTACTTAGAGAAGAAGAGACCAGATGACGTTACTTAGAGAAGAGTAGACCAGATGACATTATTTATAGAAGAGGAGACCAGATGACATTAGTTAGAGAAGAAGAGACCAGATGACATCACTTAGAGAAGAAGAGACCAGATGACGTTACTTAGAAAAGAGTAGACAATATGACGTTAGTTAGAGAAGAGGAGACCAGATGACATTAGTTAGAGAAGAGGACACCAGATGACATTAGTTAGAGAAGAAGAGACCAGATGACATTACTTAGAGAAGAAGAGACCAGATGACGTTACTTAGAGAAGAGTAAACCAGATGACATTAGTTAGAGAAGAGGAGACCAGATGACATTAGTTAGAGAAGAGGAGACCAGATGACATAAGTAAGAGAAAAGGAGACCAGATGACATTAGTTAGAGAAGAAGAGACCAGATGACATTAGTTAGAGAAGAGGAGACCAGATGACATTAGTTAGAGAAGAAGAGACCAGATGACATTAGTTAGAGAAGAGACCAGAGGACATTAGTTAGAGAAGGGGACACCAGATGACTTTAGTTAGAGAAGAGGAGACCAGATGACATTATTTAGAGAAGAAGAGACCAGATGACATTAGTTAGATAAGAAGAGACCAGATGACGTTACTTAGAGAAGTGTAAAACAGATGAAATTAGTTAGAGAAGAGGACACCAGATGCGATTAGTTATAGAAGTGGACACCAGATGACATTAGGTAGAGGAGACCAGATGACATTAAATAGAGAAGAGGAGACCAGATGACATTATTTAGAGAAAAGGAGACCAGATTACATTAGTTGGAGAAGAGGACATCAGATGACATTAGTTAGAGATGAAGAGACCACATGACATTAGTTAGAGGAGACCAGCTGACATTAGTTAGAGAAGAAGAGACCATATGGCATTAGGTAGAGAAGAGGATATCACATGACATTAGGTAGAGAAGAAGGGACCAAGATGACTTTAGTTAGAGAAGAGGACATCAGATGCTATTTGTTAGAGATGAAGAGGACACCAGATGCCATTAGTTATAGAAGTGGACACCAGATGACATTAGTTAGAGAAGAGGACACCAGACGACATTAGGTAGAGAAGAAGGGACCAAGATGACTTTAGTTAGAGAAGAGGACATCAGATGCTATTTGTTAAAGATGAAGAGGACACCAGATGGCAATAGTTAGAGAAGAAGAGACCAGATGACATTACTTAGAGAAGAAGAGACCAGATGACATTACTTAGAGAAGAAGATACCAGATGATGTTACTTAGAGAAGAGGAGACCAGATGATGTTACTTAGAGAAGAGGAGACCAGATGACATAAGTAAGAGAAGAGGAGACCAGATGACATTAGTTAGAGAAGAGACCAGAGGACATTAGTTAGAGAAGATGACACCAGATGACATTAGTTCGAGAAGAAGAGACCAGATGACATTACTTAGAGAAGAAGAGACCAGATGACGTTACTTAGAGAAGAGTAGACCAGATGTCATTAGTTATAGAAGAGGAGACCAGATGACATTAGTTAGAGAAGAAGAGACCAGATGACATTACTTAGAGAAGAAGAGACCAGATGACGTTACTTAGAGAAGAGTACACAAGATGACGTTAGTTAGAGAAGAGGACACCAGATGACATTAGTTAGAGAAGAGGACACCAGATGACATTAGTTAGAGATGAAGAGACCACATGACATTAGTTAGAGGAGACCAGCTGACATTAGTTAGAGAAGAAGAGACCAGATGACATTAGGTAGAGAAGATGACATCAGATGACATTAGGTAGAGACGAAGGGACCAAGATGACTTTAGTTAGTGAAGAGGACATCAGATGACATTAGTTAGAGAAGAGGAGACCAGATGACATTAGTTAGAGAAGAAGAGACCAGATGACATTATTTAGAGGAGACCAGAGAACATTAAATAGAGAAGAGGAGATCAGATGACATTACGTAGAGAAAAGGAGACCAAATGACATTACTTGGAGAAGAGGACATCAGATGACATTAGTTAGAGATGATGAGACAACATGACATTAGGTAGAGAAAAGGACATCAGATGACATTCGGTAGAGAAGAAGGGACCAAGATGACTTTAGTTAGAGAAGAGGACATCAGATGCTATTTGTTAAAGATGAAGAGGACACCAGATGACATTAGTTAGAGAAGAGACCAGATGACGTTAGTTACAGAAGAAGAGACCAGATGACATTACTTAGAGAAGAAGATACCAGATGATGTTACTTAGAGAAGAGGAGACCAGATGATGTTACTTAGAGAAGAGGAGACCAGATGACATAAGTAAGAGAACAGGAGACCAGATGACATTAGTTAGAGAAGAGACCAGAGGACATTAGTTAGAGAAGAGGACACCAGATGACATTAGTTCGAGAAGAAGAGACCAGATGACATTACTTAGAGAAGAAGAGACCAGATGACGTTACTTAGAGAAGAGTAGACCAGATGTCATTAGTTATAGAAGAGGAGACCAGATGACATTAGTTAGAGAAGAAGAGACCAGATGACATTATTTAGAGGAGACCAGATGACATTAAATAGAGAAAAGGAGACCAGATGACATTACGTAGAGAAAAGGAGACCAAATGACATTAGTTGGAGAAGAGGACATCAGATGACATTAGTTAGAGATGAAGAGACCACATGACATTAGGTAGAGAAAAGGACATCAGATGACATTCGGTAGAGAAGAAGGGACCAAGATGACTTTAGTTAGAGAAGAGGACATCAGATGCTATTTGTTAAAGATGAAGAGGACACCAGATGACATTAGTTAGAGAAGAGACCAGATGACGTTAGTTAGAGAAGAGGAGACCAGATGACATTAGTTACAGAAGAAGAGACCAGATGAAATTACTTAGAGAAGAAGATACCAGATTATGTTACTTAGAGAAGAGGAGACCAGATAAAATAAGTAAGTGAACAGGAGACCAGATGACATTAGTTAGAGAAGAAGAGACCGGATGACATTAGTTGGAGAACAGGAGACCAGATGACATTAGTTAGAGAAGAGGAGACCAGATGACATTAGTTAGAGAAGAAGAGACCAGATGACATTAGTTAGAGAAGAGACCAGAGGACATTAGTTAGAGAAGAGGACACCAGATGACATTAGTTAGAGAAGAAGAGACCAGAGGACATTACTTAGAGATGAAGAGACCAGATGACGTTACTTAGAGAAGAGTAGACCAGATGACATTATTTATAGAAGAGGAGACCAGATGACATTAGTTAGAGAAGAAGAGACCAGATGACATCACTTAGAGAAGAAGAGACCAGATGACGTTACTTAGAAAAGAGTAGACAATATGACGTTAGTTAGAGAAGAGGAGACCAGATGACATTAGTTAGAGAAGAGGACACCAGATGACATTAGGTAGAGAAGAAGAGACCAGATGACATTACTTAGAGAAGAAGAGACCAGATGACGTTACTTAGAGAAGAGTAAACCAGATGACATTAGTTAGAGAAGAGGAGACCAGATGACATTAGTTAGAGAAGAGGAGACCAGATGACATAAGTAAGAGAAAAGGAGACCAGATGACATTAGTTAGAGAAGAAGAGACCAGATGACATTATTTAGAGGAGACCAGAGAACATTAAATAGAGAAGAGGAGATCAGATGACATTACGTAGAGAAAAGGAGACCAAATGACATTACTTGGAGAAGAGGACATCAGAACACATTAGTTAGAGATGATGAGACAACATGACATTAGGTAGAGAAAAGGACATCAGATGACATTCGGTAGAGAAGAAGGGACCAAGATGACTTTAGTTAGAGAAGAGGACATCAGATGCTATTTGTTAAAGATGAAGAGGACACCAGATGACATTAGTTAGAGAAGAGACCAGATGACGTTAGTTACAGAAGAAGAGACCAGATGACATTACTTAGAGAAGAAGATACCAGATGATGTTACTTAGAGAAGAGGAGACCAGATGATGTTACTTAGAGAAGAGGAGACCAGATGACATAAGTAAGAGAACAGGAGACCAGATGACATTAGTTAGAGAAGAGACCAGAGGACATTAGTTAGAGAAGAGGACACCAGATGACATTAGTTCGAGAAGAAGAGACGAGATGACATTACTTAGAGAAGAAGAGACCAGATGACGTTACTTAGAGAAGAGTAGACCAGATGTCATTAGTTATAGAAGAGGAGACCAGATGACATTAGTTAGAGAAGAAGAGACCAGATGACATTATTTAGAGGAGACCAGATGACATTAAATAGAGAAAAGGAGACCAGATGACATTACGTAGAGAAAAGGAGACCAAATGACATTAGTTGGAGAAGAGGACATCAGATGACATTAGTTAGAGATGAAGAGACCACATGACATTAGTTAGAGAAGAGGACATCAGATGACATTCGGTAGAGAAGAAGGGACCAAGATGACTTTAGTTAGAGAAGAGGACATCAGATGCTATTTGTTAAAGATGAAGAGGACACCAGATGACATTAGTTAGAGAAGAGACCAGATGACGTTAGTTAGAGAAGAGGAGACCAGATGACATTAGTTACAGAAGAAGAGACCAGATGAAATTACTTAGAGAAGAAGATACCAGATTATGTTACTTAGAGAAGAGGAGACCAGATAAAATAAATAAGTGAACAGGAGACCAGATGACATTAGTTAGAGAAGAAGAGACCGGATGACATTAGTTGGAGAACAGGAGACCAGATGACATTAGTTAGAGAAGAGGAGACCAGATGACATTAGTTAGAGAAGAAGAGACCAGATGACATTAGTTAGAGAAGAGACCAGAGGACATTAGTTAGAGAAGAGGACACCAGATGACATTAGTTAGAGAAGAAGAGACCAGATGACATTACTTAGAGAAGAAGAGACCAGATGACGTTACTTAGAGAAGAGTAGACCAGATGACATTATTTATAGAAGAGGAGACCAGATGACATTAGTTAGAGAAGAAGAGACCAGATGACATCACTTAGAGAAGAAGAGACCAGATGACGTTACTTAGAAAAGAGTAGACAATATGACGTTAGTTAGAGAAGAGGAGACCAGATGACATTAGTTAGAGAAGAGGACAACAGATGACATTAGTTAGAGAAGAAGAGACCAGATGACATTACTTAGAGAAGAAGAGACCAGATGACGTTACTTAGAGAAGAGTAAACCAGATGACATTAGTTAGAGAAGAGGAGACCAGATGACATTAGTTAGAGAAGAGGAGACCAGATGACATAAGTAAGAGAAAAGGAGACCAGATGACATTAGTTAGAGAAGAAGAGACCAGATGACATTAGTTAGAGAAGAGGAGACCAGATGACATTAGTTAGAGAAGAAGAGACCAGATGACATTAGTTAGAGAAGAGACCAGAGGACATTAGTTAGAGAAGGGGACACCAGATGACTTTAGTTAGAGAAGAGGAGACCAGATGACATTATTTAGAGAAGAGGACATCAGATGACATTAGTTAGAGATGATGAGACAACATGACATTAGGTAGAGAAAAGGACATCAGATGACATTCGGTAGAGAAGAAGGGACCAAGATGACTTTAGTTAGAGAAGAGGACATCAGATGCTATTTGTTAAAGATGAAGAGGACACCAGATGACATTAGTTAGAGAAGAGACCAGATGACGTTAGTTACAGAAGAAGAGACCAGATGACATTACTTAGAGAAGAAGATACCAGATGATGTTACTTAGAGAAGAGGAGACCAGATGATGTTACTTAGAGAAGAGGAGACCAGATGACATAAGTAAGAGAACAGGAGACCAGATGACATTAGTTAGAGAAGAGACCAGAGGACATTAGTTAGAGAAGAGGACACCAGATGACATTAGTTCGAGAAGAAGAGACCAGATGACATTACTTAGAGAAGAAGAGACCAGATGACGTTACTTAGAGAAGAGTAGACCAGATGTCATTAGTTATAGAAGAGGAGACCAGATGACATTAGTTAGAGAAGAAGAGACCAGATGACATTATTTAGAGGAGACCAGATGACATTAAATAGAGAAAAGGAGACCAGATGACATTACGTAGAGAAAAGGAGACCAAATGACATTAGTTGGAGAAGAGGACATCAGATGACATTAGTTAGAGATGAAGAGACCACATGACATTAGGTAGAGAAAAGGACATCAGATGACATTCGGTAGAGAAGAAGGGACCAAGATGACTTTAGTTAGAGAAGAGGACATCAGATGCTATTTGTTAAAGATGAAGAGGACACCAGATGACATTAGTTAGAGAAGAGACCAGATGACGTTAGTTAGAGAAGAGGAGACCAGATGACATTAGTTACAGAAGAAGAGACCAGATGAAATTACTTAGAGAAGAAGATACCAGATTATGTTACTTAGAGAAGAGGAGACCAGATAAAATAAGTAAGTGAACAGGAGACCAGATGACATTAGTTAGAGAAGAAGAGACCGGATGACATTAGTTGGAGAACAGGAGACCAGATGACATTAGTTAGAGAAGAGGAGACCAGATGACATTAGTTAGAGAAGAAGAGACCAGATGACATTAGTTAGAGAAGAGACCAGAGGAAATTAGTTAGAGAAGAGGACACCAGATGACATTAGTTAGAGAAGAAGAGACCAGATGACATTACTTAGAGAAGAAGAGACCAGATGACGTTACTTAGAGAAGAGTAGACCAGATGACATTATTTATAGAAGAGGAGACCAGATGACATTAGTTAGAGAAGAAGAGACCAGATGACATCACTTAGAGAAGAAGAGACCAGATGACGTTACTTAGAAAAGAGTAGACAATATGACGTTAGTTAGAGAAGAGGAGACCAGATGACATTAGTTAGAGAAGAGGACACCAGATGACATTAGTTAGAGAAGAAGAGACCAGATGACATTACTTAGAGAAGAAGAGACCAGATGACGTTACTTAGAGAAGAGTAAACCAGATGACATTAGTTAGAGAAGAGGAGACCAGATGACATTAGTTAGAGAAGAGGAGACCAGATGACATAAGTAAGAGAAAAGGAGACCAGATGACATTAGTTAGAGAAGAAGAGACCAGATGACATTAGTTAGAGAAGAGGAGACCAGATGACATTAGTTAGAGAAGAAGAGACCAGATGACATTAGTTAGAGAAGAGACCAGAGGACATTAGTTAGAGAAGGGGACACCAGATGACTTTAGTTAGAGAAGAGGAGACCAGATGACATTAGTTAGAGAAGAAGAGACCAGATGACATTAGTTAGAGAAGAGGAGACCAGATGACATTAGTTAGAGAAGAAGAGACCAGATGACATTAGTTAGAGAAGAGACCAGATGACATTACTTAGAGAAGAAGAGACCAGATGACGTTACTTAGAGAAGAGTAAACCAGATGACATTAGTTAGAGAAGAGGAGACCAGATGACATTAGTTAGAGAAGAGGAGACCAGATGACATAAGTAAGAGAAAAGGAGACCAGATGACATTAGTTAGAGAAGAAGAGACCAGATGACATTAGTTAGAGAAGAGGAGACCAGATGACATTAGTTAGAGAAGAAGAGACCAGATGACATTAGTTAGAGAAGAGACCAGAGGACATTAGTTAGAGAAGGGGACACCAGATGACTTTAGTTAGAGAAGAGGAGACCAGATGACATTATTTAGAGAAGAAGAGACCAGATGACATTAGTTAGATAAGAAGAGACCAGATGACGTTACTTAGAGAAGAGTAAAACAGATGAAATTAGTTAGAGAAGAGGACACCAGATGCGATTAGTTATAGAAGTGGACACCAGATGACATTAGTTAGAGAAGAGGACACCAGATGAAATTAGTTAGAGAAGGGGACACCAGATGACATTAGTTAGAGAAGAAGAGACCAGATGACATTATTTAGAGGAGACAAGATGACATTAGTTAGAGAAGAAGAGACCAGATGACGTCAGTTAGAGAAGAGGACATCAGATGACATTAGTTAGAGAAGAAGAGACCAGATGACATTACTTAGAGAAGAGTAGACAAGATGACATTAGGTAGAGAAGAGGACACCAGATGACATTAGGTAGAGGAGAAGAGACCAAGATGACATTAGTTAGAGAAGAGGACATCAGAGGCCATTTGTTAGAGACGAAGAGACCTGATGACTTTAGTTAGAGAAGAAGAGACCAGATGACATTGTTTAGAGGAGACCAGATGACATTAAATAGAGAAGAGGAGACCAGATGACATTAGGTAGAGAAAAGGAGACCAATTGACATTAGTTGGAGAAGAGGACATCAGATGACATTAGTTAGAGATGAAGAGACCACATGACATTAGGTAGAGAAAAGGACATCAGATGACATTCGGTAGAGAAGAAGGGACCAAGATGACTTTAGTTAGAGAAGAGGACATCAGATGCTATTTGTTAAAGATGAAGAGGACACCAGATGACATTAGTTAGAGAAGAGACCAGATGACGTTAGTTACAGAAGAAGACACCAGATGACATTACTTAGAGAAGGAGCTACCAGATGATGTTGCTTAGAGAAGAGGAGACCAGATGACATAAGTAAGAGAACAGGAGACCAGATGAAATTAGTTATAGAATAAGAGACCAGATGACGTTAGTTAGAGAAGAGGACATCAGATGACATTAGTTAGAGAAGAGGAGACCAGATGACATAAGTAAGAGAACAGGAGACCAGATGACATAAGTAAGAGAACAGGAGACCAGATGATATTATTTAGATAACAGGAGCCTAGATGACATAAGTAAGAGAACAGGAGACCAGATGACATTAGTTAGAGAAGAGGACATCAGATGACATTAGTTAGAGAAGACGAGACCAAATGACATTAGTTAGAGAAGAGGAGACCAGATGACATTAGGTAGAGAAGAGGACACCAGATGACATTAGGTAGAGGAGACCAGATGACATTAAATAGAGAAGAGGAGACCAGATGACATTATTTAGAGAAAAGGAGACCAGATTACATTAGTTGGAGAAGAGGACATCAGATGACATTAGTTAGAGATGAAGAGACCACATAACATTAGTTAGAGGAGACCAGCTGACATTAGTTAGAGAAGAAGAGACCATATGACATTAGGTAGAGAAGAGGATATCAGATGACATTAGGTAGAGAAGAAGGGACCAAGATGACTTTAGTTAGAGAAGAGGACATCAGATGCTATTTGTTAGAGATGAAGAGGACACCAGATGACATTAGTTAGAGAATAGACCAGATGACGTTAGTTAGAGAAGAGGAGACCAGATGACATTAGTTACAGAAGAAGAGACCAGATGACATTACTTAGAGAAGAAGAGACCAGATGACATTAGTTAGATAAGAGTAAAATAGATTACATTAGTTAGAGAAGAGGACACCAGATGCCATTAGTTATAGAAGTGGACACCAGATGACATTAGTTAGAGAAGAGGACACCAGACGACATTAGTTAGAGAAGGGGACACCAGATGACATTAGTTAGAGAAGAAGAGACCAGATGACATTATTTAGAGGAGACAAGATGACATTAGTTAGATAAGAAGAGACCAGCTGACGTTAGTTAGAGAAGAGGACATCAGATGACATTAGTTAGAGAAGAGGAGACCAGATGACATAAGTAAGAGAACAGGAGACCAGATGACATAAGTAAGCGAACAGGAGACCAGATGATATTAGTTAGATAACAGGAGCCTAGATGACATAAGTAAGAGAACAGGAGACCAGATTACATTAGTTAGAGAAGAAGAGACCAGATGACATTAGTTAGAGAAGAGGACATCAGATGACATTAGTTAGAGAAGACGAGACCAAATGACATTAGTTAGAGAAGAGGAGACCAGATGACATTAGGTAGAGAAGAGGACACCAGATGACATTAGGTAGAGGAGACCAGATGACATTAAATAGAGAAGAGGAGACCAGATGACATTATTTAGAGAAAAGGAGACCAGATTACATTAGTTGGAGAAGAGGACATCAGATGACATTAGTTAGAGATGAAGAGACCACATGACATTAGTTAGAGGAGACCAGCTGACATTAGTTAGAGAAGAAGAGACCATATGGCATTAGGTAGAGAAGAGGATATCACATGACATTAGGTAGAGAAGAAGGGACCAAGATGACTTTAGTTAGAGAAGAGGACATCAGATGCTATTTGTTAGAGATGAAGAGGACACCAGATGCCATTAGTTATAGAAATGGACACCAGATGACATTAGTTAGAGAAGAGGACACCAGACGACATTAGTTAGAGAAGGGGACACCAGATGACATTAGTTAGAGAAGAAGAGACCAGATGACATTATTTAGAGGAGACAAGATGACATTAGTTAGAGAAGAAGAGACCAGCTGACGTTAGTTAGAGAAGAGGACATCAGATGACATTAGATAGAGAAGAAGAGACCAGATGACATTACTTAGGGAAGAGTAGACCAGATGACATTAGTTAGAGAAGAGGAGACCAGATGACATTAGTTAGAGAAGAGGAGACCAGATGACATTAGTTAGAGAAGAGGAGACCAGATGACATTATTTAGAGAAGAAGAGACCAGATGACATTAGTTAGAGAAGAGACCGGAGGACATTAGTTAGAGAAGAGGACACCAGATGACATTAGTTAGAGAAGAGGAGACCATATGACATTAGTTAGAGAAGAGGACACCAGATGACATTAGTTAGAGAAGAGGAGACCAGATGACATTTGGTAGAGAAGAGGACACCAGATGACATTCGGTAGAGAAGAAGGGACCAAGATGACTTTAGTTAGAGAAGAGGACATCAGATGTTATTTGTTAAAGATGAAGAGGACACCAGATGACATTAGTTAGAGAAGAGACCAGATGACGTTAGTTAGTGAAGAGGAGACCAGATGACATTAGTTAAAGAAGAAGAGACCAGATGACATTAGGTAGAGAAGAGGACATCAGATGACATTAGGTAGAGACGAAGGGACCAAGATGACTTTAGTTAGTGAAGAGGACACCAGATGACATTAGTTAGAGAAGAGGAGACCAGATGACATTAGTTAGAGAAGAAGAGACCAGATGACATTAGTTAGAGAAGAGGAGACCAGATGACATTAAATAGAGAAGAAGAGACCAGATGACATTACTTAGAGAAGAAGAGACCAGATGACGTTACTTAGAGAAGAGTAAACCAGATGACATTAGTTAGAGAAGAGGAGACCAGATGACATTAGTTAGAGAAGAGGAGACCAGATGACATAAGTAAGAGAAAAGGAGACCAGATGACATTAGTTAGAGAAGAAGAGACCAGATGACATTAGTTAGAGAAGAGGAGACCAGATGACATTAGTTAGAGAAGAAGAGACCAGATGACATTAGTTAGAGAAGAGACCAGAGGACATTAGTTAGAGAAGGGGACACCAGATGACTTTAGTTAGAGAAGAGGAGACCAGATGACATTATTTAGAGAAGAAGAGACCAGATGACATTAGTTAGATAAGAAGAGACCAGATGACGTTACTTAGAGAAGAGTAAAACAGATGAAATTAGTTAGAGAAGAGGACACCAGATGCGATTAGTTATAGAAGTGGACACCAGATGACATTAGTTAGAGAAGAGGACACCAGATGAAATTAGTTAGAGAAGGGGACACCAGATGACATTAGTTAGAGAAGAAGAGACCAGATGACATTATTTAGAGGAGACAAGATGACATTAGTTAGAGAAGAAGAGACCAGATGACGTCAGTTAGAGAAGAGGACATCAGATGACATTAGTTAGAGAAGAAGAGACCAGATGACATTACTTAGAGAAGAGTAGACAAGATGACATTAGGTAGAGAAGAGGACACCAGATGACATTAGGTAGAGGAGAAGAGACCAAGATGACATTAGTTAGAGAAGAGGACATCAGAGGCCATTTGTTAGAGACGAAGAGACCTGATGACTTTAGTTAGAGAAGAAGAGACCAGATGACATTGTTTAGAGGAGACCAGATGACATTAAATAGAGAAGAGGAGACCAGATGACATTAGGTAGAGAAAAGGAGACCAATTGACATTAGTTGGAGAAGAGGACATCAGATGACATTAGTTAGAGATGAAGAGACCACATGACATTAGGTAGAGAAAAGGACATCAGATGACATTCGGTAGAGAAGAAGGGACCAAGATGACTTTAGTTAGAGAAGAGGACATCAGATGCTATTTGTTAAAGATGAAGAGGACACCAGATGACATTAGTTAGAGAAGAGACCAGATGACGTTAGTTACAGAAGAAGACACCAGATGACATTACTTAGAGAAGGAGCTACCAGATGATGTTGCTTAGAGAAGAGGAGACCAGATGACATAAGTAAGAGAACAGGAGACCAGATGAAATTAGTTATAGAATAAGAGACCAGATGACGTTAGTTAGAGAAGAGGACATCAGATGACATTAGTTAGAGAAGAGGAGACCAGATGACATAAGTAAGAGAACAGGAGACCAGATGACATAAGTAAGAGAACAGGAGACCAGATGATATTATTTAGATAACAGGAGCCTAGATGACATAAGTAAGAGAACAGGAGACCAGATGACATTAGTTAGAGAAGAGGACATCAGATGACATTAGTTAGAGAAGACGAGACCAAATGACATTAGTTAGAGAAGAGGAGACCAGATGACATTAGGTAGAGAAGAGGACACCAGATGACATTAGGTAGAGGAGACCAGATGACATTAAATAGAGAAGAGGAGACCAGATGACATTATTTAGAGAAAAGGAGACCAGATTACATTAGTTGGAGAAGAGGACATCAGATGACATTAGTTAGAGATGAAGAGACCACATAACATTAGTTAGAGGAGACCAGCTGACATTAGTTAGAGAAGAAGAGACCATATGACATTAGGTAGAGAAGAGGATATCAGATGACATTAGGTAGAGAAGAAGGGACCAAGATGACTTTAGTTAGAGAAGAGGACATCAGATGCTATTTGTTAGAGATGAAGAGGACACCAGATGACATTAGTTAGAGAATAGACCAGATGACGTTAGTTAGAGAAGAGGAGACCAGATGACATTAGTTACAGAAGAAGAGACCAGATGACATTACTTAGAGAAGAAGAGACCAGATGACATTAGTTAGATAAGAGTAAAATAGATTACATTAGTTAGAGAAGAGGACACCAGATGCCATTAGTTATAGAAGTGGACACCAGATGACATTAGTTAGAGAAGAGGACACCAGACGACATTAGTTAGAGAAGGGGACACCAGATGACATTAGTTAGAGAAGAAGAGACCAGATGACATTATTTAGAGGAGACAAGATGACATTAGTTAGATAAGAAGAGACCAGCTGACGTTAGTTAGAGAAGAGGACATCAGATGACATTAGTTAGAGAAGAGGAGACCAGATGACATAAGTAAGAGAACAGGAGACCAGATGACATAAGTAAGCGAACAGGAGACCAGATGATATTAGTTAGATAACAGGAGCCTAGATGACATAAGTAAGAGAACAGGAGACCAGATTACATTAGTTAGAGAAGAAGAGACCAGATGACATTAGTTAGAGAAGAGGACATCAGATGACATTAGTTAGAGAAGACGAGACCAAATGACATTAGTTAGAGAAGAGGAGACCAGATGACATTAGGTAGAGAAGAGGACACCAGATGACATTAGGTAGAGGAGACCAGATGACATTAAATAGAGAAGAGGAGACCAGATGACATTATTTAGAGAAAAGGAGACCAGATTACATTAGTTGGAGAAGAGGACATCAGATGACATTAGTTAGAGATGAAGAGACCACATGACATTAGTTAGAGGAGACCAGCTGACATTAGTTAGAGAAGAAGAGACCATATGGCATTAGGTAGAGAAGAGGATATCACATGACATTAGGTAGAGAAGAAGGGACCAAGATGACTTTAGTTAGAGAAGAGGACATCAGATGCTATTTGTTAGAGATGAAGAGGACACCAGATGCCATTAGTTATAGAAATGGACACCAGATGACATTAGTTAGAGAAGAGGACACCAGACGACATTAGTTAGAGAAGGGGACACCAGATGACATTAGTTAGAGAAGAAGAGACCAGATGACATTATTTAGAGGAGACAAGATGACATTAGTTAGAGAAGAAGAGACCAGCTGACGTTAGTTAGAGAAGAGGACATCAGATGACATTAGATAGAGAAGAAGAGACCAGATGACATTACTTAGGGAAGAGTAGACCAGATGACATTAGTTAGAGAAGAGGAGACCAGATGACATTAGTTAGAGAAGAGGAGACCAGATGACATTAGTTAGAGAAGAGGAGACCAGATGACATTATTTAGAGAAGAAGAGACCAGATGACATTAGTTAGAGAAGAGACCGGAGGACATTAGTTAGAGAAGAGGACACCAGATGACATTAGTTAGAGAAGAGGAGACCATATGACATTAGTTAGAGAAGAGGACACCAGATGACATTAGTTAGAGAAGAGGAGACCAGATGACATTTGGTAGAGAAGAGGACACCAGATGACATTCGGTAGAGAAGAAGGGACCAAGATGACTTTAGTTAGAGAAGAGGACATCAGATGTTATTTGTTAAAGATGAAGAGGACACCAGATGACATTAGTTAGAGAAGAGACCAGATGACGTTAGTTAGTGAAGAGGAGACCAGATGACATTAGTTACAGAAGAAGAGACCAGATGACATTACTTAGAGAAGAAGATACCAGATGATGTTACTTAGAGAAGAGGATACCAGATGACATAAGTAAGAGAACAGGAGACCAGATGACATTAGTTAGAGAAGAGGAGACCAGATGACATTAGTTAGAGGAGACCAGCTGACATTAGTTAAAGAAGAAGAGACCAGATGACATTAGGTAGAGAAGAGGACATCAGATGACATTAGGTAGAGACGAAGGGACCAAGATGACTTTAGTTAGTGAAGAGGACACCAGATGACATTAGTTAGAGAAGAGGAGACCAGATGACATTAGTTAGAGAAGAAGAGACCAGATGACATTAGTTAGAGAAGAGGAGACCAGATGACATTAAATAGAGAAGAGGAGATCAGATGACATTACGTAGAGAAAAGGAGACCAAATGACATTAGTTGGAGAAGAGGACATCAGATGACATTAGTTAGAGATGATGAGACAACATGACATTAGGTAGAGAAAAGGACATCAGATGGCATTCGGTAGAGAAGAAGGGACCAAGATGACTTTAGTTAGAGAAGAGGACATCAGATGCTATTTGTTAAAGATGAAGAGGACACCAGATGACATTAGTTAGAGAAGAGACCAGATGACGTTAGTTACAGAAGAAGAGACCAGATGACATTACTTAGAGAAGAAGATACCAGATGATGTTACTTAGAGAAGAGGAGACCAGATGATGTTACTTAGAGAAGAGGAGACCAGATGACATAAGTAAGAGAACAGGAGACCAGATGACATTAGTTAGAGAAGAGACCAGAGGACATTAGTTAGAGAAGAGGACACCAGATGACATTAGTTCGAGAAGAAGAGACCAGATGACATTACTTAGAGAAGAAGAGACCAGATAACGTTACTTAGAGAAGAGTAGACCAGATGTCATTAGTTATAGAAGAGGAGACCAGATGACATTAGTTAGAGAAGAAGAGACCAGATGACATTAGTTAGAGAAGAAGAGACCAGATGACGTTACTTAGAGAAGAGTACACAAGATAACGTTAGTTAGAGAAGAGGACACCAGATGACATTAGTTAGAGAAGAGGACACCAGATGACATTAGTTAGAGAAGAAGAGACCAGATGACATTACTTAGAGAAGAAGAGACCAAATGACGTTACTTAGAGAAGAGTAAACCAGATGACATTAGTTAGAGAAGAGGAGACCAGATGACATTAGTTAGAGAAGAGGAGACCAGATGACATAAGTAAGAGAACAGGAGACCAGATGACATTAGTTAGAGAAGAAAAGACCAGATGACATTAGTTAGAGAAGAGACCAGATGACGTTAGTTACAGAAGAAGAGACCAGATGACATTACTTAGAGAAGAAGATACCAGATGATGTTACTTAGAGAAGAGGAGACCAGATGATGTTACTTAGAGAAGAGGAGACCAGATGACATAAGTAAGAGAACAGGAGACCAGATGACATTAGTTAGAGAAGAGACCAGAGGACATTAGTTAGAGAAGAGGACACCAGATGACATTAGTTCGAGAAGAAGAGACCAGATGACATTACTTAGAGAAGAAGAGACCAGATGACGTTACTTAGAGAAGAGTAGACCAGATGTCATTAGTTATAGAAGAGGAGACCAGATGACATTAGTTAGAGAAGAAGAGACCAGATGACATTATTTAGAGGAGACCAGATGACATTAAATAGAGAAAAGGAGACCAGATGACATTACGTAGAGAAAAGGAGACCAAATGACATTAGTTGGAGAAGAGGACATCAGATGACATTAGTTAGAGATGAAGAGACCACATGACATTAGGTAGAGAAAAGGACATCAGATGACATTCGGTAGAGAAGAAGGGACCAAGATGACTTTAGTTAGAGAAGAGGACATCAGATGCTATTTGTTAAAGATGAAGAGGACACCAGATGACATTAGTTAGAGAAGAGACCAGATGACGTTAGTTAGAGAAGAGGAGACCAGATGACATTAGTTACAGAAGAAGAGACCAGATGAAATTACTTAGAGAAGAAGATACCAGATTATGTTACTTAGAGAAGAGGAGACCAGATAAAATAAGTAAGTGAACAGGAGACCAGATGACATTAGTTAGAGAAGAAGAGACCGGATGACATTAGTTGGAGAACAGGAGACCAGATGACATTAGTTAGAGAAGAGGAGACCAGATGACATTAGTTAGAGAAGAAGAGACCAGATGACATTAGTTAGAGAAGAGACCAGAGGACATTAGTTAGAGAAGAGGACACCAGATGACATTAGTTAGAGAAGAAGAGACCAGAGGACATTACTTAGAGATGAAGAGACCAGATGACGTTACTTAGAGAAGAGTAGACCAGATGACATTATTTATAGAAGAGGAGACCAGATGACATTAGTTAGAGAAGAAGAGACCAGATGACATCACTTAGAGAAGAAGAGACCAGATGACGTTACTTAGAAAAGAGTAGACAATATGACGTTAGTTAGAGAAGAGGAGACCAGATGACATTAGTTAGAGAAGAGGACACCAGATGACATTAGGTAGAGAAGAAGAGACCAGATGACATTACTTAGAGAAGAAGAGACCAGATGACGTTACTTAGAGAAGAGTAAACCAGATGACATTAGTTAGAGAAGAGGAGACCAGATGACATTAGTTAGAGAAGAGGAGACCAGATGACATAAGTAAGAGAAAAGGAGACCAGATGACATTAGTTAGAGAAGAAGAGACCAGATGACATTATTTAGAGGAGACCAGAGAACATTAAATAGAGAAGAGGAGATCAGATGACATTACGTAGAGAAAAGGAGACCAAATGACATTACTTGGAGAAGAGGACATCAGAACACATTAGTTAGAGATGATGAGACAACATGACATTAGGTAGAGAAAAGGACATCAGATGACATTCGGTAGAGAAGAAGGGACCAAGATGACTTTAGTTAGAGAAGAGGACATCAGATGCTATTTGTTAAAGTTGAAGAGGACACCAGATGACATTAGTTAGAGAAGAGACCAGATGACGTTAGTTACAGAAGAAGAGACCAGATGACATTACTTAGAGAAGAAGATACCAGATGATGTTACTTAGAGAAGAGGAGACCAGATGATGTTACTTAGAGAAGAGGAGACCAGATGACATAAGTAAGAGAACAGGAGACCAGATGACATTAGTTAGAGAAGAGACCAGAGGACATTAGTTAGAGAAGAGGACACCAGATGACATTAGTTCGAGAAGAAGAGACGAGATGACATTACTTAGAGAAGAAGAGACCAGATGACGTTACTTAGAGAAGAGTAGACCAGATGTCATTAGTTATAGAAGAGGAGACCAGATGACATTAGTTAGAGAAGAAGAGACCAGATGACATTATTTAGAGGAGACCAGATGACATTAAATAGAGAAAAGGAGACCAGATGACATTACGTAGAGAAAAGGAGACCAAATGACATTAGTTGGAGAAGAGGACATCAGATGACATTAGTTAGAGATGAAGAGACCACATGACATTAGTTAGAGAAGAGGACATCAGATGACATTCGGTAGAGAAGAAGGGACCAAGATGACTTTAGTTAGAGAAGAGGACATCAGATGCTATTTGTTAAAGATGAAGAGGACACCAGATGACATTAGTTAGAGAAGAGACCAGATGACGTTAGTTAGAGAAGAGGAGACCAGATGACATTATTTAGAGGAGACAAGATGACATTAGTTAGATAAGAAGAGACCAGCTGACGTTAGTTAGAGAAGAGGACATCAGATGACATTAGTTAGAGAAGAGGAGACCAGATGACATAAGTAAGAGAACAGGAGACCAGATGACATAAGTAAGCGAACAGGAGACCAGATGATATTAGTTAGATAACAGGAGCCTAGATGACATAAGTAAGAGAACAGGAGACCAGATTACATTAGTTAGAGAAGAAGAGACCAGATGACATTAGTTAGAGAAGAGGACATCAGATGACATTAGTTAGAGAAGACGAGACCAAATGACATTAGTTAGAGAAGAGGAGACCAGATGACATTAGGTAGAGAAGAGGACACCAGATGACATTAGGTAGAGGAGACCAGATGACATTAAATAGAGAAGAGGAGACCAGATGACATTATTTAGAGAAAAGGAGACCAGATTACATTAGTTGGAGAAGAGGACATCAGATGACATTAGTTAGAGATGAAGAGACCACATGACATTAGTTAGAGGAGACCAGCTGACATTAGTTAGAGAAGAAGAGACCATATGGCATTAGGTAGAGAAGAGGATATCACATGACATTAGGTAGAGAAGAAGGGACCAAGATGACTTTAGTTAGAGAAGAGGACATCAGATGCTATTTGTTAGAGATGAAGAGGACACCAGATGCCATTAGTTATAGAAATGGACACCAGATGACATTAGTTAGAGAAGAGGACACCAGACGACATTAGTTAGAGAAGGGGACACCAGATGACATTAGTTAGAGAAGAAGAGACCAGATGACATTATTTAGAGGAGACAAGATGACATTAGTTAGAGAAGAAGAGACCAGCTGACGTTAGTTAGAGAAGAGGACATCAGATGACATTAGATAGAGAAGAAGAGACCAGATGACATTACTTAGGGAAGAGTAGACCAGATGACATTAGTTAGAGAAGAGGAGACCAGATGACATTAGTTAGAGAAGAGGAGACCAGATGACATTAGTTAGAGAAGAGGAGACCAGATGACATTATTTAGAGAAGAAGAGACCAGATGACATTAGTTAGAGAAGAGACCGGAGGACATTAGTTAGAGAAGAGGACACCAGATGACATTAGTTAGAGAAGAGGAGACCATATGACATTAGTTAGAGAAGAGGACACCAGATGACATTAGTTAGAGAAGAGGAGACCAGATGACATTTGGTAGAGAAGAGGACACCAGATGACATTCGGTAGAGAAGAAGGGACCAAGATGACTTTAGTTAGAGAAGAGGACATCAGATGTTATTTGTTAAAGATGAAGAGGACACCAGATGACATTAGTTAGAGAAGAGACCAGATGACGTTAGTTAGTGAAGAGGACACCAGATGACATTAGTTAGAGAAGATACCAGATGATGTTACTTAGAGAAGAGGATACCAGATGACATAAGTAAGAGAACAGGAGACCAGATGACATTAGTTAGAGAAGAGGAGACCAGATGACATTAGTTAGAGGAGACCAGCTGACATTAGTTAAAGAAGAAGAGACCAGATGACATTAGGTAGAGAAGAGGACATCAGATGACATTAGGTAGAGACGAAGGGACCAAGATGACTTTAGTTAGTGAAGAGGACACCAGATGACATTAGTTAGAGAAGAGGAGACCAGATGACATTAGTTAGAGAAGAAGAGACCAGATGACATTAGTTAGAGAAGAGGAGACCAGATGACATTAAATAGAGAAGAGGAGATCAGATGACATTACGTAGAGAAAAGGAGACCAAATGACATTAGTTGGAGAAGAGGACATCAGATGACATTAGTTAGAGATGATGAGACAACATGACATTAGGTAGAGAAAAGGACATCAGATGGCATTCGGTAGAGAAGAAGGGACCAAGATGACTTTAGTTAGAGAAGAGGACATCAGATGCTATTTGTTAAAGATGAAGAGGACACCAGATGACATTAGTTAGAGAAGAGACCAGATGACGTTAGTTACAGAAGAAGAGACCAGATGACATTACTTAGAGAAGAAGATACCAGATGATGTTACTTAGAGAAGAGGAGACCAGATGATGTTACTTAGAGAAGAGGAGACCAGATGACATAAGTAAGAGAACAGGAGACCAGATGACATTAGTTAGAGAAGAGACCAGAGGACATTAGTTAGAGAAGAGGACACCAGATGACATTAGTTCGAGAAGAAGAGACCAGATGACATTACTTAGAGAAGAAGAGACCAGATAACGTTACTTAGAGAAGAGTAGACCAGATGTCATTAGTTATAGAAGAGGAGACCAGATGACATTAGTTAGAGAAGAAGAGACCAGATGACATTAGTTAGAGAAGAAGAGACCAGATGACGTTACTTAGAGAAGAGTACACAAGATAACGTTAGTTAGAGAAGAGGACACCAGATGACATTAGTTAGAGAAGAGGACACCAGATGACATTAGTTAGAGAAGAAGAGACCAGATGACATTACTTAGAGAAGAAGAGACCAAATGACGTTACTTAGAGAAGAGTAAACCAGATGACATTAGTTAGAGAAGAGGAGACCAGATGACATTAGTTAGAGAAGAGGAGACCAGATGACATAAGTAAGAGAAAAGGAGACCAGATGACATTAGTTAGAGAAGAAAAGACCAGATGACATTAGTTAGAGAAGAGACCAGATGACGTTAGTTACAGAAGAAGAGACCAGATGACATTACTTAGAGAAGAAGATACCAGATGATGTTACTTAGAGAAGAGGAGACCAGATGATGTTACTTAGAGAAGAGGAGACCAGATGACATAAGTAAGAGAACAGGAGACCAGATGACATTAGTTAGAGAAGAGACCAGAGGACATTAGTTAGAGAAGAGGACACCAGATGACATTAGTTCGAGAAGAAGAGACGAGATGACATTACTTAGAGAAGAAGAGACCAGATGACGTTACTTAGAGAAGAGTAGACCAGATGTCATTAGTTATAGAAGAGGAGACCAGATGACATTAGTTAGAGAAGAAGAGACCAGATGACATTATTTAGAGGAGACCAGATGACATTAAATAGAGAAAAGGAGACCAGATGACATTACGTAGAGAAAAGGAGACCAAATGACATTAGTTGGAGAAGAGGACATCAGATGACATTAGTTAGAGATGAAGAGACCACATGACATTAGGTAGAGAAAAGGACATCAGATGACATTCGGTAGAGAAGAAGGGACCAAGATGACTTTAGTTAGAGAAGAGGACATCAGATGCTATTTGTTAAAGATGAAGAGGACACCAGATGACATTAGTTAGAGAAGAGACCAGATGACGTTAGTTAGAGAAGAGGAGACCAGATGACATTAGTTACAGAAGAAGAGACCAGATGAAATTACTTAGAGAAGAAGATACCAGATTATGTTACTTAGAGAAGAGGAGACCAGATAAAATAAGTAAGTGAACAGGAGACCAGATGACATTAGTTAGAGAAGAAGAGACCGGATGACATTAGTTGGAGAACAGGAGACCAGATGACATTAGTTAGAGAAGAGGAGACCAGATGACATTAGTTAGAGAAGAAGAGACCAGATGACATTAGTTAGAGAAGAGACCAGAGGACATTAGTTAGAGAAGAGGACACCAGATGACATTAGTTAGAGAAGAAGAGACCAGAGGACATTACTTAGAGATGAAGAGACCAGATGACGTTACTTAGAGAAGAGTAGACCAGATGACATTATTTATAGAAGAGGAGACCAGATGACATTAGTTAGAGAAGAAGAGACCAGATGACATCACTTAGAGAAGAAGAGACCAGATGACGTTACTTAGAAAAGAGTAGACAATATGACGTTAGTTAGAGAAGAGGAGACCAGATGACATTAGTTAGAGAAGAGGACACCAGATGACATTAGGTAGAGAAGAAGAGACCAGATGACATTACTTAGAGAAGAAGAGACCAGATGACGTTACTTAGAGAAGAGTAAACCAGATGACATTAGTTAGAGAAGAGGAGACCAGATGACATTAGTTAGAGAAGAGGAGACCAGATGACATAAGTAAGAGAAAAGGAGACCAGATGACATTAGTTAGAGAAGAAGAGACCAGATGACATTATTTAGAGGAGACCAGAGAACATTAAATAGAGAAGAGGAGATCAGATGACATTACGTAGAGAAAAGGAGACCAAATGACATTACTTGGAGAAGAGGACATCAGAACACATTAGTTAGAGATGATGAGACAACATGACATTAGGTAGAGAAAAGGACATCAGATGACATTCGGTAGAGAAGAAGGGACCAAGATGACTTTAGTTAGAGAAGAGGACATCAGATGCTATTTGTTAAAGTTGAAGAGGACACCAGATGACATTAGTTAGAGAAGAGACCAGATGACGTTAGTTACAGAAGAAGAGACCAGATGACATTACTTAGAGAAGAAGATACCAGATGATGTTACTTAGAGAAGAGGAGACCAGATGATGTTACTTAGAGAAGAGGAGACCAGATGACATAAGTAAGAGAACAGGAGACCAGATGACATTAGTTAGAGAAGAGACCAGAGGACATTAGTTAGAGAAGAGGACACCAGATGACATTAGTTCGAGAAGAAGAGACGAGATGACATTACTTAGAGAAGAAGAGACCAGATGACGTTACTTAGAGAAGAGTAGACCAGATGTCATTAGTTATAGAAGAGGAGACCAGATGACATTAGTTAGAGAAGAAGAGACCAGATGACATTATTTAGAGGAGACCAGATGACATTAAATAGAGAAAAGGAGACCAGATGACATTACGTAGAGAAAAGGAGACCAAATGACATTAGTTGGAGAAGAGGACATCAGATGACATTAGTTAGAGATGAAGAGACCACATGACATTAGTTAGAGAAGAGGACATCAGATGACATTCGGTAGAGAAGAAGGGACCAAGATGACTTTAGTTAGAGAAGAGGACATCAGATGCTATTTGTTAAAGATGAAGAGGACACCAGATGACATTAGTTAGAGAAGAGACCAGATGACGTTAGTTAGAGAAGAGGAGACCAGATGACATTAGTTACAGAAGAAGAGACCAGATGAAATTACTTAGAGAAGAAGATACCAGATTATGTTACTTAGAGAAGAGGAGACCAGATAAAATAAGTAAGTGAACAGGAGACCAGATGACATTAGTTAGAGAAGAAGAGACCGGATGACATTAGTTGGAGAACAGGAGACCAGATGACATTAGTTAGAGAAGAGGAGACCAGATGACATTAGTTAGAGAAGAAGAGACCAGATGACATTAGTTAGAGAAGAGACCAGAGGACATTAGTTAGAGAAGAGGACACCAGATGACATTAGTTAGAGAAGAAGAGACCAGATGACATTACTTAGAGAAGAAGAGACCAGATGACGTTACTTAGAGAAGAGTAGACCAGATGACATTATTTATAGAAGAGGAGACCAGATGACATTAGTTAGAGAAGAAGAGACCAGATGACATCACTTAGAGAAGAAGAGACCAGATGACGTTACTTAGAAAAGAGTAGACAATATGACGTTAGTTAGAGAAGAGGAGACCAGATGACATTAGTTAGAGAAGAGGACAACAGATGACATTAGTTAGAGAAGAAGAGACCAGATGACATTACTTAGAGAAGAAGAGACCAGATGACGTTACTTAGAGAAGAGTAAACCAGATGACATTAGTTAGAGAAGAGGAGACCAGATGACATTAGTTAGAGAAGAGGAGACCAGATGACATAAGTAAGAGAAAAGGAGACCAGATGACATTAGTTAGAGAAGAAGAGACCAGATGACATTAGTTAGAGAAGAGGAGACCAGATGACATTAGTTAGAGAAGAAGAGACCAGATGACATTAGTTAGAGAAGAGACCAGAGGACATTAGTTAGAGAAGGGGACACCAGATGACTTTAGTTAGAGAAGAGGAGACCAGATGACATTATTTAGAGAAGAGGACATCAGATGACATTAGTTAGAGATGATGAGACAACATGACATTAGGTAGAGAAAAGGACATCAGATGACATTCGGTAGAGAAGAAGGGACCAAGATGACTTTAGTTAGAGAAGAGGACATCAGATGCTATTTGTTAAAGATGAAGAGGACACCAGATGACATTAGTTAGAGAAGAGACCAGATGACGTTAGTTACAGAAGAAGAGACCAGATGACATTACTTAGAGAAGAAGATACCAGATGATGTTACTTAGAGAAGAGGAGACCAGATGATGTTACTTAGAGAAGAGGAGACCAGATGACATAAGTAAGAGAACAGGAGACCAGATGACATTAGTTAGAGAAGAGACCAGAGGACATTAGTTAGAGAAGAGGACACCAGATGACATTAGTTCGAGAAGAAGAGACGAGATGACATTACTTAGAGAAGAAGAGACCAGATGACGTTACTTAGAGAAGAGTAGACCAGATGTCATTAGTTATAGAAGAGGAGACCAGATGACATTAGTTAGAGAAGAAGAGACCAGATGACATTATTTAGAGGAGACCAGATGACATTAAATAGAGAAAAGGAGACCAGATGACATTACGTAGAGAAAAGGAGACCAAATGACATTAGTTGGAGAAGAGGACATCAGATGACATTAGTTAGAGATGAAGAGACCACATGACATTAGGTAGAGAAAAGGACATCAGATGACATTCGGTAGAGAAGAAGGGACCAAGATGACTTTAGTTAGAGAAGAGGACATCAGATGCTATTTGTTAAAGATGAAGAGGACACCAGATGACATTAGTTAGAGAAGAGACCAGATGACGTTAGTTAGAGAAGAGGAGACCAGATGACATTAGTTACAGAAGAAGAGACCAGATGAAATTACTTAGAGAAGAAGATACCAGATTATGTTACTTAGAGAAGAGGAGACCAGATAAAATAAGTAAGTGAACAGGAGACCAGATGACATTAGTTAGAGAAGAAGAGACCGGATGACATTAGTTGGAGAACAGGAGACCAGATGACATTAGTTAGAGAAGAGGAGACCAGATGACATTAGTTAGAGAAGAAGAGACCAGATGACATTAGTTAGAGAAGAGACCAGAGGACATTAGTTAGAGAAGAGGACACCAGATGACATTAGTTAGAGAAGAAGAGACCAGATGACATTACTTAGAGAAGAAGAGACCAGATGACGTTACTTAGAGAAGAGTAGACCAGATGACATTATTTATAGAAGAGGAGACCAGATGACATTAGTTAGAGAAGAAGAGACCAGATGACATCACTTAGAGAAGAAGAGACCAGATGACGTTACTTAGAAAAGAGTAGACAATATGACGTTAGTTAGAGAAGAGGAGACCAGATGACATTAGTTAGAGAAGAGGACACCAGATGACATTAGTTAGAGAAGAAGAGACCAGATGACATTACTTAGAGAAGAAGAGACCAGATGACGTTACTTAGAGAAGAGTAAACCAGATGACATTAGTTAGAGAAGAGGAGACCAGATGACATTAGTTAGAGAAGAGGAGACCAGATGACATAAGTAAGAGAAAAGGAGACCAGATGACATTAGTTAGAGAAGAAGAGACCAGATGACATTAGTTAGAGAAGAGGAGACCAGATGACATTAGTTAGAGAAGAAGAGACCAGATGACATTAGTTAGAGAAGAGACCAGAGGACATTAGTTAGAGAAGGGGACACCAGATGACTTTAGTTAGAGAAGAGGAGACCAGATGACATTATTTAGAGAAGAAGAGACCAGATGACATTAGTTAGATAAGAAGAGACCAGATGACGTTACTTAGAGAAGAGTAAAACAGATGAAATTAGTTAGAGAAGAGGACACCAGATGCGATTAGTTATAGAAGTGGACACCAGATGACATTAGTTAGAGAAGAGGACACCAGATGAAATTAGTTAGAGAAGGGGACACCAGATGACATTAGTTAGAGAAGAAGAGACCAGATGACATTATTTAGAGGAGACAAGATGACATTAGTTAGAGAAGAAGAGACCAGATGACGTCAGTTAGAGAAGAGGACATCAGATGACATTAGTTAGAGAAGAAGAGACCAGATGACATTACTTAGAGAAGAGTAGACAAGATGACATTAGGTAGAGAAGAGGACACCAGATGACATTAGGTAGAGGAGAAGAGACCAAGATGACATTAGTTAGAGAAGAGGACATCAGAGGCCATTTGTTAGAGACGAAGAGACCTGATGACTTTAGTTAGAGAAGAAGAGACCAGATGACATTGTTTAGAGGAGACCAGATGACATTAAATAGAGAAGAGGAGACCAGATGACATTAGGTAGAGAAAAGGAGACCAATTGACATTAGTTGGAGAAGAGGACATCAGATGACATTAGTTAGAGATGAAGAGACCACATGACATTAGGTAGAGAAAAGGACATCAGATGACATTCGGTAGAGAAGAAGGGACCAAGATGACTTTAGTTAGAGAAGAGGACATCAGATGCTATTTGTTAAAGATGAAGAGGACACCAGATGACATTAGTTAGAGAAGAGACCAGATGACGTTAGTTACAGAAGAAGACACCAGATGACATTACTTAGAGAAGGAGCTACCAGATGATGTTGCATAGAGAAGAGGAGACCAGATGACATAAGTAAGAGAACAGGAGACCAGATGAAATTAGTTATAGAATAAGAGACCAGATGACGTTAGTTAGAGAAGAGGACATCAGATGACATTAGTTAGAGAAGAGGAGACCAGATGACATAAGTAAGAGAACAGGAGACCAGATGACATAAGTAAGAGAACAGGAGACCAGATGATATTATTTAGATAACAGGAGCCTAGATGACATAAGTAAGAGAACAGGAGACCAGATGACATTAGTTAGAGAAGAGGACATCAGATGACATTAGTTAGAGAAGACGAGACCAAATGACATTAGTTAGAGAAGAGGAGACCAGATGACATTAGGTAGAGAAGAGGACACCAGATGACATTAGGTAGAGGAGACCAGATGACATTAAATAGAGAAGAGGAGACCAGATGACATTATTTAGAGAAAAGGAGACCAGATTACATTAGTTGGAGAAGAGGACATCAGATGACATTAGTTAGAGATGAAGAGACCACATAACATTAGTTAGAGGAGACCAGATGACATTAGTTAGAGAAGAAGAGACCATATGACATTAGGTAGAGAAGAGGATATCAGATGACATTAGGTAGAGAAGAAGGGACCAAGATGACTTTAGTTAGAGAAGAGGACATCAGATGCTATTTGTTAGAGATGAAGAGGACACCAGATGACATTAGTTAGAGAATAGACCAGATGACGTTAGTTAGAGAAGAGGAGACCAGATGACATTAGTTACAGAAGAAGAGACCAGATGACATTACTTAGAGAAGAAGAGACCAGATGACATTAGTTAGATAAGAGTAAAATAGATTACATTAGTTAGAGAAGAGGACACCAGATGCCATTAGTTATAGAAGTGGACACCAGATGACATTAGTTAGAGAAGAGGACACCAGACGACATTAGTTAGAGAAGGGGACACCAGATGACATTAGTTAGAGAAGAAGAGACCAGATGACATTATTTAGAGGAGACAAGATGACATTAGTTAGATAAGAAGAGACCAGCTGACGTTAGTTAGAGAAGAGGACATCAGATGACATTAGTTAGAGAAGAGGAGACCAGATGACATAAGTAAGAGAACAGGAGACCAGATGACATAAGTAAGCGAACAGGAGACCAGATGATATTAGTTAGATAACAGGAGCCTAGATGACATAAGTAAGAGAACAGGAGACCAGATTACATTAGTTAGAGAAGAAGAGACCAGATGACATTAGTTAGAGAAGAGGACATCAGATGACATTAGTTAGAGAAGACGAGACCAAATGACATTAGTTAGAGAAGAGGAGACCAGATGACATTAGGTAGAGAAGAGGACACCAGATGACATTAGGTAGAGGAGACCAGATGACATTAAATAGAGAAGAGGAGACCAGATGACATTATTTAGAGAAAAGGAGACCAGATTACATTAGTTGGAGAAGAGGACATCAGATGACATTAGTTAGAGATGAAGAGACCACATGACATTAGTTAGAGGAGACCAGCTGACATTAGTTAGAGAAGAAGAGACCATATGGCATTAGGTAGAGAAGAGGATATCACATGACATTAGGTAGAGAAGAAGGGACCAAGATGACTTTAGTTAGAGAAGAGGACATCAGATGCTATTTGTTAGAGATGAAGAGGACACCAGATGCCATTAGTTATAGAAATGGACACCAGATGACATTAGTTAGAGAAGAGGACACCAGACGACATTAGTTAGAGAAGGGGACACCAGATGACATTAGTTAGAGAAGAAGAGACCAGATGACATTATTTAGAGGAGACAAGATGACATTAGTTAGAGAAGAAGAGACCAGCTGACGTTAGTTAGAGAAGAGGACATCAGATGACATTAGATAGAGAAGAAGAGACCAGATGACATTACTTAGGGAAGAGTAGACCAGATGACATTAGTTAGAGAAGAGGAGACCAGATGACATTAGTTAGAGAAGAGGAGACCAGATGACATTAGTTAGAGAAGAGGAGACCAGATGACATTATTTAGAGAAGAAGAGACCAGATGACATTAGTTAGAGAAGAGACCGGAGGACATTAGTTAGAGAAGAGGACACCAGATGACATTAGTTAGAGAAGAGGAGACCATATGACATTAGTTAGAGAAGAGGACACCAGATGACATTAGTTAGAGAAGAGGAGACCAGATGACATTTGGTAGAGAAGAGGACACCAGATGACATTCGGTAGAGAAGAAGGGACCAAGATGACTTTAGTTAGAGAAGAGGACATCAGATGTTATTTGTTAAAGATGAAGAGGACACCAGATGACATTAGTTAGAGAAGAGACCAGATGACGTTAGTTAGTGAAGAGGAGACCAGATGACATTAGTTACAGAAGAAGAGACCAGATGACATTACTTAGAGAAGAAGATACCAGATGATGTTACTTAGAGAAGAGGATACCAGATGACATAAGTAAGAGAACAGGAGACCAGATGACATTAGTTAGAGAAGAGGAGACCAGATGACATTAGTTAGAGGAGACCAGCTGACATTAGTTAGAGAAGAAGAGACCAGATGACATTAGGTAGAGAAGAGGACATCAGATGACATTAGGTAGAGACGAAGGGACCAAGATGACTTTAGTTAGTGAAGAGGACACCAGATGACATTAGTTAGAGAAGAGGAGACCAGATGACATTAGTTAGAGAAGAAGAGACCAGATGACATTAGTTAGAGAAGAGGAGACCAGATGACATTAAATAGAGAAGAGGAGATCAGATGACATTACGTAGAGAAAAGGAGACCAAATGACATTAGTTGGAGAAGAGGACATCAGATGACATTAGTTAGAGATGATGAGACAACATGACATTAGGTAGAGAAAAGGACATCAGATGGCATTCGGTAGAGAAGAAGGGACCAAGATGACTTTAGTTAGAGAAGAGGACATCAGATGCTATTTGTTAAAGATGAAGAGGACACCAGATGACATTAGTTAGAGAAGAGACCAGATGACGTTAGTTACAGAAGAAGAGACCAGATGACATTACTTAGAGAAGAAGATACCAGATGATGTTACTTAGAGAAGAGGAGACCAGATGATGTTACTTAGAGAAGAGGAGACCAGATGACATAAGTAAGAGAACAGGAGACCAGATGACATTAGTTAGAGAAGAGACCAGAGGACATTAGTTAGAGAAGAGGACACCAGATGACATTAGTTCGAGAAGAAGAGACCAGATGACATTACTTAGAGAAGAAGAGACCAGATAACGTTACTTAGAGAAGAGTAGACCAGATGTCATTAGTTATAGAAGAGGAGACCAGATGACATTAGTTAGAGAAGAAGAGACCAGATGACATTAGTTAGAGAAGAAGAGACCAGATGACGTTACTTAGAGAAGAGTACACAAGATAACGTTAGTTAGAGAAGAGGACACCAGATGACATTAGTTAGAGAAGAGGACACCAGATGACATTAGTTAGAGAAGAAGAGACCAGATGACATTACTTAGAGAAGAAGAGACCAAATGACGTTACTTAGAGAAGAGTAAACCAGATGACATTAGTTAGAGAAGAGGAGACCAGATGACATTAGTTAGAGAAGAGGAGACCAGATGACATAAGTAAGAGAACAGGAGACCAGATGACATTAGTTAGAGAAGAAGAGACCAGACGACATTAGTTAGAGAAGAGGAGACCAGATGACATTAGTTAGAGAAGAAGAGACCAGATGACATTAGTTATTGAAGAGACCAGAGGACATTAGTTAGAGAAGGGGACACCAGATGACATTAGTTAGAGAAGAGGAGACCAGATGACATTATTTAGAGAAGAAGAGACCAGATGACATTAGTTAGATAAGAGTAAAACAGATGAAATTAGTTAGAGAAGAGGACACCAGATGCGATTAGTTATAGAAGTGGACACCAGATGACATTAGTTAGAGAAGAGGACACCAGATGAAATTAGTTAGAGAAGGGGACACCAGATGACATTAGTTAGAGAAGAAGAGACCAGATGACATTATTTAGAGGAGACAAGATGACATTAGTTAGAGAAGAAGAGACCAGATGACGTTAGTTAGAGAAGAGGACATCAGATGACATTAGTTAGAGAAGAAGAGACCAGATGACATTACTTAGAGAAGAGTAGACAAGATGACATTAGGTAGAGAAGAGGACACCAGATGACATTAGGTAGAGAAGAAGAGACCAAGATGACATTAGTTAGAGAAAAGGACATCAGAGGCCATTTGTTAGAGACAAAGAGACCTGATGACTTTAGTTAGAGAAGAAGAGACCAGATGACATTATTTAGAGGAGACCAGATGACATTAAATAGAGAAGAGGAGACCAGATGACATTAGGTAGAGAAAAGGAGACCAAATGACATTAGTTGGAGAAGAGGACATCAGATGACATTAGTTAGAGATGAAGAGACCACATGACATTAGGTAGAGAAAAGGACATCAGATGACATTCGGTAGAGAAGAAGGGACCAAGATGACTTTAGTTAGAGAAGAGGACATCAGATGCTATTTGTTAAAGATGAAGAGGACACCAGATGACATTAGTTAGAGAAGAGACCAGATGACGTTAGTTACAGAAGAAGACACCAGATGACATTACTTAGAGAAGAAGATACCAGATGATGTTGCTTAGAGAAGAGGAGACCAGATGACATAAGTAAGAGAACAGGAGACCAGATGAAATTAGTTATAGAATAAGAGACCAGATGACGTTAGTTAGAGAAGAGGACATCAGATGACATTAGTTAGAGAAGAGGAGACCAGATGACATAAGTAAGAGAACAGGAGACCAGATGACATACGTAAGAGAACAGGAGACCAGATGATATTATTTAGATAACAGGAGCCTAGATGACATAAGTAAGAGAACAGGAGACCAGATGACATTAGTTAGAGAAGAGGACATCAGATGACATTAGTTAGAGATGAAGAGACCAGATGACATTAGTTAGAGGAGACCAGCTGACATTAGTTAGAGAAGAAGAGACCATATGGCATTAGGTAGAGAAGCGGATATCAGATGACATTAGGTAGAGAAGAAGGGACCAAGATGACTTTAGTTAGAGAAGAGGACATCAGATGCTATTTGTTAGAGATGAAGAGGACACCAGATGACATTAGTTAGAGAATAGACCAGATGACGTTAGTTAGAGAAGAGGAGACCAGATGACATTAGTTACAGAAGAAGAGACCAGATGACATTACTTAGAGAAGAAGAGACCAGATGACGTTACTTAGAGAAGAGTAGACCAGATGTCATTAGTTATAGAAGAGGAGACCAGATGACATTAGTTAGAGAAGAAGAGACCAGATGACATTACTTAGAGAAGAAGAGACCAGATGACGTTACTTAGAGAAGAGTACACAAGATGACGTTAGTTAGAGAAGAGGACACCAGATGACATTAGTTAGAGAAGAGGACACCAGATGACATTAGTTAGAGAAGAAGAGACCAGATGACATTACTTAGAGAAGAAGAGACCAAATGACGTTACTTAGAGAAGAGTAAACCAGATGACATTAGTTAGAGAAGAGGAGACCAGATGACATTAGTTAGAGAAGAGGAGACCAGATGACATTAGTTAGAGAAGAGGAGACCAGATGACATAAGTAAGAGAACAGGAGACCAGATGACATTAGTTAGAGAAGAAGAGATCAGATGACATTAGTTAGAGAAGAGGAGACCAGATGACATTAGTTAGAGAAGAAGAGACCAGATGACTTTAGTTAGAGAAGAGACCAGATGACATTAGTTAGAGAAAGGGACACCAGATGACATTAGTTAGAGAAGAGTAGACCAGATGACATTAGTTAGAGAAGAGGACATCAGATGCTATTTGTTAGAGATGAAGAGGACACCAGATGACATTAGTTAGAGAAGAGGAGACCAGATGACATTAGTTAGAGAAGAAGAGACCAGATGACATTATTTAGAGGAGACCAGATGACATTAAATAGAGAAGAGGAGACCAGATGACATTACGTAGAGAAAAGGAGACCAAATGACATTAGTTGGAGAAGAGGACATCAGATGACATTAGTTAGAGATGAAGAGACCACATGACATTAGGTAGAGAAAAGGACATCAGATGACATTCGGTAGAGAAGAAGGGACCAAGATGACTTTAGTTAGAGAAGAGGACATCAGATGCTATTTGTTAAAGATGAAGAGGACACCAGATGACATTAGTTAGAGAAGAGACCAGATGACGTTAGTTAGAGAAGAGGAGACCAGATGACATTAGTTACAGAAGAAGAGACCAGATGAAATTACTTAGAGAAGAAGATACCAGATTATGTTACTTAGAGAAGAGGAGACCAGATGAAATAAGTAAGTGAACAGGAGACCAGATGACATTAGTTAGAGAAGAAGAGACCGGATGACATTAGCTAGAGAACAGGAGACCAGATGACATTAGTTAGAGAAGAGGAGACCAGATGACATTAGTTAGAGAAGAAGAGACCAGATGACATTAGTTAGAGAAGAGACCAGAGGACATTAGTTAGAGAAGAGGACACCAGATGACATTAGTTAGAGAAGAAGAGACCAGATGACATTACTTAGAGAAGAAGAGACCAGATGACGTTTCTTAGAGAAGAGTAGACCAGATGACATTATTTATAGAAAAGGAGACCAGATGACATTAGTTAGAGAAGAAGAGACCAGATGACATCACTTAGAGAAGAAGAGACCAGATGACGTTACTTAGAGAAGAGTAGACAAGATGATATTAGTTATAGAAGAGGACACCAGATGACATTAGTTAGAAAAGAAGAGACCAGATGACATTACTTAGAGAAGAAGAGACCAGATGACGTTACTTAGAGAAGAGTAAACCAGATGACATTAGTTAGACAAGAGAAGACCAGATGACATTAGTTAGAGAAGAGGAGACCAGATGACATTAGTTGGAGAAGAGGAGACCAGATGACATAAGTATGAGAACAGGAGACCAGATGACATTAGTTAGAGAAGAAGAGACCAGATGACATTAGTTAGAGAAGAGGAGACCAGATGACATTAGTTAGAGAAGAAGAGACCAGATGACATTAGTTAGAGAAGAGACCAGAGGACATTAGTTAGAGAAGGGGACACCAGATGACATTAGTTAGAGAAGAGGAGACCAGATGACATTAGTTAGAGAAGAGGACACCAGATGACATTTGTTAGAGATGAAGAGGCCACATGACATTTGTTAGAGGAGACCAGCTGACAATAGTTAGAGAAGAAGAGACCAGATGACATTAGTTAGAGAAGAGACCAGAGGACATTAGTTAGAGAAGGGGACACCAGATGACATTAGTTAGAGAAGGGGACACCAGATGACATTAGTTATAGAAGAGGAGACCAGATGACATTAGTTAGAGAAGAAGAGACCAGATGACATTACTTAGAGAAGAAGAGACCAGATGACGTTACTTAGAGAAGAGTACACAAGATGACGTTAGTTAGAGAAGAGGACACCAGATGACATTAGTTAGAGAAGAGGACACCAGATGACATTAGTTAGAGAAGAAGAGACCAGATGACATTACTTAGAGAAGAAGAGACCAAATGACGTTACTTAGAGAAGAGTAAACCAGATGACATTAGTTAGAGAAGAGGAGACCAGATGACATTAGTTAGAGAAGAGGAGACCAGATGACATTAGTTAGAGAAGAGGAGACCAGATGACATAAGTAAGAGAACAGGAGACCAGATGACATTAGTTAGAGAAGAAGAGATCAGATGACATTAGTTAGAGAAGAGGAGACCAGATGACATTAGTTAGAGAAGAAGAGACCAGATGACTTTAGTTAGAGAAGAGACCAGATGACATTAGTTAGAGAAAGGGACACCAGATGACATTAGTTAGAGAAGAGTAGACCAGATGACATTAGTTAGAGAAGAGGACATCAGATGCTATTTGTTAGAGATGAAGAGGACACCAGATGACATTAGTTAGAGAAGAGGAGACCAGATGACATTAGTTAGAGAAGAAGAGACCAGATGACATTATTTAGAGGAGACCAGATGACATTAAATAGAGAAGAGGAGACCAGATGACATTACGTAGAGAAAAGGAGACCAAATGACATTAGTTGGAGAAGAGGACATCAGATGACATTAGTTAGAGATGAAGAGACCACATGACATTAGGTAGAGAAAAGGACATCAGATGACATTCGGTAGAGAAGAAGGGACCAAGATGACTTTAGTTAGAGAAGAGGACATCAGATGCTATTTGTTAAAGATGAAGAGGACACCAGATGACATTAGTTAGAGAAGAGACCAGATGACGTTAGTTAGAGAAGAGGAGACCAGATGACATTAGTTACAGAAGAAGAGACCAGATGAAATTACTTAGAGAAGAAGATACCAGATTATGTTACTTAGAGAAGAGGAGACCAGATGAAATAAGTAAGTGAACAGGAGACCAGATGACATTAGTTAGAGAAGAAGAGACCGGATGACATTAGTTAGAGAACAGGAGACCAGATGACATTAGTTAGAGAAGAGGAGACCAGATGACATTAGTTAGAGAAGAAGAGACCAGATGACATTAGTTAGAGAAGAGACCAGAGGACATTAGTTAGAGAAGAGGACACCAGATGACATTAGTTAGAGAAGAAGAGACCAGATGACATTACTTAGAGAAGAAGAGACCAGATGACGTTTCTTAGAGAAGAGTAGACCAGATGACATTATTTATAGAAGAGGAGACCAGATGACATTAGTTAGAGAAGAAGAGACCAGATGACATCACTTAGAGAAGAAGAGACCAGATGACGTTACTTAGAGAAGAGTAGACAAGATGATGTTAGTTAGAGAAGAGGACACCAGATGACATTAGTTAGAGAAGAAGAGACCAGATGACATTACTTAGAGAAGAAGAGACCAGATGACGTTACTTAGAGAAGAGTAAACCAGATGACATTAGTTAGACAAGAGAAGACCAGATGACATTAGTTAGAGAAGAGGAGACCAGATGACATTAGTTGGAGAAGAGGAGACCAGATGACATAAGTATGAGAACAGGAGACCAGATGACATTAGTTAGAGAAGAAGAGACCAGATGACATTAGTTAGAGAAGAGGAGACCAGATGACATTAGTTAGAGAAGAAGAGACCAGATGACATTAGTTAGAGAAGAGACCAGAGGACATTAGTTAGAGAAGGGGACACCAGATGACATTAGCTAGAGAAGAGGAGACCAGATGACATTAGTTAGAGAAGAGGACACCAGATGACATTTGTTAGAGATGAAGAGGCCACATGACATTTGTTAGAGGAGACCAGCTGACAATAGTTAGAGAAGAAGAGACCAGATGACATTAGTTAGAGAAGAGACCAGAGGACATTAGTTAGAGAAGAAGAGACCAGATGACATTACTTAGAGAAGAAGAGACCATATGACGTTACTTAGAGAAGAGTAGACCAGATGACATTAGTTATAGAAGAGGAGAGACCAGATGACATTAGTTAGAGAAGAAGAGACCAGATGACATTACTTAGAGAAGAAGAGACCAGATGACGTTACTTAGAGAAGAGTAGACCAGATGGTATTAGTTAGAGAAGTGGAGACCAGATGACATAAGTAAGAGAACACTAGACCAGATGACATTAGTTAGAGAAGAAGAGACCGGATGACATTAGTTAGAGAACAGGAGACCAGATGACATTAGTTAGAGAAGTGGAGACAAGATGACATTAGTTAGAGAAGAAGAGACCAGATGACATTGATTAGGGAAGAGGACACCAGATGACATTAGTTAGAGAAGAAGAGACCAGATGACATTACTTAGAGAAGAAGAGACCAGATGACGTTACTTAGAGAAGAGTACACCAGATGACATTAGTTAGAGAAGAAGAGACCAGATGACATTAGTTAGAGAAGAGGAGACCAGATGACATTAGTTAGAGAACAGGAGACCAGATGACATTAGTTAGAGAAGAGGAGACCAGATGACATTACTTAGAGAAGAAGAGACCATATGACGTTACTTAGAGAAGAGTACACCAGATGACATTAGTTAGAGAAGAAGAGACCAGATGACATTAGTTAGAGAAGAGGAGACCAGATGACATTAGTTAGAGAACAGGAGACCAGATGACATTAGTTAGAGAAGAGGAGACCAGATGACATTAGTTAGAGAAGAGGACACCAGATGACATTAGTTAGAGAAGAGGACATCAGAGGCCAATTTATTTAGAGACGAAGAGACCAGATGACATTATTTAGAGGAGACGAGATGACATTAGGTAGAGAAAAGGAAACCAGATGACATTAGTTGGAGAAGATGACATCAGATGACATTAGTTAGAGATGAAGAGGCCACATGACATTTGTTAGAGGAGACCAGCTGACAATAGTTTGAGAAGAAGAGACCAGATGACATTAGATAGAGAAGAGGACATCAGATGAGATTAGGTAGAGAAGAAGGGACCAAGATGACTTTAGTTAGAGAAGAGGACATTAGATGCTATTTGTTAGAGATGAAGAGGACACCAGATGACATTAGTTAGAGAGGAGACCAGATGATATTAGTTAGAGAAGAAGAGACCAGATGACATTACTTAGAGAAGAGGACACCAGATGACATTAGTTAGAGAAGAGGACATCAGATGCTATTTGTTAGAGATGAAGAGGACACCAAATGACATTAGTTAGAGAGGACACCAGATGACATTAGTTAGAGAAGAGACCAGATGACATTAGTTAGAGAAGAAGAGACCAGATGACGTTAGTTAGAGAAGAGGACATCAGATGACATTAGTTAGAGAAGAAGAGACCAGATGACATTAGTTAGAGAAGGAGAGACCAGATGACATTAGTTAGAGAAGAGGAGACCAGATGACATTAAATAGAGAAGAGGAGACCAGATGACATTAGGTAGAGAAAAGGGGACCAAATGACATTAGTTGGAGAAGAAGACATCAGATGACATTAGTTAGAGATGAAGAGACCACATGACATTAGGTAGAGAAAAGGACATCAGATGACATTCGGTAGAGAAGAAGGGACCAAGATGACTTTAGTTAGAGAAGAAGACATCAGATGCTATTTGTTAAAGATGAAGAGGACACCAGATGACATTAGTTAGAGAAGAGACCAGATGACGTTAGTTAGAGAAGAGGAGACCAGATGACATTAGTTACAGAAGAAGAGACCAGATGAAATTACTTAGAGAAGAAGATACCAGATTATGTTACTTAGAGAAGAGGAGACCAGATGAAATAAGTAAGTGAACAGGAGACCAGATGACATTAGTTAGAGAAGAAGAGACCGGATGACATTAGTTAGAGAACAGGAGACCAGATGACATTAGTTAGAGAAGAGGAGACCAGATGACATTAGTTAGAGAAGAAGAGACCAGATGACATTAGTTAGAGAAGAGACCAGAGGACATTAGTTAGAGAAGAGGACACCAGATGACATTACTTAGAGAAGAAGAGACCAGATGACGTTTCTTAGAGAAGAGTAGACCAGATGACATTATTTATAGAAGAGGAGACCAGATGACATTAGTTAGAGAAGAAGAGACCAGATGACATCACTTAGAGAAGAAGAGACCAGATGACGTTACTTAGAGAAGAGTAGACAAGATGATGTTAGTTAGAGAAGAGGACACCAGATGACATTAGTTAGAGAAGAAGAGACCAGATGACATTACTTAGAGAAGAAGAGACCAGATGACGTTATTTAGAGAAGAGTAAACCAGATGACATAAGTAAGAGAACAGGAGACCAGATGACATTAGTTAAAGAAGAAGAGACCAGATGACATTAGTTAGAGAAGAGGAGACCAGATGACATTAGTTAGAGAAGAAGAGACCAGATGACATTAGTTAGAGAAGAGACCAGAGGACTTTAGTTAGAGAAGGGGACACCAGATGACATTAGTTAGAGAAGAGGAGACCAGATGACATTAGTTAGAGAAGAGGACACCAGATGACATTAGTTAGAGATGAAGAGGCCACATGACATTTGTTAGAGGAGACCAGCTGACAATAGTTAGAGAAGAAGAGACCAGATGACATTAGGTAGAGAAGAGGACACCAGATGACTTTAGTTAGAGAAGAGACGAGATGACATTAGTTAGAGAAGAAGAGACCAGATGACGTTAGTTAGAGAAGAGGACATCAGATGACATTAGTTAGAGAAGAAGAGACCAGATGACATTACTTAGAGAAGAAGAGACCAGATGACGTTACTTAGAGAAGAGTAGACCAGATGACATTAGTTATAGAAGAGGAGACCAGATGACATTAGTTAGAGAAGAAGAGACCAGATGACATTACTTAGAGAAGAAGAGACCAGATGACGTTACTTAGAGAAGAGTAGACCAGATGGCATTAGTTAGAGAAGTGGAGACCAGATGACATTAGTTAGAGAAGAGGAGACCAGATGACATTAGTTAGAGAAGAAGAGACCGGATGACATTAGTTAGAGAACAGGAGACCAGATGACATTAGTTAGAGAAGAGGAGACCAGATGACATTACTTAGAGAAGAAGAGACCATATGACGTTACTTAGAGAAGAGTACACCAGATGACATTAGTTAGAGAAGAAGAGACCAGATGACATTAGTTAGAGAAGAGGAGACCAGATGACATTAGTTAGAGAACAGGAGACCAGATGACATTAGTTAGAGATGAAGAGGCCACATGACATTTGTTAGAGGAGACCAGCTGACAATAGTTAGAGAAGAAGAGACCAGATGACATTAGGTAGAGAAGAGGACACCAGATGACTTTAGTTAGAGAAGAGGACATCAGAGGCCAATTTATTTAGAGACGAAGAGACCAGATGACATTATTTAGAGGAGACGAGATGACATTAGGTAGAGAAAAGGAAACCAGATGACATTAGTTGGAGAAGATGACATCAGATGACATTAGTTAGAGATGAAGAGGCCACATGACATTTGTTAGAGGAGACCAGCTGACAATAGTTAGAGAAGAAGAGACCAGATGACATTAGGTAGAGAAGAGGACATCAGATGAGATTAGGTAGAGAAGAAGGGACCAAGATGACTTTAGTTAGAGAAGAGGACATCAGATGCTATTTGTTAGAGATGAAGAGGACACCAGATGACATTAGTTAGAGAAGAAACCAGATGACATTAGTTAGAGAAGAGGAGACCAGATGACATTAGTTAGAGATGAAGAGGCCACATGACATTTAATAGAGGAGACCAGCTGACAATAGTTTGAGAAGAAGAGACCAGATGACATTAGATAGAGAAGAGGACATCAGATGAGATTAGGTAGAGAAGAAGGGACCAAGATGACTTTAGTTAGAGAAGAGGACATTAGATGCTATTTGTTAGAGATGAAGAGGACATCAGATGACATTAGTTAGAGAGGACACCAGATGATATTAGTTAGAGAAGAAGAGACCAGATGACATTACTTAGAGAAGAGGACACCAGATGACATTAGTTAGAGAAGAGGACATCAGATGCTATTTGTTAGAGATGAAGAGGACACCAGATGACATTAGTTAGAGAGGACACCAGATGACATTAGTTAGAGAAGAGACCAGATGACATTAGTTAGAGAAGAAGAGACCAGATGACGTTAGTTAGAGAAGAGGACATCAGATGACATTAGTTAGAGAAGAAGAGACCAGATGACATTAGTTAGAGAAGGAGAGACCAGATGACATTAGTTAGAGAAGAGGAGACCAGATGACATTAAATAGAGAAGAGGAGACCAGATGACATTAGGTAGAGAAAAGGGGACCAAATGACATTAGTTGGAGAAGAAGACATCAGATGACATTAGTTAGAGATGTAGAGACCACATGACATTAGGTAGAGAAAAGGACATCAGATGACATTCGGTAGAGAAGAAGGGACCAAGATGACTTTAGTTAGAGAAGAGGACATCAGATGCTATTTGTTAAAGATGAAGAGGACACCAGATGACATTAGTTAGAGAAGAGACCAGATGACGTTAGTTAGAGAAGAGGAGACCAGATGACATTAGTTACAGAAGAAGAGACCAGATGAAATTACTTAGAGAAGAAGATACCAGATTATGTTACTTAGAGAAGAGGAGACCAGATGAAATAATTAAGTGAACAGGAGACCAGATGACATTAGTTAGAGAAGAAGAGACCGGATGACATTAGTTAGAGAACAGGAGACCAGATGACATTAGTTAGAGAAGAGGAGACCAGATGACATTAGTTAGAGAAGAAGAGACCAGATGACATCACTTAGAGAAGAAGAGACCAGATGACGTTACTTAGAGAAGAGTAGACAAGATGATGTTAGTTAGAGAAGAGGACACCAGATGACATTAGTTAGAGAAGAAGAGACCAGATGACATTACTTAGAGAAGAAGAGACCAGATGACGTTACTTAGAGAAGAGTAAACCAGATGACATTAGTTAGAGAAGAGGAGACCAGATGACATTAGTTAGAGAAGAGGAGACCAGATGACATTAGTTGGAGAAGAGGAGACCAGATGACATAAGTAAGAGAACAGGAGACCAGATGACATTAGTTAAAGAAGAAGAGACCAGATGACATTAGTTAGAGAAGAGGAGACCAGATGACATTAGTTAGAGAAGAAGAGACCAGATGACATTAGTTAGAGAAGAGACCAGAGGACATTAGTTAGAGAAGGGGACACCAGATGACATTAGTTAGAGAAGAGGAGACCAGATGACATTAGTTAGAGAAGAGGACACCAGATGACATTAGTTAGAGATGAAGAGGCCACATGACATTTGTTAGAGGAGACCAGCTGACAATAGTTAGAGAAGAAGAGACCAGATGACATTAGGTAGAGAAGAGGACACCAGATGACTTTAGTTAGAGAAGAGACGAGATGACATTAGTTAGAGAAGAAGAGACCAGATGACGTTAGTTAGAGAAGAGGACATCAGATGACATTAGTTAGAGAAAAGAGACCAGATGACATTACTTAGAGAAGAAGAGACCAGATGACGTTACTTAGAGAAGAGTAGACCAGATGACATTAGTTATAGAAGAGGAGACCAGATGACATTAGTTAGAGAAGAAGAGACCAGATGACATTACTTAGAGAAGAAGAGACCAGATGACGTTACTTAGAGAAGAGTAGACCAGATGGCATTAGTTAGAGAAGTGGAGACCAGATGACATAAGTAAGAGAACACTAGACCAGATGACAGTAGTTAGAGAATAAGAGACCGGATGACATTAGTTAGAGAACAGGAGACCAGATGACATTAGTTAGAGAAGTGGAGACAAGATGACATTAGTTAGAGAAGAAGAGACCAGATGACATTAGTTAGGGAAGAGGACACCAGATGACATTAGTTAGAGAAGAAGAGACCAGATGACATTACTTAGAGAAGAAGAGACCAGATGACGTTACTTAGAGAAGAGTACACCAGATGACATTAGTTAGAGAAGAAGAGACCAGATGACATTAGTTAGAGAAGAGGAGACCAGATGACATTAGTTAGAGAACAGGAGACCAGATGACATTAGTTAGAGAAGAGGAGACCAGATGACATTACTTAGAGAAGAAGAGACCATATGACGTTACTTAGAGAAGAGTACACCAGATGACATTAGTTAGAGAAGAATAGACCAGATGACATTAGTTAGAGAAGAGGAGACCAGATGACATTAGTTAGAGAACAGGAGACCAGATGACATTAGTTAGAGAAGAGGAGACCAGATGACATTAGTTAGAGAAGAGGACACCAGATGACATTAGTTAGAGAAGAGGATACCAGATGACATTAGGTAGAGAAGAGGAGACCAAAATGACATTAGTTAGAGAAGAGGACATCAGAGGCCAATTTATTTAGAGACGAAGAGACCAGATGACATTATTTAGAGGAGACGAGATGACATTAGGTAGAGAAAAGGAAACCAGATGACATTAGTTGGAGAAGATGACATCAGATGACATTAGTTAGAGATGAAGAGGCCACATGACATTTGTTAGAGGAGACCAGCTGACAATAGTTAGAGAAGAAGAGACCAGATGACATTAGGTAGAGAAGAGGACATCAGATGAGATTAGGTAGAGAAGAAGGGACCAAGATGACTTTAGTTAGAGAAGAGGACATCAGATGCTATTTGTTAGAGATGAAGAGGACACCAGATGACATTAGTTAGAGAAGAAACCAGATGACATTAGTTAGAGAAGAGGAGACCAGATGACATTAGTTAGAGAAGGAGAGACCAGATGACATTAGTTAGAGAAGAGGACATCAGAGGCCAATTTGTTAGAGACGAAGAGACCAGATGACATTATTTAGAGGAGACCAGATGACATCAATTAGAGAAGAGGAGACCAGATGACATTAGGTAGAGAAAAGGAGACCAGATGACATTAGTTGGAGAAGAGGACATCAGATGACATTAGTTAGAGATGAAGAGGCCACATGACATTTAATAGAGGAGACCAGCTGACAATAGTTTGAGAAGAAGAGACCAGATGACATTAGATAGAGAAGAGGACATCAGATGAGATTAGGTAGAGAAGAAGGGACCAAGATGACTTTAGTTAGAGAAGAGGACATTAGATGCTATTTGTTAGAGATGAAGAGGACACCAGATGACATTAGTTAGAGAGGACACCAGATGATATTAGTTAGAGAAGAAGAGACCAGATGACATTACTTAGAGAAGAGGACACCAGATGACATTAGTTAGAGAAGAGGACATCAGATGCTATTTGTTAGAGATGAAGAGGACACCAGATGACATTAGTTAGAGAGGACACCAGATGACATTAGTTAGAGAAGAGACCAGATGACATTAGTTAGAGAAGAAGAGACCAGATGACGTTAGTTAGAGAAGAGGACATCAGATGACATTAGTTAGAGAAGAAGAGACCAGATGACATTAGTTAGAGAAGGAGAGACCAGATGACATTAGTTAGAGAAGAGGAGACCAGATGACATTAAATAGAGAAGAGGAGACCAGATGACATTAGGTAGAGAAAAGGGGACCAAATGACATTAGTTGGAGAAGAAGACATCAGATGACATTAGTTAGAGATGTAGAGACCACATGACATTAGGTAGAGAAAAGGACATCAGATGACATTCGGTAGAGAAGAAGGGACCAAGATGACTTTAGTTAGAGAAGAGGACATCAGATGCTATTTGTTAAAGATGAAGAGGACACCAGATGACATTAGTTAGAGAAGAGACCAGATGACGTTAGTTAGAGAAGAGGAGACCAGATGACATTAGTTACAGAAGAAGAGACCAGATGAAATTACTTAGAGAAGAAGATACCAGATTATGTTACTTAGAGAAGAGGAGACCAGATGAAATAATTAAGTGAACAGGAGACCAGATGACATTAGTTAGAGAAGAAGAGACCGGATGACATTAGTTAGAGAACAGGAGACCAGATGACATTAGTTAGAGAAGAGGAGACCAGATGACATTAGTTAGAGAAGAAGAGACCAGATGACATCACATAGAGAAGAAGAGACCAGATGACGTTACTTAGAGAAGAGTAGACAAGATGATGTTAGTTAGAGAAGAGGACACCAGATGACATTAGTTAGAGAAGAAGAGACCAGATGACATTACTTAGAGAAGAAGAGACCAGATGACGTTAACTTAGAGAAGAGTAAACCAGATGACATTAGTTAGAGAAGAGGAGACCAGATGACATTAGTTAGAGAAGAGGAGACCAGATGACATTAGTTGGAGAAGAGGAGACCAGATGACATAAGTAAGAGAACAGGAGACCAGATGACATTAGTTAAAGAAGAAGAGACCAGATGACATAAGTTAGAGAAGAGGAGACCAGATGACATTAGTTAGAGAAGTAGAGACCAGATGACATTAGTTAGAGAAGAGACCAGAGGACATTAGTTAGAGAAGGGGACACCAGATGACATTAGTTAGAGAAGAGGAGACCAGATGACATTAGTTAGAGAAGAGGACACCAGATGACATTAGTTAGAGATGAAGAGGCCACATGACATTTGTTAGAGGAGACCAGCTGACAATAGTTAGAGAAGAAGAGACCAGATGACATTAGGTAGAGAAGAGGACACCAGATGACTTTAGTTAGAGAAGAGACGAGATGACATTAGTTAGAGAAGAAGAGACCAGATGACGTTAGTTAGAGAAGAGGACATCAGATGACATTAGTTAGAGAAAAGAGACCAGATGACATTACTTAGAGAAGAAGAGACCAGATGACGTTACTTAGAGAAGAGTAGACCAGATGACATTAGTTATAGAAGAGGAGACCAGATGACATTAGTTAGAGAAGAAGAGACCAGATGACATTACTTAGAGAAGAAGAGACCAGATGACGTTACTTAGAGAAGAGTAGACCAGATGGCATTAGTTAGAGAAGTGGAGACCAGATGACATAAGTAAGAGAACACTAGACCAGATGACAGTAGTTAGAGAATAAGAGACCGGATGACATTAGTTAGAGAACAGGAGACCAGATGAAATTAGTTAGAGAAGTGGAGACAAGATGACATTAGTTAGAGAAGAAGAGACCAGATGACATTAGTTAGGGAAGAGGACACCAGATGACATTAGTTAGAGAAGAAGAGACCAGATGACATTACTTAGAGAAGAAGAGACCAGATGACGTTACTTAGAGAAGAGTACACCAGATGACATTAGTTAGAGAAGAAGAGACCAGATGACATTAGTTAGAGAAGAGGAGACCAGATGACATTAGTTAGAGAACAGGAGACCAGATGACATTAGTTAGAGAAGAGGAGACCAGATGACATTACTTAGAGAAGAAGAGACCATATGACGTTACTTAGAGAAGAGTACACCAGATGACATTAGTTAGAGAAGAATAGACCAGATGACATTAGTTAGAGAAGAGGAGACCAGATGACATTAGTTAGAGAACAGGAGACCAGATGACATTAGTTAGAGAAGAGGAGACCAGATGACATTAGTTAGAGAAGAGGACACCAGATGACATTAGTTAGAGAAGAGGAGACCAGATGACATTAGGTAGAGAAGAGGAGACCAAAATGACATTAGTTAGAGAAGAGGACATCAGAGGCCAATTTATTTAGAGACGAAGAGACCAGATGACATTATTTAGAGGAGACGAGATGACATTAGGTAGAGAAAAGGAAACCAGATGACATTAGTTGGAGAAGATGACATCAGATGACATTAGTTAGAGATGAAGAGGCCACATGACATTAGGTAGAGAAGAGGACATCAGATGAGATTAGGTAGAGAAGAAGGGACCAAGATGACTTTAGTTAGAGAAGAGGACATCAGATGCTATTTGTTAGAGATGAAGAGGACACCAGATGACATTAGTTAGAGAGGAGACCAGATGACAGTAGTTAGAGAAGAATAGGCTAGATGACCTTACTTAGAGAAGAGGACACCAGATGACATTAGTTAGAGAAGAGGACACCAGATGACATTAGTTAGAGAAGAAACCAGATGACATTAGTTAGAGAAGAGGAGACCAGATGACATTAGTTAGAGAAGGAGAGACCAGATGACATTAGTTAGAGAAGAGGACATCAGAGGCCAATTTGTTAGAGACGAAGAGACCAGATGACATTATTTAGAGGAGACCAGATGACATTAGGTAGAGAAAAGGAGACCAGATGACATTAGTTGGAGAAGAGGACATCAGATGACATTAGTTAGAGATGAAGAGGCCACATGACATTTAATAGAGGAGACAAGCTGACAATAGTTTGAGAAGAAGGGACCAAGATGACTTTAGTTAGAGAAGAGGACATTAGATGCTATTTGTTAGAGATGAAGAGGACACCAGATGACATTAGTTAGAGAGGAGACCAGATGATATTAGTTAGAGAAGAAGAGACCAGATGACATTACTTAGAGAAGAGGACACCAGATGACATTAGTTAGAGAAGAGGACATCAGATGCTATTTGTTAGAGATGAAGAGGACACCAGATGACATTAGTTAGAGAGGACACCAGATGACATTAGTTAGAGAAGAGACAAGATGACATTAGTTAGAGAAGAAGAGACCAGATGACGTTAGTTAGAGAAGAGGACATCAGATGACATTAGTTAGAGAAGAAGAGACCAGATGACATTAGTTAGAGAAGGAGAGACCAGATGACATTAGTTAGAGAAGAGGAGACCAGATGACATTAAATAGAGAAGAGGAGACCAGATGACATTAGGTAGAGAAAAGGGGACCAAATGACATTCGGTAGAGAAGAAGGGACCAAGATGACTTTAGTTAGACAAGAGGACATCAGATGCTATTTGTTAAAGATGAAGAGGACACCAGATGACATTAGTTAGAGAAGAGACCAGATGACGTTAGTTAGTGAAGAGGAGACCAGATGACATTAGTTACAGAAGAAGAGACCAGATGACATTACTTAGAGAAGAAGATACCAGATGATGTTACTTAGAGAAGAGGAGACCAGATGACATAAGTAAGAGAACAGGAGACCAGATGACATTAGTTAGAGAAGAGGAGACCAGATGACATTAGTTAGAGATGAAGAGACCACATGACATTAGTTAGGGGAGACCAGCTGACACTAGTTAGAGAAGAAGAGACCAGATGACATTAGGTAGAGAAGAGGACATCAGATGACATTAGGTAGAGAAGAAGGGACCAAGATGACTTTAGTTAGTGAAGAGGACATCAGATGACATTAGTTAGAGAAGAGGACACCAGATGACATTAGTTAGAGAAGAGGAGACCAGATGACATTAGTTAGAGAAGAAGAGACCAGATGACATTATTTAGAGGAGACCAGATGACATTAAATAGAGAAGAGGAGACCAGATGACATTACGTAGAGAAAAGGAGACCAAATGACATTAGTTGGAGAAGAGGACATCAGATGACATTAGTTAGAGATGATGAGACAACATGACATTAGGTAGAGAAAAGGACATCAGATGACATTCGGTAGAGAAGAAGGGACCAAGATGACTTTAGTTAGACAAGAGGACATCAGATGCTATTTGTTAAAGATGAAGAGGACACCAGATGACATTAGTTAGAGAAGAGACCAGATGACATTAGTTAGAGAAGAAGAGACCAGATGACAACTACTTAGAGAAGAGTAAACCAGATGACATTAGTTAGAGAAGAGGAGACCAGATGACATTAGTTAGAGAAGAGGAGACCAGATGACATTAGTTAGAGAAGAGGAGACCAGATGACATAAGTAAGAGAACAGGAGACCAGATGACATTAGTTAGAGAAGAAGAGACCAGATGACATTAGTTAGAGAAGAGGAGACCAGATGACATTAGTTAGAGAAGAAGAGACCAGATGACTTTAGTTAGAGAAGAGACCAGATGACATTAGTTAGAGAAGGGGACACCAGATGACATTAGTTAGAGAAGAGTAGACCAGATGACATTAGTTAGAGAAGAGGACATCAGATGCTATTTGTTAGAGATGAAGAGGACACCAGATGACATTAGTTAGAGAAGAGGAGACCAGATGACATTAGTTAGAGAAGAAGAGACCAGATGACATTATTTAGAGGAGACCAGATGACATTAAATAGAGAAGAGGAGACCAGATGACATTACGTAGAGAAAAGGAGACCAAATGACATTAGTTGGAGAAGAGGACATCAGATGACATTAGTTAGAGATGAAGAGACCACATGACATTAGGTAGAGAAAAGGACATCAGATGACATTCGGTAGAGAAGAAGGGACCAAGATGACTTTAGTTAGAGAAGAGGACATCAGATGCTATTTGTTAAAGATGAAGAGGACAGCAGATGACATTAGTTAGAGAAGAGACCAGATGACGTTAGTTAGAGAAGAGGAGACCAGATGACATTAGTTACAGAAGAAGAGACCAGATGAAATTACTTAGAGAAGAAGATACCAGATTATGTTACTTAGAGAAGAGGAGACCAGATGAAATAAGTAAGTGAACAGGAGACCAGATGACATTAGTTAGAGAAGAAGAGACCGGATGACATTAGTTAGAGAACAGGAGACCAGATGACATTAGTTAGAGAAGAGGAGACCAGATGACATTAGTTAGAGAAGAAGAGACCAGATGACGTTACTTAGAGAAGAGTAGACCAGATGACATTATTTATAGAAGAGGAGACCAGATGACATTAGTTAGAGAAGAAGAGACCAGATGACATCACTTAGAGAAGAAGAGACCAGATGACGTTACTTAGAGAAGAGTAGACAAGATGATGTTAGTTAGAGAAGAGGACACCAGATGACATTAGTTAGAGAAGAAGAGACCAGATGACATTACTTAGAGAAGAAGAGACCAGATGACGTTACTTAGAGAAGAGTAAACCAGATGACATTAGTTAGAGAAGAGGAGACCAGATGACATTAGTTAGAGAAGAGGAGACCAGATGACATTAGTTAGAGAAGAGGAGACCAGATGACATAAGTAAGAGAACAGGAGACCAGATGACATTAGTTAGAGAAGAAGAGACCAGATGACATTAGTTAGAGAAGAGGAGACCAGATGACATTAGTTAGAGAAGAAGAGACCAGATGACATTAGTTAGAGAAGAGACCAGAGGACATTAGTTAGAGAAGGGGACACCAGATGACATTAGTTAGAGAAGAGGAGACCAGATGACATTAGTTAGAGAAGAGGACACCAGATAACATTAGTTAGAGATGAAGAGGCCACATGACATTTGTTAGAGGAGACCAGCTGACAATAGTTAGAGAAGAAGAGACCAGATGACATTAGGTAGAGAAGAGGACACCAGATGACTTTAGTTAGAGAAGAGACGAGATGACATTAGTTAGAGAAGAAGAGACCAGATGACGTTAGTTAGAGAAGAGGACATCAGATGACATTAGTTAGAGAAGAAGAGACCAGATGACATTACTTAGAGACGAAGAGACCAGATGACGTTACTTAGAGAAGAGTAGACCAGATGACATTAGTTATAGAAGAGGAGACCAGATGACATTAGTTAGAGAAGTGGAGACCAGATGACATTAGTTAGAGAAGAGGAGACCAGATGACATTAGTTAGAGAAGAGGAGACCAGATGACATTATTTAGAGAAGAAGAGACCAGATGACATTAGTTAGAGAAGAGACCAGAGGACATTAGTTAGAGAAGAGGACACCAGATGACATTAGTTAGAGAAGAGGAGACCATATGACATTAGTTAGAGAAGAGGACACCAGATGACATTAGTTAGAGAAGAGGAGACCAGAGGACATTAGGTAGAGAAGAGGACACCAGTTGACATTAGGTAGAGAAGAAGAGACCAAGATGACATTTGTTAGAGAAGAGGACATCAGAGGCCAATTGTTAGAGACGAAGAGACCAGATGACTTTAGTTAGAGAAGAAGAGTCCATATGACATTATTTAGAGGAGACCAGATGACATTAAATAGAGAAGAGGAGACCAGATGACATTAGTTAGAGAAGAGGAGACCAGATGACATTAGTTAGAGATGAAGAGACCACATGACATTAGTTAGAGGAGACCAGCTGACATTAGTTAGAGAAGAAGAGACCAGATGACATTAGGTAGAGAAGAGGACATCAGATGACATAAGGTAGAGATGAAGGGACCAAGATGACTTTAGTTAGTGAAGAGGACATCAGATGACATTAGTTAGAGAAGAGGACACCAGATGACATTAGTTAGAGAAGAGGAGACCAGATGACATTAGTTAGAGAAGAAGAGACCAGATGACATTACGTAGAGAAAAGGAGACCAAATGACATTAGTTGGAGAAGAGGACATCAGATGACATTAGTTAGAGATGATGAGACAACATGACATTAGGTAGAGAAAAGGACATCAGATGACATTCGGTAGAGAAGAAGGGACCAAGATGACTTTAGTTAGAGAAGAGGACATCAGATGCTATTTGTTAAAGATGAAGAGGACACCAGATGACAATAGTTAGAGAAGAGACCAGATGACGTTAGTTACAGAAGAAGAGACCAGATGACATTACTTAGAGAAGAAGATACCAGATGATGTTACTTAGAGAAGAGGAGACCAGATGATGTTACTTAGAGAAGAGGAGACCAGATGACATAAGTAAGAGAACAGGAGACCAGATGACATTAGTTAGAGAAGAGACCAGAGGACATTAGTTAGAGAAGAGGACACCAGTTGACATTAGTTAGAGACGAAGAGACCAGATGACATTATTTAGAGGAGACCAGATGACATCAATTAGAGAAGAGGAGACCAGATGACATTAGGTAGAGAAAAGGAGACCAGATGACATTAGTTGGAGAAGAGGACATCAGATGACATTAGTTAGAGATGAAGAGGCCACATGACATTTAATAGAGGAGACCAGCTGACAATAGTTTGAGAAGAAGAGACCAGATGACATTAGATAGAGAAGAGGACATCAGATGAGATTAGGTAGAGAAGAAGGGACCAAGATGACTTTAGTTAGAGAAGAGGACATTAGATGCTATTTGTTAGAGATGAAGAGGACACCAGATGACATTAGTTAGAGAGGACACCAGATGATATTAGTTAGAGAAGAAGAGACCAGATGACATTACTTAGAGAAGAGGACACCAGATGACATTAGTTAGAGAAGAGGACATCAGATGCTATTTGTTAGAGATGAAGAGGACACCAGATGACATTAGTTAGAGAGGACACCAGATGACATTAGTTAGAGAAGAGACCAGATGACATTAGTTAGAGAAGAAGAGACCAGATGACGTTAGTTAGAGAAGAGGACATCAGATGACATTAGTTAGAGAAGAAGAGACCAGATGACATTAGTTAGAGAAGGAGAGACCAGATGACATTAGTTAGAGAAGAGGAGACCAGATGACATTAAATAGAGAAGAGGAGACCAGATGACATTAGGTAGAGAAAAGGGGACCAAATGACATTAGTTGGAGAAGAAGACATCAGATGACATTAGTTAGAGATGTAGAGACCACATGACATTAGGTAGAGAAAAGGACATCAGATGACATTCGGTAGAGAAGAAGGGACCAAGATGACTTTAGTTAGAGAAGAGGACATCAGATGCTATTTGTTAAAGATGAAGAGGACACCAGATGACATTAGTTAGAGAAGAGACCAGATGACGTTAGTTAGAGAAGAGGAGACCAGATGACATTAGTTACAGAAGAAGAGACCAGATGAAATTACTTAGAGAAGAAGATACCAGATTATGTTACTTAGAGAAGAGGAGACCAGATGAAATAATTAAGTGAACAGGAGACCAGATGACATTAGTTAGAGAAGAAGAGACCGGATGACATTAGTTAGAGAACAGGAGACCAGATGACATTAGTTAGAGAAGAGGAGACCAGATGACATTAGTTAGAGAAGAAGAGACCAGATGACATCACTTAGAGAAGAAGAGACCAGATGACGTTACTTAGAGAAGAGTAGACAAGATGATGTTAGTTAGAGAAGAGGACACCAGATGACATTAGTTAGAGAAGAAGAGACCAGATGACATTACTTAGAGAAGAAGAGACCAGATGACGTTACTTAGAGAAGAGGAGACCAGATGACATTAGTTAGAGAAGAGGAGACCAGATGACATTAGTTGGAGAAGAGGAGACCAGATGACATAAGTAAGAGAACAGGAGACCAGATGACATTAGTTAAAGAAGAAGAGACCAGATGACATTAGTTAGAGAAGAGGAGACCAGATGACATTAGTTAGAGAAGAAGAGACCAGATGACATTAGTTAGAGAAGAGACCAGAGGACATTAGTTAGAGAAGGGGACACCAGATGACATTAGTTAGAGAAGAGGAGACCAGATGACATTAGTTAGAGAAGAGGACACCAGATGACATTAGTTAGAGATGAAGAGGCCACATGACATTTGTTAGAGGAGACCAGCTGACAATAGTTAGAGAAGAAGAGACCAGATGACATTAGGTAGAGAAGAGGACACCAGATGACTTTAGTTAGAGAAGAGACGAGATGACATTAGTTAGAGAAGAAGAGACCAGATGACGTTAGTTAGAGAAGAGGACATCAGATGACATTAGTTAGAGAAAAGAGACCAGATGACATTACTTAGAGAAGAAGAGACCAGATGACGTTACTTAGAGAAGAGTAGACCAGATGACATTAGTTATAGAAGAGGAGACCAGATGACATTAGTTAGAGAAGAAGAGACCAGATGACATTACTTAGAGAAGAAGAGACCAGATGACGTTACTTAGAGAAGAGTAGACCAGATGGCATTAGTTAGAGAAGTGGAGACCAGATGACATAAGTAAGAGAACACTAGACCAGATGACAGTAGTTAGAGAATAAGAGACCGGATGACATTAGTTAGAGAACAGGAGACCAGATGACATTAGTTAGAGAAGTTGAGACAAGATGACATTAGTTAGAGAAGAAGAGACCAGATGACATTAGTTAGGGAAGAGGACACCAGATGACATTAGTTAGAGAAGAAGAGACCAGATGACATTACTTAGAGAAGAAGAGACCAGATGACGTTACTTAGAGAAGAGTACACCAGATGACATTAGTTAGAGAAGAAGAGACCAGATGACATTAGTTAGAGAAGAGGAGACCAGATGACATTAGTTAGAGAACAGGAGACCAGATGACATTAGTTAGAGAAGAGGAGACCAGATGACATTACTTAGAGAAGAAGAGACCATATGACGTTACTTAGAGAAGAGTACACCAGATGACATTAGTTAGAGAAGAATAGACCAGATGACATTAGTTAGAGAAGAGGAGACCAGATGACATTAGTTAGAGAACAGGAGACCAGATGACATTAGTTAGAGAAGAGGAGACCAGATGACATTAGTTAGAGAAGAGGACACCAGATGACATTAGTTAGAGAAGAGGAGACCAGATGACATTAGGTAGAGAAGAGGAGACCAAAATGACATTAGTTAGAGAAGAGGACATCAGAGGCCAATTTATTTAGAGACGAAGAGACCAGATGACATTATTTAGAGGAGACGAGATGACATTAGGTAGAGAAAAGGAAACCAGATGACATTAGTTGGAGAAGATGACATCAGATGACATTAGTTAGAGATGAAGAGGCCACATGACATTAGGTAGAGAAGAGGACATCAGATGAGATTAGGTAGAGAAGAAGGGACCAAGATGACTTTAGTTAGAGAAGAGGACATCAGATGCTATTTGTTAGAGATGAAGAGGACACCAGATGACATTAGTTAGAGAGGAGACCAGATGACAGTAGTTAGAGAAGAATAGGCTAGATGACCTTACTTAGAGAAGAGGACACCATATGACATTAGTTAGAGAAGAGGACACCAGATGACATTAGTTAGAGAAGAAACCAGATGACATTAGTTAGAGAAGAGGAGACCAGATGACATTAGTTAGAGAAGGAGAGACCAGATGACATTAGTTAGAGAAGAGGACATCAGAGGCCAATTTGTTAGAGACGAAGAGACCAGATGACATTATTTAGAGGAGACCAGATGACATTAGGTAGAGAAAAGGAGACCAGATGACATTAGTTGGAGAAGAGGACATCAGATGACATTAGTTAGAGATGAAGAGGCCACATGACATTTAATAGAGGAGACAAGCTGACAATAGTTTGAGAAGAAGGGACCAAGATGACTTTAGTTAGAGAAGAGGACATTAGATGCTATTTGTTAGAGATGAAGAGGACACCAGATGACATTAGTTAGAGAGGAGACCAGATGATATTAGTTAGAGAAGAAGAGACCAGATGACATTACTTAGAGAAGAGGACACCAGATGACATTAGTTAGAGAAGAGGACATCAGATGCTATTTGTTAGAGATGAAGAGGACACCAGATGACATTAGTTAGAGAGGACACCAGATGACATTAGTTAGAGAAGAGACAAGATGACATTAGTTAGAGAAGAAGAGACCAGATGACGTTAGTTAGAGAAGAGGACATCAGATGACATTAGTTAGAGAAGAAGAGACCAGATGACATTAGTTAGAGAAGGAGAGACCAGATGACATTAGTTAGAGAAGAGGAGACCAGATGACATTAAATAGAGAAGAGGAGACCAGATGACATTAGGTAGAGAAAAGGGGACCAAATGACATTCGGTAGAGAAGAAGGGACCAAGATGACTTCAGTTAGACAAGAGGACATCAGATGCTATTTGTTAAAGATGAAGAGGACACCAGATGACATTAGTTAGAGAAGAGACCAGATGACGTTAGTTAGTGAAGAGGAGACCAGATGACATTAGTTACAGAAGAAGAGACCAGATGACATTACTTAGAGAAGAAGATACCAGATGATGTTACTTAGAGAAGAGGAGACCAGATGACATAAGTGAGAGAACAGGAGACCAGATGACATTAGTAAGAGAAGAGGAGACCAGATGACATTAGTTAGAGATGAAGAGACCACATGACATTAGTTAGAGGAGACCAGCTGACACTAGTTAGAGAAGAAGAGACCAGATGACATTAGGTAGAGAAGAGGACATCAGATGATATTAGGTAGAGAAGAAGGGACCAAGATGACTTTAGTTAGTGAAGAGGACATCAGATGACATTAGTTAGAGAAGAGGACACCAGATGACATTAGTTAGAGAAGAGGAGACCAGATGACATTAGTTAGAGAAGAAGAGACCAGATGACATTATTTAGAGGAGACCAGATGACATTAAATAGAGAAGAGGAGACCAGATGACATTAGTTAGAGATGATGAGACAACATGACATTAGGTAGAGAAAAGGACATCAGATGACATTCGGTAGAGAAGAAGGGACCAAGATGACTTTAGTTAGACAAGAGGACATCAGATGCTATTTGTTAAAGATGAAGAGGACACCAGATGACATTAGTTAGAGAAGAGACCAGATGACATTAGTTAGAGAAGAAGAGACCAGATGACATTACTTAGAGAAGAGTAAACCAGATGACATTAGTTAGAGAAGAGGAGAACAGATGACATTAGTTAGAGAAGAGGAGACCAGATGACATTAGTTAGAGAAGAGGAGACCAGATGACATAAGTAAGAGAACAGGAGACCAGATGACATTAGTTAGAGAAGAAGAGACCAGATGACATTAGTTAGAGAAGAGGAGACCAGATGACATTAGTTAGAGAAGAAGAGACCAGATGACTTTAGTTAGAGAAGAGACCAGATGACATTAGTTAGAGAAGGGGACACCAGATGACATTAGTTAGAGAAGAGTAGACCAGATGACATTAGTTAGAGAAGAGGACATCAGATGCTATTTGTTAGAGATGAAGAGGACACCAGATGACATTAGTTAGAGAAGAGGAGACCAGATGACATTAGTTAGAGAAGAAGAGACCAGATGACATTATTTAGAGGAGACCAGATGACATTAAATAGAGAAGAGGAGACCAGATGACATTACGTAGAGAAAAGGAGACCAAATGACATTAGTTGGAGAAGAGGACATCAGATGACATTAGTTAGAGATGAAGAGACCACATGACATTAGGTAGAGAAAAGGACATCAGATGACATTCGGTAGAGAAGAAGGGACCAAGATGACTTTAGTTAGAGAAGAGGACATCAGATGCTATTTGTTAAAGATGAAGAGGACAGCAGATGACATTAGTTAGAGAAGAGACCAGATGACGTTAGTTAGAGAAGAGGAGACCAGATGACATTAGTTACAGAAGAAGAGACCAGATGAAATTACTTAGAGAAGAAGATACCAGATTATGTTACTTAGAGAAGAGGAGACCAGATGAAATAAGTAAGTGAACAGGAGACCAGATGACATTAGTTAGAGAAGAAGAGACCGGATGACATTAGTTAGAGAACAGGAGACCAGATGACATTAGTTAGAGAAGAGGAGACCAGATGACATTAGTTAGAGAAGAAGAGACCAGATGACGTTACTTAGAGAAGAGTAGACCAGATGACATTATTTATAGAAGAGGAGACCAGATGACATTAGTTAGAGAAGAAGAGACCAGATGACATCACTTAGAGAAGAAGAGACCAGATGACGTTACTTAGAGAAGAGTAGACAAGATGATGTTAGTTAGAGAAGAGGACACCAGATGACATTAGTTAGAGAAGAAGAGACCAGATGACATTACTTAGAGAAGAAGAGACCAGATGACGTTACTTAGAGAAGAGTAAACCAGATGACATTAGTTAGAGAAGAGGAGACCAGATGACATTAGTTAGAGAAGAGGAGACCAGATGACATTAGTTAGAGAAGAGGAGACCAGATGACATAAGTAAGAGAACAGGAGACCAGATGACATTAGTTAGAGAAGAAGAGACCAGATGACATTAGTTAGAGAAGAGGAGACCAGATGACATTAGTTAGAGAAGAAGAGACCAGATGACATTAGTTAGAGAAGAGACCAGAGGACATTAGTTAGAGAAGGGGACACCAGATGACATTAGTTAGAGAAGAGGAGACCAGATGACATTAGTTAGAGAAGAGGACACCAGATAACATTAGTTAGAGATGAAGAGGCCACATGACATTTGTTAGAGGAGACCAGCTGACAATAGTTAGAGAAGAAGAGACCAGATGACATTAGGTAGAGAAGAGGACACCAGATGACTTTAGTTAGAGAAGAGACGAGATGACATTAGTTAGAGAAGAAGAGACCAGATGACGTTAGTTAGAGAAGAGGACATCAGATGACATTAGTTAGAGAAGAAGAGACCAGATGACATTACTTAGAGACGAAGAGACCAGATGACGTTACTTAGAGAAGAGTAGACCAGATGACATTAGTTATAGAAGAGGAGACCAGATGACATTAGTTAGAGAAGTGGAGACCAGATGACATTAGTTAGAGAAGAGGAGACCAGATGACATTAGTTAGAGAAGAGGAGACCAGATGACATTATTTAGAGAAGAAGAGACCAGATGACATTAGTTAGAGAAGAGACCAGAGGACATTAGTTAGAGAAGAGGACACCAGATGACATTAGTTAGAGAAGAGGAGACCATATGACATTAGTTAGAGAAGAGGACACCAGATGACATTAGTTAGAGAAGAGGAGACCAGAGGACATTAGGTAGAGAAGAGGACACCAGTTGACATTAGGTAGAGAAGAAGAGACCAAGATGACATTTGTTAGAGAAGAGGACATCAGAGGCCAATTGTTAGAGACGAAGAGACCAGATGACTTTAGTTAGAGAAGAAGAGTCCATATGACATTATTTAGAGGAGACCAGATGACATTAAATAGAGAAGAGGAGACCAGATGACATTAGTTAGAGAAGAGGAGACCAGAAGACATTAGTTAGAGATGAAGAGACCACATGACATTAGTTAGAGGAGACCAGCTGACATTAGTTAGAGAAGAAGAGACCAGATGACATTAGGTAGAGAAGAGGACATCAGATGACATAAGGTAGAGATGAAGGGACCAAGATGACTTTAGTTAGTGAAGAGGACATCAGATGACATTAGTTAGAGAAGAGGACACCAGATGACATTAGTTAGAGAAGAGGAGACCAGATGACATTAGTTAGAGAAGAAGAGACCAGATGACATTACGTAGAGAAAAGGAGACCAAATGACATTAGTTGGAGAAGAGGACATCAGATGACATTAGTTAGAGATGATGAGACAACATGACATTAGGTAGAGAAAAGGACATCAGATGACATTCGGTAGAGAAGAAGGGACCAAGATGACTTTAGTTAGAGAAGAGGACATCAGATGCTATTTGTTAAAGATGAAGAGGACACCAGATGACAATAGTTAGAGAAGAGACCAGATGACGTTAGTTACAGAAGAAGAGACCAGATGACATTACTTAGAGAAGAAGATACCAGATGATGTTACTTAGAGAAGAGGAGACCAGATGACATAAGTAAGAGAACAGGAGACCAGATGACATTAGTTAGAGAAGAGACCAGAGGACATTAGTTAGAGAAGAGGACACCAGTTGACATTAGTTAGAGAAGAAGAGACCAGATGACATTACTTAGAGAAGAAGAGACCAGGTGACGTTACTTAGAGAAGAGTAAACCAGATGACATTAGTTAGAGAAGAGGAGACCAGATGACATTAGTTAGAGAAGAGGAGACTAGATGACATTAGTTAGAGAAGAGGAGACCAGATGACATAAGTAAGAGAACAGGAGACCAGATGACATTAGTTAGAGAAGAGGAGACCAGATGACATTAGTTAGAGAAGAAGAGACCAGATGACATTAGTTAGAGAAGAGACCAGAGGACATTAGTTAGAGAAGGGGACACCAGATGACATTAGTTAGAGAAGAGGAGACCAGATGACATTAGTTAGAGAAGAGGACACCAGATAACATTAGTTAGAGATGAAGAGGCCACATGACATTTGTTAGAGGAGACCAGCTGACAATAGTTAGAGAAGAAGAGACCAGATGACATTAGGTAGAGAAGAGGACACCAGATGACTTTAGTTAGAGAAGAGACGAGATGACATTAGTTAGAGAAGAAGAGACCAGATGACGTTAGTTAGAGAAGAGGACATCAGATGACATTAGTTAGAGAAGAAGAGACCAGATGACATTACTTAGAGAAGAAGAGACCAGATGACGTTACTTAGAGAAGAGTAGACCAGATGACATTAGTTATAGAAGAGGAGACCAGATGACATTAGTTAGAGAAGAAGAGACCAGATGACGTTACTTAGAGAAGAGTAGACCAGATGGCATTAGTTAGAGAAGTGGAGACCAGATGACATTAGATAGAGAAGAGGAGACCAGATGACATTAGTTAGAGAAGAGGAGACCAGATGACATTATTTAGAGAAGAAGAGACCAGATGACATTAGTTAGAGAAGAGACCAGAGGACATTATTTAGAGAAGAGGACACCAGATGACATTAGTTAGAGAAGAGGAGACCATATGACATTAGTTAGAGAAGAGGACACCAGATGACATTAGTTAGAGAAGAGGAGACCAGATGACATTAGGTAGAGAAGAGGACACCAGTTGACATTAGGTAGAGAAGAAGAGACCAAGATGACATTTGTTAGAGAAGAGGACATCAGATGACATTCGGTAGAGAAAAAGGGACCAAGATGACTTTAGTTAGAGAAGAGGACATCAGATGCTATTTGTTAAAGATGAAGAGGACACCAGATGACAATAGTTATAGAAGAGACCAGATGACGTTAGTTACAGAAGAAGAGACCAGATGACATTACTTAGAGAAGAAGATACCAGATGATGTTACTTAGAGAAGAAGAGACCAGACGATGTTACTTAGAGAAGAGGAGACCAGATGACATTACGTAGAGAAAAGGAGACCAAATGACATTAGTTGGAGAAGAGGACATCAGATGACATTAGTTAGAGATGATGAGACAACATGACATTAGGTAGAGAAAAGTACATCAGATGACATTCGGTAGAGAAGAAGGGACCAAGATGACTTTAGTTAGAGAAGAGGACATCAGATGCTATTTGTTAAAGATGAAGAGGACACCAGATGACAATAGTTAGAGAAGAGACCAGATGACGTTAGTTACAGAAGAAGAGACCAGATGACATTACTTAGAGAAGAAGATACCAGATGATGTTACTTAGAGAAGAGGAGACCAGATGATGTTAGTTAGAGAAGAGGAGACCAGATGACATAAGTAAGAGAACAGGAGACCAGATGACATTAGTTAGAGAAGAAGAGACCAGATGACATTAGTTAGAGAAGAGACCAGAGGACATTAGTTAGAGAAGAGGACACCAGATGACATTAGTTAGAGAAGAGGAGACCATATGACATTAGTTAGAGAAGAGGACACCAGATGACATTAGTTAGAGAAGAGGAGACCAGATGACATTAGGTAGAGAAGAGGACACCAGTTGACATTATGTAGAGAAGAAGAGACCAAGATGACATTTGTTAGAGAAGAGGACATCAGAGGCCAATTGTTAGAGACGAAGAGACCAGATGACTTTAGTTAGAGAAGAAGAGTCCATATGACATTTTTTAGAGGAGACCAGATGACATTAAATAGAGAAGAGGAGACCAGATGACATTACGTAGAGAAAAGGAGACCAAATGACATTAGTTGGAGAAGAGGATATCAGATGACATTAGTTAGAGATGATGAGACAACATGACATTAGGTAGAGAAAAGGACATCAGATGACATTCGGTAGAGAAGAAGGGACCAAGATGACTTTAGTTAGAGAAGAGGACATCAGATGCTATTTGTTAAAGATGAAGAGGACACCAGATGAAAATAGTTAGAGAAGAGACCAGATGACGTTAGTTACAGAAGAAGAGACCAGATGACATTACTTAGAGAAGAAGATACCAGATGATGTTACTTAGAGAAGAGGAGACCAGATGATGTTACTTAGAGAAGAGGAGACCAGATGACATAAGTAAGAGAACAGGAGACCAGATGACATTATTTAGAGAAGAAGAGACCAGATGACATTAGTTAGAGAAGAGACCAGAGGACATTAGTTAGAGAAGAGGACACCAGATGACATTAGTTAGAGAAGAGGAGACCATATGACATTAGTTAGAGAAGAGGACACCAGATGACATTAGTTAGAGAAGAGGAGACCAGAGGACATTAGGTAGAGAAGAGGACAACAGTTGACATTAGTTAGAGAAGAAGAGACCAAGATGACATTTGTTAGAGAGGAGGACATCAGAGGCCAATTGTTAGAGACGAAGAGACCAGATGACTTTAGTTAGAGAAGAAGAGTCCATATGACATTATTTAGAGGAGAACAGATGACATTAAATAGAGAAGAGGAGACCAGATGACATTAGTTAGAGAAGAGGAGACCAGATGACATTAGCTAGAGATGAAGAGACCACATGACATTAGTTAGAGGAGACCAGCTGACATTAGTTAGAGAAGAAGAGACCAGATGACATTAGGTACAGAAGAGGACATCAGATGACATTAGGTAGAGAAGAAGGGACCAAGATGACTTTAGTTAGTGAAGACGACATCAGATGACATTAGTTAGAGAAGAGGACACCAGATGACATTAGTTAGAGAAGAGGAGACCAGATGACATTAGTTAGAGAAGAAGAGACCAGATGACATTATTTAGAGGAGACCAGATGACATTAAATAGAGAAGAGGAGACCAGATGACATTACGTAGAGAAAAGGAGACCAAATGACATTAGTTGGAGAAGAGGACATCAGATGACATTAGTTAGAGATGATGAGACAACATGACATTAGGTAGAGAAAAGGACATCAGATGACATTCGGTAGAGAAGAAGTGACCAAGATGACTTTAGTTAGAGAAGAGGACATCAGATGCTATTTGTTAAAGATGAAGAGGACACCAGATGACAATAGTTAGAGAAGAGACCAGATGACGTTAGTTACAGAAGAAGAGACCAGATGACATTACTTAGAGAAGAAGATACCAGATGATGTTACTTAGAGAAGAGGAGACCAGATGATGTTACTTAGAGAAGAGGAGACCAGATGACATAAGTAAGAGAACAGGAGACCAGATGACATTAGTTAGAGAAGAGACCAGAGGACATTAGTTAGAGAAGAGGACACCAGATGACATTAGTTCGAGAAGAAGAGACCAGATGACATTACTTAGAGAAGAAGAGACCAGATGACGTTACTTAGAGAAGAGTAGACCAGATGTCATTAGTTATAGAAGAGGAGACCAGATGACATTAGTCAGAGAAGAAGAGACCAGATGACATTACTTAGAGAAGAAGAGACCAGATGACGTTACTTAGAGAAGAGTACACAAGATGACGTTAGTTAGAGAAGAGGACACCAGATGACATTAGTTAGAGAAGAGGACACCAGATGACATTAGTTAGAGAAGAAGAGACAAGATGACATTACTTAGAGAAGAAGAGACCAAATGACGTTACTTAGAGAAGAGTAAACCAGATGACATTAGTTAGAGAAGAGGAGACCAGATGACATTAGTTAGAGAAGAGGAGACCAGATGACATTAGTTAGAGAAGAGGAGACCAGATGACATAAGTAAGAGAACAGGAGACCAGATGACATTAGTTAGAGAAGAAGAGACCAGATGACTTTAGTTAGAGAAGAGACCATATGACATTAGTTAGAGAAGAGGACACCAGATGACATTAGTTAGAGAAGAGGAGACCAGATGACATTGGGTAGAGAAGAGGACACCAGTTGACATTAGGTAGAGAAGAAGAGACCAAGATGACATTTGTTAGAGAAGAGGACATCAGATGACATTCGGTAGAGAAGAAGGGACCAAGATGACTTTAGTTAGAGAAGAGGACATCAGATGCTATTTGTTAAAGATGAAGAGGACACCAGATGACAATAGTTAGAGAAGAGACCAGATGACGTTAGTTACAGAAGAAGAGACCAGATGACATTACTTAGAGAAGAAGATACCAGATGATGTTACTTAGAGAAGAAGAGACCAGATGATGTTACTTAGAGAAGAGGAGACCAGATGACATTACGTAGAGAAAAGGAGACCAAATGACATTAGTTGGAGAAGAGGACATCAGATGACATTAGTTAGAGATGATGAGACAACATGACATTAGGTAGAGAAAAGGACATCAGATGACATTCGGTAGAGAAGAAGGGACCAAGATGACTTTAGTTAGAGAAGAGGACATCAGATGCTATTTGTTAAAGATGAAGAGGACACCAGATGACAATAGTTAGAGAAGAGACCAGATGACGTTAGTTACAGAAGAAGAGACCAGATGACATTACTTAGAGAAGAAGATACCAGATGATGTTACTTAGAGAAGAGGAGACCAGATGATGTTAGTTAGAGAAGAGGAGACCAGATGACATAAGTAAGAGAACAGGAGACCAGATGACATTAGTTAGAGAAGAGACCAGAGGACATTAGTTAGAGAAGAGGACACCAGATGACATTAGTTCGAGAAGAAGAGACCAGATGACATTACTTAGAGAAGAAGAGACCAGATGACGTTACTTAGAGAAGAGTAGACCAGATGTCATTAGTTATAGAAGAGGAGACCAGATGACATTAGTTAGAGAAGAAGAGACCAGATGACATTACTTAGAGAAGAAGAGACCAGATGACGTTACTTAGAGAAGAGTACACAAGATGACGTTAGTTAGAGAAGAGGACACCAGATGACATTAGTTAGAGAAGAGGACACCAGATGACATTAGTTAGAGAAGAAGAGACAAGATGACATTACTTAGAGAAGAAGAGACCAAATGACGTTACTTAGAGAAGAGTAAACCAGATGACATTAGTTAGAGAAGAGGAGACCAGATGACATTAGTTAGAGAAGAGGAGACCAGATGACATTAGTTAGAGAAGAGGAGACCAGATGACATAAGTAAGAGAACAGGAGACCAGATGACATTAGTTAGAGAAGAAGAGACCAGATGACTTTAGTTAGAGAAGAGACCATATGACATTAGTTAGAGAAGAGGACACCAGATGACATTAGTTAGAGAAGAGGAGACCAGATGACATTGGGTAGAGAAGAGGACACCAGTTGACATTAGGTAGAGAAGAAGAGACCAAGATGACATTTGTTAGAGAAGAGGACATCAGATGACATTCGGTAGAGAAGAAGGGACCAAGATGACTTTAGTTAGAGAAGAGGACATCAGATGCTATTTGTTAAAGATGAAGAGGACACCAGATGACAATAGTTAGAGAAGAGACCAGATGACGTTAGTTACAGAAGAAGAGACCAGATGACATTACTTAGAGAAGAAGATACCAGATGATGTTACTTAGAGAAGAGGAGACCAGATGATGTTAGTTAGAGAAGAGACCAGAGGACATTAGTTAGAGAAGAGGACACCAGTTGACATTAGTTAGAGAAGAAGAGACCAGATGACATTACTTAGAGAAGAAGAGACCAGGTGACGTTACTTAGAGAAGAGTAAACCAGATGACATTAGTTAGAGAAGAGGAGACCAGATGACATTAGTTAGAGAAGAGGAGACTAGATGACATTAGTTAGAGAAGAGGAGACCAGATGACATAAGTAAGAGAACAGGAGACCAGATGACATTAGTTAGAGAAGAGGAGACCAGATGACATTAGTTAGAGAAGAAGAGACCAGATGACATTAGTTAGAGAAGAGACCAGAGGACATTAGTTAGAGAAGGGGACACCAGATGACATTAGTTAGAGAAGAGGAGACCAGATGACATTAGTTAGAGAAGAGGACACCAGATAACATTAGTTAGAGATGAAGAGGCCACATGACATTTGTTAGAGGAGACCAGCTGACAATAGTTAGAGAAGAAGAGACCAGATGACATTAGGTAGAGAAGAGGACACCAGATGACTTTAGTTAGAGAAGAGACGAGATGACATTAGTTAGAGAAGAAGAGACCAGATGACGTTAGTTAGAGAAGAGGACATCAGATGACATTAGTTAGAGAAGAAGAGACCAGATGACATTACTTAGAGAAGAAGAGACCAGATGACGTTACTTAGAGAAGAGTAGACCAGATGACATTAGTTATAGAAGAGGAGACCAGATGACATTAGTTAGAGAAGAAGAGACCAGATGACGTTACTTAGAGAAGAGTAGACCAGATGGCATTAGTTAGAGAAGTGGAGACCAGATGACATTAGATAGAGAAGAGGAGACCAGATGACATTAGTTAGAGAAGAGGAGACCAGATGACATTATTTAGAGAAGAAGAGACCAGATGACATTAGTTAGAGAAGAGACCAGAGGACATTATTTAGAGAAGAGGACACCAGATGACATTAGTTAGAGAAGAGGAGACCATATGACATTAGTTAGAGAAGAGGACACCAGATGACATTAGTTAGAGAAGAGGAGACCAGATGACATTAGGTAGAGAAGAGGACACCAGTTGACATTAGGTAGAGAAGAAGAGACCAAGATGACATTTGTTAGAGAAGAGGACATCAGATGACATTCGGTAGAGAAAAAGGGACCAAGATGACTTTAGTTAGAGAAGAGGACATCAGATGCTATTTGTTAAAGATGAAGAGGACACCAGATGACAATAGTTATAGAAGAGACCAGATGACGTTAGTTACAGAAGAAGAGACCAGATGACATTACTTAGAGAAGAAGATACCAGATGATGTTACTTAGAGAAGAAGAGACCAGACGATGTTACTTAGAGAAGAGGAGACCAGATGACATTACGTAGAGAAAAGGAGACCAAATGACATTAGTTGGAGAAGAGGACATCAGATGACATTAGTTAGAGATGATGAGACAACATGACATTAGGTAGAGAAAAGTACATCAGATGACATTCGGTAGAGAAGAAGGGACCAAGATGACTTTAGTTAGAGAAGAGGACATCAGATGCTATTTGTTAAAGATGAAGAGGACACCAGATGACAATAGTTAGAGAAGAGACCAGATGACGTTAGTTACAGAAGAAGAGACCAGATGACATTACTTAGAGAAGAAGATACCAGATGATGTTACTTAGAGAAGAGGAGACCAGATGATGTTAGTTAGAGAAGAGGAGACCAGATGACATAAGTAAGAGAACAGGAGACCAGATGACATTAGTTAGAGAAGAAGAGACCAGATGACATTAGTTAGAGAAGAGACCAGAGGACATTAGTTAGAGAAGAGGACACCAGATGACATTAGTTAGAGAAGAGGAGACCATATGACATTAGTTAGAGAAGAGGACACCAGATGACATTAGTTAGAGAAGAGGAGACCAGATGACATTAGGTAGAGAAGAGGACACCAGTTGACATTATGTAGAGAAGAAGAGACCAAGATGACATTTGTTAGAGAAGAGGACATCAGAGGCCAATTGTTAGAGACGAAGAGACCAGATGACTTTAGTTAGAGAAGAAGAGTCCATATGACATTTTTTAGAGGAGACCAGATGACATTAAATAGAGAAGAGGAGACCAGATGACATTACGTAGAGAAAAGGAGACCAAATGACATTAGTTGGAGAAGAGGATATCAGATGACATTAGTTAGAGATGATGAGACAACATGACATTAGGTAGAGAAAAGGACATCAGATGACATTCGGTAGAGAAGAAGGGACCAAGATGACTTTAGTTAGAGAAGAGGACATCAGATGCTATTTGTTAAAGATGAAGAGGACACCAGATGAAAATAGTTAGAGAAGAGACCAGATGACGTTAGTTACAGAAGAAGAGACCAGATGACATTACTTAGAGAAGAAGATACCAGATGATGTTACTTAGAGAAGAGGAGACCAGATGATGTTACTTAGAGAAGAGGAGACCAGATGACATAAGTAAGAGAACAGGAGACCAGATGACATTATTTAGAGAAGAAGAGACCAGATGACATTAGTTAGAGAAGAGACCAGAGGACATTAGTTAGAGAAGAGGACACCAGATGACATTAGTTAGAGAAGAGGAGACCATATGACATTAGTTAGAGAAGAGGACACCAGATGACATTAGTTAGAGAAGAGGAGACCAGAGGACATTAGGTAGAGAAGAGGACAACAGTTGACATTAGTTAGAGAAGAAGAGACCAAGATGACATTTGTTAGAGAGGAGGACATCAGAGGCCAATTGTTAGAGACGAAGAGACCAGATGACTTTAGTTAGAGAAGAAGAGTCCATATGACATTATTTAGAGGAGAACAGATGACATTAAATAGAGAAGAGGAGACCAGATGACATTAGTTAGAGAAGAGGAGACCAGATGACATTAGCTAGAGATGAAGAGACCACATGACATTAGTTAGAGGAGACCAGCTGACATTAGTTAGAGAAGAAGAGACCAGATGACATTAGGTACAGAAGAGGACATCAGATGACATTAGGTAGAGAAGAAGGGACCAAGATGACTTTAGTTAGTGAAGACGACATCAGATGACATTAGTTAGAGAAGAGGACACCAGATGACATTAGTTAGAGAAGAGGAGACCAGATGACATTAGTTAGAGAAGAAGAGACCAGATGACATTATTTAGAGGAGACCAGATGACATTAAATAGAGAAGAGGAGACCAGATGACATTACGTAGAGAAAAGGAGACCAAATGACATTAGTTGGAGAAGAGGACATCAGATGACATTAGTTAGAGATGATGAGACAACATGACATTAGGTAGAGAAAAGGACATCAGATGACATTCGGTAGAGAAGAAGTGACCAAGATGACTTTAGTTAGAGAAGAGGACATCAGATGCTATTTGTTAAAGATGAAGAGGACACCAGATGACAATAGTTAGAGAAGAGACCAGATGACGTTAGTTACAGAAGAAGAGACCAGATGACATTACTTAGAGAAGAAGATACCAGATGATGTTACTTAGAGAAGAGGAGACCAGATGATGTTACTTAGAGAAGAGGAGACCAGATGACATAAGTAAGAGAACAGGAGACCAGATGACATTAGTTAGAGAAGAGACCAGAGGACATTAGTTAGAGAAGAGGACACCAGATGACATTAGTTCGAGAAGAAGAGACCAGATGACATTACTTAGAGAAGAAGAGACCAGATGACGTTACTTAGAGAAGAGTAGACCAGATGTCATTAGTTATAGAAGAGGAGACCAGATGACATTAGTTAGAGAAGAAGAGACCAGATGACATTACTTAGAGAAGAAGAGACCAGATGACGTTACTTAGAGAAGAGTACACAAGATGACGTTAGTTAGAGAAGAGGACACCAGATGACATTAGTTAGAGAAGAGGACACCAGATGACATTAGTTAGAGAAGAAGAGACAAGATGACATTACTTAGAGAAGAAGAGACCAAATGACGTTACTTAGAGAAGAGTAAACCAGATGACATTAGTTAGAGAAGAGGAGACCAGATGACATTAGTTAGAGAAGAGGAGACCAGATGACATTAGTTAGAGAAGAGGAGACCAGATGACATAAGTAAGAGAACAGGAGACCAGATGACATTAGTTAGAGAAGAAGAGACCAGATGACTTTAGTTAGAGAAGAGACCATATGACATTAGTTAGAGAAGAGGACACCAGATGACATTAGTTAGAGAAGAGGAGACCAGATGACATTGGGTAGAGAAGAGGACACCAGTTGACATTAGGTAGAGAAGAAGAGACCAAGATGACATTTGTTAGAGAAGAGGACATCAGATGACATTCGGTAGAGAAGAAGGGACCAAGATGACTTTAGTTAGAGAAGAGGACATCAGATGCTATTTGTTAAAGATGAAGAGGACACCAGATGACAATAGTTAGAGAAGAGACCAGATGACGTTAGTTACAGAAGAAGAGACCAGATGACATTACTTAGAGAAGAAGATACCAGATGATGTTACTTAGAGAAGAAGAGACCAGATGATGTTACTTAGAGAAGAGGAGACCAGATGACATTACGTAGAGAAAAGGAGACCAAATGACATTAGTTGGAGAAGAGGACATCAGATGACATTAGTTAGAGATGATGAGACAACATGACATTAGGTAGAGAAAAGGACATCAGATGACATTCGGTAGAGAAGAAGGGACCAAGATGACTTTAGTTAGAGAAGAGGACATCAGATGCTATTTGTTAAAGATGAAGAGGACACCAGATGACAATAGTTAGAGAAGAGACCAGATGACGTTAGTTACAGAAGAAGAGACCAGATGACATTACTTAGAGAAGAAGATACCAGATGATGTTACTTAGAGAAGAGGAGACCAGATGATGTTAGTTAGAGAAGAGGAGACCAGATGACATAAGTAAGAGAACAGGAGACCAGATGACATTAGTTAGAGAAGAGACCAGAGGACATTAGTTAGAGAAGAGGACACCAGATGACATTAGTTCGAGAAGAAGAGACCAGATGACATTACTTAGAGAAGAAGAGACCAGATGACGTTACTTAGAGAAGAGTAGACCAGATGTCATTAGTTATAGAAGAGGAGACCAGATGACATTAGTTAGAGAAGAAGAGACCAGATGACATTACTTAGAGAAGAAGAGACCAGATGACGTTACTTAGAGAAGAGTACACAAGATGACGTTAGTTAGAGAAGAGGACACCAGATGACATTAGTTAGAGAAGAGGACACCAGATGACATTAGTTAGAGAAGAAGAGACAAGATGACATTACTTAGAGAAGAAGAGACCAAATGACGTTACTTAGAGAAGAGTAAACCAGATGACATTAGTTAGAGAAGAGGAGACCAGATGACATTAGTTAGAGAAGAGGAGACCAGATGACATTAGTTAGAGAAGAGGAGACCAGATGACATAAGTAAGAGAACAGGAGACCAGATGACATTAGTTAGAGAAGAAGAGACCAGATGACTTTAGTTAGAGAAGAGACCATATGACATTAGTTAGAGAAGAGGACACCAGATGACATTAGTTAGAGAAGAGGAGACCAGATGACATTGGGTAGAGAAGAGGACACCAGTTGACATTAGGTAGAGAAGAAGAGACCAAGATGACATTTGTTAGAGAAGAGGACATCAGATGACATTCGGTAGAGAAGAAGGGACCAAGATGACTTTAGTTAGAGAAGAGGACATCAGATGCTATTTGTTAAAGATGAAGAGGACACCAGATGACAATAGTTAGAGAAGAGACCAGATGACGTTAGTTACAGAAGAAGAGACCAGATGACATTACTTAGAGAAGAAGATACCAGATGATGTTACTTAGAGAAGAGGAGACCAGATGATGTTAGTTAGAGAAGAGGAGACCAGATGACATAAGTAAGAGAACAGGAGACCAGATGACATTATTTAGAGAAGAAGAGACCAGATGACATTAGTTAGAGAAGAGACCAGAGGACATTAGTTCGAGAAGAAGAGACCAGATGACATTACTTAGAGAAGAGGAGACCATATGACATTAGTTAGAGAAGAGGACACCAGATGACATTAGTTAGAGAAGAGGAGACCAGAGGACATTAGGTAGAGAAGAGGACAACAGTTGACATTAGTTAGAGAAGAAGAGACCAAGATGACATTTGTTAGAGAGGAGGACATCAGAGGCCAATTGTTAGAGACGAAGAGACCAGATGACTTTAGTTAGAGAAGAAGAGTCCATATGACATTATTTAGAGGAGAACAGATGACATTAAATAGAGAAGAGGAGACCAGATGACATTAGTTAGAGAAGAGGAGACCAGATGACATTAGCTAGAGATGAAGAGACCACATGACATTAGTTAGAGGAGACCAGCTGACATTAGTTAGAGAAGAAGAGACCAGATGACATTAGGTACAGAAGAGGACATCAGATGACATTAGGTAGAGAAGAAGGGACCAAGATGACTTTAGTTAGTGAAGACGACATCAGATGACATTAGTTAGAGAAGAGGACACCAGATGACATTAGTTAGAGAAGAGGAGACCAGATGACATTAGTTAGAGAAGAAGAGACCAGATGACATTATTTAGAGGAGACCAGATGACATTAAATAGAGAAGAGGAGACCAGATGACATTACGTAGAGAAAAGGAGACCAAATGACATTAGTTGGAGAAGAGGACATCAGATGACATTAGTTAGAGATGATGAGACAACATGACATTAGGTAGAGAAAAGGACATCAGATGACATTCGGTAGAGAAGAAGTGACCAAGATGACTTTAGTTAGAGAAGAGGACATCAGATGCTATTTGTTAAAGATGAAGAGGACACCAGATGACAATAGTTAGAGAAGAGACCAGATGACGTTAGTTACAGAAGAAGAGACCAGATGACATTACTTAGAGAAGAAGATACCAGATGATGTTACTTAGAGAAGAGGAGACCAGATGATGTTACTTAGAGAAGAGGAGACCAGATGACATAAGTAAGAGAACAGGAGACCAGATGACATTAGTTAGAGAAGAGACCAGAGGACATTAGTTAGAGAAGAGGACACCAGATGACATTAGTTCGAGAAGAAGAGACCAGATGACATTACTTAGAGAAGAAGAGACCAGATGACGTTACTTAGAGAAGAGTAGACCAGATGTCATTAGTTATAGAAGAGGAGACCAGATGACATTAGTTAGAGAAGAAGAGACCAGATGACATTACTTAGAGAAGAAGAGACCAGATGACGTTACTTAGAGAAGAGTACACAAGATGACGTTAGTTAGAGAAGAGGACACCAGATGACATTAGTTAGAGAAGAGGACACCAGATGACATTAGTTAGAGAAGAAGAGACAAGATGACATTACTTAGAGAAGAAGAGACCAAATGACGTTACTTAGAGAAGAGTAAACCAGATGACATTAGTTAGAGAAGAGGAGACCAGATGACATTAGTTAGAGAAGAGGAGACCAGATGACATTAGTTAGAGAAGAGGAGACCAGATGACATAAGTAAGAGAACAGGAGACCAGATGACATTAGTTAGAGAAGAAGAGACCAGATGACTTTAGTTAGAGAAGAGACCATATGACATTAGTTAGAGAAGAGGACACCAGATGACATTAGTTAGAGAAGAGGAGACCAGATGACATTGGGTAGAGAAGAGGACACCAGTTGACATTAGGTAGAGAAGAAGAGACCAAGATGACATTTGTTAGAGAAGAGGACATCAGATGACATTCGGTAGAGAAGAAGGGACCAAGATGACTTTAGTTAGAGAAGAGGACATCAGATGCTATTTGTTAAAGATGAAGAGGACACCAGATGACAATAGTTAGAGAAGAGACCAGATGACGTTAGTTACAGAAGAAGAGACCAGATGACATTACTTAGAGAAGAAGATACCAGATGATGTTACTTAGAGAAGAAGAGACCAGATGATGTTACTTAGAGAAGAGGAGACCAGATGACATTACGTAGAGAAAAGGAGACCAAATGACATTAGTTGGAGAAGAGGACATCAGATGACATTAGTTAGAGATGATGAGACAACATGACATTAGGTAGAGAAAAGGACATCAGATGACATTCGGTAGAGAAGAAGGGACCAAGATGACTTTAGTTAGAGAAGAGGACATCAGATGCTATTTGTTAAAGATGAAGAGGACACCAGATGACAATAGTTAGAGAAGAGACCAGATGACGTTAGTTACAGAAGAAGAGACCAGATGACATTACTTAGAGAAGAAGATACCAGATGATGTTACTTAGAGAAGAGGAGACCAGATGATGTTAGTTAGAGAAGAGGAGACCAGATGACATAAGTAAGAGAACAGGAGACCAGATGACATTAGTTAGAGAAGAGACCAGAGGACATTAGTTAGAGAAGAGGACACCAGATGACATTAGTTCGAGAAGAAGAGACCAGATGACATTACTTAGAGAAGAAGAGACCAGATGACGTTACTTAGAGAAGAGTAGACCAGATGTCATTAGTTATAGAAGAGGAGACCAGATGACATTAGTTAGAGAAGAAGAGACCAGATGACATTACTTAGAGAAGAAGAGACCAGATGACGTTACTTAGAGAAGAGTACACAAGATGACGTTAGTTAGAGAAGAGGACACCAGATGACATTAGTTAGAGAAGAGGACACCAGATGACATTAGTTAGAGAAGAAGAGACAAGATGACATTACTTAGAGAAGAAGAGACCAAATGACGTTACTTAGAGAAGAGTAAACCAGATGACATTAGTTAGAGAAGAGGAGACCAGATGACATTAGTTAGAGAAGAGGAGACCAGATGACATTAGTTAGAGAAGAGGAGACCAGATGACATAAGTAAGAGAACAGGAGACCAGATGACATTAGTTAGAGAAGAAGAGACCAGATGACTTTAGTTAGAGAAGAGACCATATGACATTAGTTAGAGAAGAGGACACCAGATGACATTAGTTAGAGAAGAGGAGACCAGATGACATTGGGTAGAGAAGAGGACACCAGTTGACATTAGGTAGAGAAGAAGAGACCAAGATGACATTTGTTAGAGAAGAGGACATCAGATGACATTCGGTAGAGAAGAAGGGACCAAGATGACTTTAGTTAGAGAAGAGGACATCAGATGCTATTTGTTAAAGATGAAGAGGACACCAGATGACAATAGTTAGAGAAGAGACCAGATGACGTTAGTTACAGAAGAAGAGACCAGATGACATTACTTAGAGAAGAAGATACCAGATGATGTTACTTAGAGAAGAGGAGACCAGATGATGTTAGTTAGAGAAGAGACCAGAGGACATTAGTTAGAGAAGAGGACACCAGTTGACATTAGTTAGAGAAGAAGAGACCAGATGACATTACTTAGAGAAGAAGAGACCAGGTGACGTTACTTAGAGAAGAGTAAACCAGATGACATTAGTTAGAGAAGAGGAGACCAGATGACATTAGTTAGAGAAGAGGAGACTAGATGACATTAGTTAGAGAAGAGGAGACCAGATGACATAAGTAAGAGAACAGGAGACCAGATGACATTAGTTAGAGAAGAGGAGACCAGATGACATTAGTTAGAGAAGAAGAGACCAGATGACATTAGTTAGAGAAGAGACCAGAGGACATTAGTTAGAGAAGGGGACACCAGATGACATTAGTTAGAGAAGAGGAGACCAGATGACATTAGTTAGAGAAGAGGACACCAGATAACATTAGTTAGAGATGAAGAGGCCACATGACATTTGTTAGAGGAGACCAGCTGACAATAGTTAGAGAAGAAGAGACCAGATGACATTAGGTAGAGAAGAGGACACCAGATGACTTTAGTTAGAGAAGAGACGAGATGACATTAGTTAGAGAAGAAGAGACCAGATGACGTTAGTTAGAGAAGAGGACATCAGATGACATTAGTTAGAGAAGAAGAGACCAGATGACATTACTTAGAGAAGAAGAGACCAGATGACGTTACTTAGAGAAGAGTAGACCAGATGACATTAGTTATAGAAGAGGAGACCAGATGACATTAGTTAGAGAAGAAGAGACCAGATGACGTTACTTAGAGAAGAGTAGACCAGATGGCATTAGTTAGAGAAGTGGAGACCAGATGACATTAGATAGAGAAGAGGAGACCAGATGACATTAGTTAGAGAAGAGGAGACCAGATGACATTATTTAGAGAAGAAGAGACCAGATGACATTAGTTAGAGAAGAGACCAGAGGACATTATTTAGAGAAGAGGACACCAGATGACATTAGTTAGAGAAGAGGAGACCATATGACATTAGTTAGAGAAGAGGACACCAGATGACATTAGTTAGAGAAGAGGAGACCAGATGACATTAGGTAGAGAAGAGGACACCAGTTGACATTAGGTAGAGAAGAAGAGACCAAGATGACATTTGTTAGAGAAGAGGACATCAGATGACATTCGGTAGAGAAAAAGGGACCAAGATGACTTTAGTTAGAGAAGAGGACATCAGATGCTATTTGTTAAAGATGAAGAGGACACCAGATGACAATAGTTATAGAAGAGACCAGATGACGTTAGTTACAGAAGAAGAGACCAGATGACATTACTTAGAGAAGAAGATACCAGATGATGTTACTTAGAGAAGAAGAGACCAGACGATGTTACTTAGAGAAGAGGAGACCAGATGACATTACGTAGAGAAAAGGAGACCAAATGACATTAGTTGGAGAAGAGGACATCAGATGACATTAGTTAGAGATGATGAGACAACATGACATTAGGTAGAGAAAAGTACATCAGATGACATTCGGTAGAGAAGAAGGGACCAAGATGACTTTAGTTAGAGAAGAGGACATCAGATGCTATTTGTTAAAGATGAAGAGGACACCAGATGACAATAGTTAGAGAAGAGACCAGATGACGTTAGTTACAGAAGAAGAGACCAGATGACATTACTTAGAGAAGAAGATACCAGATGATGTTACTTAGAGAAGAGGAGACCAGATGATGTTAGTTAGAGAAGAGGAGACCAGATGACATAAGTAAGAGAACAGGAGACCAGATGACATTAGTTAGAGAAGAAGAGACCAGATGACATTAGTTAGAGAAGAGACCAGAGGACATTAGTTAGAGAAGAGGACACCAGATGACATTAGTTAGAGAAGAGGAGACCATATGACATTAGTTAGAGAAGAGGACACCAGATGACATTAGTTAGAGAAGAGGAGACCAGATGACATTAGGTAGAGAAGAGGACACCAGTTGACATTATGTAGAGAAGAAGAGACCAAGATGACATTTGTTAGAGAAGAGGACATCAGAGGCCAATTGTTAGAGACGAAGAGACCAGATGACTTTAGTTAGAGAAGAAGAGTCCATATGACATTTTTTAGAGGAGACCAGATGACATTAAATAGAGAAGAGGAGACCAGATGACATTACGTAGAGAAAAGGAGACCAAATGACATTAGTTGGAGAAGAGGATATCAGATGACATTAGTTAGAGATGATGAGACAACATGACATTAGGTAGAGAAAAGGACATCAGATGACATTCGGTAGAGAAGAAGGGACCAAGATGACTTTAGTTAGAGAAGAGGACATCAGATGCTATTTGTTAAAGATGAAGAGGACACCAGATGAAAATAGTTAGAGAAGAGACCAGATGACGTTAGTTACAGAAGAAGAGACCAGATGACATTACTTAGAGAAGAAGATACCAGATGATGTTACTTAGAGAAGAGGAGACCAGATGATGTTACTTAGAGAAGAGGAGACCAGATGACATAAGTAAGAGAACAGGAGACCAGATGACATTATTTAGAGAAGAAGAGACCAGATGACATTAGTTAGAGAAGAGACCAGAGGACATTAGTTAGAGAAGAGGACACCAGATGACATTAGTTAGAGAAGAGGAGACCATATGACATTAGTTAGAGAAGAGGACACCAGATGACATTAGTTAGAGAAGAGGAGACCAGAGGACATTAGGTAGAGAAGAGGACAACAGTTGACATTAGTTAGAGAAGAAGAGACCAAGATGACATTTGTTAGAGAGGAGGACATCAGAGGCCAATTGTTAGAGACGAAGAGACCAGATGACTTTAGTTAGAGAAGAAGAGTCCATATGACATTATTTAGAGGAGAACAGATGACATTAAATAGAGAAGAGGAGACCAGATGACATTAGTTAGAGAAGAGGAGACCAGATGACATTAGCTAGAGATGAAGAGACCACATGACATTAGTTAGAGGAGACCAGCTGACATTAGTTAGAGAAGAAGAGACCAGATGACATTAGGTACAGAAGAGGACATCAGATGACATTAGGTAGAGAAGAAGGGACCAAGATGACTTTAGTTAGTGAAGACGACATCAGATGACATTAGTTAGAGAAGAGGACACCAGATGACATTAGTTAGAGAAGAGGAGACCAGATGACATTAGTTAGAGAAGAAGAGACCAGATGACATTATTTAGAGGAGACCAGATGACATTAAATAGAGAAGAGGAGACCAGATGACATTACGTAGAGAAAAGGAGACCAAATGACATTAGTTGGAGAAGAGGACATCAGATGACATTAGTTAGAGATGATGAGACAACATGACATTAGGTAGAGAAAAGGACATCAGATGACATTCGGTAGAGAAGAAGTGACCAAGATGACTTTAGTTAGAGAAGAGGACATCAGATGCTATTTGTTAAAGATGAAGAGGACACCAGATGACAATAGTTAGAGAAGAGACCAGATGACGTTAGTTACAGAAGAAGAGACCAGATGACATTACTTAGAGAAGAAGATACCAGATGATGTTACTTAGAGAAGAGGAGACCAGATGATGTTACTTAGAGAAGAGGAGACCAGATGACATAAGTAAGAGAACAGGAGACCAGATGACATTAGTTAGAGAAGAGACCAGAGGACATTAGTTAGAGAAGAGGACACCAGATGACATTAGTTCGAGAAGAAGAGACCAGATGACATTACTTAGAGAAGAAGAGACCAGATGACGTTACTTAGAGAAGAGTAGACCAGATGTCATTAGTTATAGAAGAGGAGACCAGATGACATTAGTTAGAGAAGAAGAGACCAGATGACATTACTTAGAGAAGAAGAGACCAGATGACGTTACTTAGAGAAGAGTACACAAGATGACGTTAGTTAGAGAAGAGGACACCAGATGACATTAGTTAGAGAAGAGGACACCAGATGACATTTGTTAGAGAAGAAGAGACAAGATGACATTACTTAGAGAAGAAGAGACCAAATGACGTTACTTAGAGAAGAGTAAACCAGATGACATTAGTTAGAGAAGAGGAGACCAGATGACATTAGTTAGAGAAGAGGAGACCAGATGACATTAGTTAGAGAAGAGGAGACCAGATGACATAAGTAAGAGAACAGGAGACCAGATGACATTAGTTAGAGAAGAAGAGACCAGATGACTTTAGTTAGAGAAGAGACCATATGACATTAGTTAGAGAAGAGGACACCAGATGACATTAGTTAGAGAAGAGGAGACCAGATGACATTGGGTAGAGAAGAGGACACCAGTTGACATTAGGTAGAGAAGAAGAGACCAAGATGACATTTGTTAGAGAAGAGGACATCAGATGACATTCGGTAGAGAAGAAGGGACCAAGATGACTTTAGTTAGAGAAGAGGACATCAGATGCTATTTGTTAAAGATGAAGAGGACACCAGATGACAATAGTTAGAGAAGAGACCAGATGACGTTAGTTACAGAAGAAGAGACCAGATGACATTACTTAGAGAAGAAGATACCAGATGATGTTACTTAGAGAAGAAGAGACCAGATGATGTTACTTAGAGAAGAGGAGACCAGATGACATTACGTAGAGAAAAGGAGACCAAATGACATTAGTTGGAGAAGAGGACATCAGATGACATTAGTTAGAGATGATGAGACAACATGACATTAGGTAGAGAAAAGGACATCAGATGACATTCGGTAGAGAAGAAGGGACCAAGATGACTTTAGTTAGAGAAGAGGACATCAGATGCTATTTGTTAAAGATGAAGAGGACACCAGATGACAATAGTTAGAGAAGAGACCAGATGACGTTAGTTACAGAAGAAGAGACCAGATGACATTACTTAGAGAAGAAGATACCAGATGATGTTACTTAGAGAAGAGGAGACCAGATGATGTTAGTTAGAGAAGAGGAGACCAGATGACATAAGTAAGAGAACAGGAGACCAGATGACATTAGTTAGAGAAGAGACCAGAGGACATTAGTTAGAGAAGAGGACACCAGATGACATTAGTTCGAGAAGAAGAGACCAGATGACATTACTTAGAGAAGAAGAGACCAGATGACGTTACTTAGAGAAGAGTAGACCAGATGTCATTAGTTATAGAAGAGGAGACCAGATGACATTAGTTAGAGAAGAAGAGACCAGATGACATTACTTAGAGAAGAAGAGACCAGATGACGTTACTTAGAGAAGAGTACACAAGATGACGTTAGTTAGAGAAGAGGACACCAGATGACATTAGTTAGAGAAGAGGACACCAGATGACATTAGTTAGAGAAGAAGAGACAAGATGACATTACTTAGAGAAGAAGAGACCAAATGACGTTACTTAGAGAAGAGTAAACCAGATGACATTAGTTAGAGAAGAGGAGACCAGATGACATTAGTTAGAGAAGAGGAGACCAGATGACATTAGTTAGAGAAGAGGAGACCAGATGACATAAGTAAGAGAACAGGAGACCAGATGACATTAGTTAGAGAAGAAGAGACCAGATGACTTTAGTTAGAGAAGAGACCATATGACATTAGTTAGAGAAGAGGACACCAGATGACATTAGTTAGAGAAGAGGAGACCAGATGACATTGGGTAGAGAAGAGGACACCAGTTGACATTAGGTAGAGAAGAAGAGACCAAGATGACATTTGTTAGAGAAGAGGACATCAGATGACATTCGGTAGAGAAGAAGGGACCAAGATGACTTTAGTTAGAGAAGAGGACATCAGATGCTATTTGTTAAAGATGAAGAGGACACCAGATGACAATAGTTAGAGAAGAGACCAGATGACGTTAGTTACAGAAGAAGAGACCAGATGACATTACTTAGAGAAGAAGATACCAGATGATGTTACTTAGAGAAGAGGAGACCAGATGATGTTAGTTAGAGAAGAGGAGACCAGATGACATAAGTAAGAGAACAGGAGACCAGATGACATTAGTTAGAGAAGAGACCAGAGGACATTAGTTAGAGAAGAGGACACCAGATGACATTAGTTCGAGAAGAAGAGACCAGATGACATTACTTAGAGAAGAAGAGACCAGATGACGTTACTTAGAGAAGAGTAGACCAGATGTCATTAGTTATAGAAGAGGAGACCAGATGACATTAGTTAGAGAAGAAGAGACCAGATGACATTACTTAGAGAAGAAGAGACCAGATGACGTTACTTAGAGAAGAGTACACAAGATGACGTTAGTTAGAGAAGAGGACACCAGATGACATTAGTTAGAGAAGAGGACACCAGATGACATTAGTTAGAGAAGAAGAGACAAGATGACATTACTTAGAGAAGAAGAGACCAAATGACGTTACTTAGAGAAGAGTAAACCAGATGACATTAGTTAGAGAAGAGGAGACCAGATGACATTAGTTAGAGAAGAGGAGACCAGATGACATTAGTTAGAGAAGAGGAGACCAGATGACATAAGTAAGAGAACAGGAGACCAGATGACATTAGTTAGAGAAGAAGAGACCAGATGACTTTAGTTAGAGAAGAGACCATATGACATTAGTTAGAGAAGAGGACACCAGATGACATTAGTTAGAGAAGAGGAGACCAGATGACATTGGGTAGAGAAGAGGACACCAGTTGACATTAGGTAGAGAAGAAGAGACCAAGATGACATTTGTTAGAGAAGAGGACATCAGATGACATTCGGTAGAGAAGAAGGGACCAAGATGACTTTAGTTAGAGAAGAGGACATCAGATGCTATTTGTTAAAGATGAAGAGGACACCAGATGACAATAGTTAGAGAAGAGACCAGATGACGTTAGTTACAGAAGAAGAGACCAGATGACATTACTTAGAGAAGAAGATACCAGATGATGTTACTTAGAGAAGAAGAGACCAGATGATGTTACTTAGAGAAGAGGAGACCAGATGACATTACGTAGAGAAAAGGAGACCAAATGACATTAGTTGGAGAAGAGGACATCAGATGACATTAGTTAGAGATGATGAGACAACATGACATTAGGTAGAGAAAAGGACATCAGATGACATTCGGTAGAGAAGAAGGGACCAAGATGACTTTAGTTAGAGAAGAGGACATCAGATGCTATTTGTTAAAGATGAAGAGGACACCAGATGACAATAGTTAGAGAAGAGACCAGATGACGTTAGTTACAGAAGAAGAGACCAGATGACATTACTTAGAGAAGAAGATACCAGATGATGTTACTTAGAGAAGAGGAGACCAGATGATGTTAGTTAGAGAAGAGGAGACCAGATGACATAAGTAAGAGAACAGGAGACCAGATGACATTAGTTAGAGAAGAAGAGACCAGATGACATTAGTTAGAGAAGAGACCAGAGGACATTAGTTAGAGAAGAGGACACCAGATGACATTAGTTAGAGAAGAGGAGACCATATGACATTAGTTAGAGAAGAGGACACCAGATGACATTAGTTAGAGAAGAGGAGACCAGATGACATTAGGTAGAGAAGAGGACACCAGTTGACATTATGTAGAGAAGAAGAGACCAAGATGACATTTGTTAGAGAAGAGGACATCAGAGGCCAATTGTTAGAGACGAAGAGACCAGATGACTTTAGTTAGAGAAGAAGAGTCCATATGACATTTTTTAGAGGAGACCAGATGACATTAAATAGAGAAGAGGAGACCAGATGACATTACGTAGAGAAAAGGAGACCAAATGACATTAGTTGGAGAAGAGGACATCAGATGACATTAGTTAGAGATGATGAGACAACATGACATTAGGTAGAGAAAAGGACATCAGATGACATTCGGTAGAGAAGAAGGGACCAAGATGACTTTAGTTAGAGAAGAGGACATCAGATGCTATTTGTTAAAGATGAAGAGGACACCAGATGACAATAGTTAGAGAAGAGACCAGATGACGTTAGTTACAGAAGAAGAGACCAGATGACATTACTTAGAGAAGAAGATACCAGATGATGTTACTTAGAGAAGAGGAGACCAGATGATGTTACTTAGAGAAGAGGAGACCAGATGACATAAGTAAGAGAACAGGAGACCAGATGACATTATTTAGAGAAGAAGAGACCAGATGACATTAGTTAGAGAAGAGACCAGAGGACATTAGTTAGAGAAGAGGACACCAGATGACATTAGTTAGAGAAGAGGAGACCATATGACATTAGTTAGAGAAGAGGACACCAGATGACATTAGTTAGAGAAGAGGAGACCAGATGACATTAGGTAGAGAAGAGGACACCAGTTGACATTAGTTAGAGAAGAAGAGACCAAGATGACATTTGTTAGAGAAGAGGACATCAGAGGCCAATTGTTAGAGACGAAGAGACCAGATGACTTTAGTTAGAGAAGAAGAGTCCATATGACATTATTTAGAGGAGAACAGATGACATTAAATAGAGAAGAGGAGACCAGATGACATTAGTTAGAGAAGAGGAGACCAGATGACATTAGATAGAGATGAAGAGACCACATGACATTAGTTAGAGGAGACCAGCTGACATTAGTTAGAGAAGAAGAGACCAGATGACATTAGGTACAGAAGAGGACATCAGATGACATTAGGTAGAGAAGAGGACACCAGATGACATTAGTTAGAGAATAGGAGACCAGATGACATTAGTTAGAGAAGAAGAGACCAGATGACATTATTTAGAGGAGACCAGATGACATTAAATAGAGAAGAGGAGACCAGATGACATTACGTAGAGAAAAGGAGACCAAATGACATTAGTTGGAGAAGAGGACATCAGATGACATTAGTTAGAGATGATGAGACAACATGACATTAGGTAGAGAAAAGGACATCAGATGACATTCGGTAGAGAAGAAGGGACCAAGATGACTTTAGTTAGAGAAGAGGACATCAGATGCTATTTGTTAAAGATGAAGAGGACACCAGATGACAATAGTTAGAGAAGAGACCAGATGACGTTAGTTACAGAAGAAGAGACCAGATGACATTACTTAGAGAAGAAGATACCAGATGATGTTACTTAGAGAAGAGGAGACCAGATGATGTTACTTAGAGAAGAGGAGACCAGATGACATAAGTAAGAGAACAGGAGACCAGATGACATTAGTTAGAGAAGAGACCAGAGGACATTAGTTAGAGAAGAGGACACCAGATGACATTAGTTCGAGAAGAAGAGACCAGATGACATTACTTAGAGAAGAAGAGACCAGATGACGTTACTTAGAGAAGAGTAGACCAGATGTCATTAGTTATAGAAGAGGAGACCAGATGACATTAGTTAGAGAAGAAGAGACCAGATGACATTACTTAGAGAAGAAGAGACCAGATGACGTTACTTAGAGAAGAGTACACAAGATGACGTTAGTTAGAGAAGAGGACACCAGATGACATTAGTTAGAGAAGAGGACACCAGATGACATTAGTTAGAGAAGAAGAGACCAGATGACATTACTTAGAGAAGAAGAGACCAAATGACGTTACTTAGAGAAGAGTAAACCAGATGACATTAGTTAGAGAAGAGGAGACCAGATGACATTAGTTAGAGAAGAGGAGACCAGATGACATTAGTTAGAGAAGAGGAGACCAGATGACATAAGTAAGAGAACAGGAGACCAGATGACATTAGTTAGAGAAGAAGAGACCAGATGACATTAGTTAGAGAAGAGGAGACCAGATGACATTAGTTAGAGAAGAAGAGACCAGATGACTTTAGTTAGAGAAGAGACCAGATGACATTAGGTAGAGAAGAAGGGACCAAGATGACTTTAGTTAGAGAAGAGGACATCAGATGACATTAGTTAGAGAAGAAGAGACCAGATGACATTATTTAGAGGAGACCAGATGACATTAAATAGAGAAGAGGAGACCAGATGACATTACGTAGAGAAAAGGAGACCAAATGACATTAGTTGGAGAAGAGGACATCAGATGACATTAGTTAGAGATGAAGAGACCACATGACATTAGGTAGAGAAAAGGACATCAGATGACATTCGGTAGAGAAGAAGGGACCAAGATGACTTTAGTTAGAGAAGAGGACATCAGATGCTATTTGTTAAAGATGAAGAGGACACCAGATGACATTAGTTAGAGAAGAGACCAGATGACGTTAGTTAGAGAAGAGGAGACCAGATGACATTAGTTACAGAAGAGCAGACCAGATGAAATTACTTAGAGAAGAAGATACCAGATTTTGTTACTTAGAGAAGAGGAGACCAGATGAAATAAGTAAGTGAACAGGAGACCAGATGACATTAGTTAGAGAAGAAGAGACCGGATGACATTAGTTAGAGAAGAGGAGACCAGATGACATTAGTTAGAGAAGAAGAGACCAGATGACATTAGTTAGAGAAGAGACCAGAGGACATTAGTTAGAGAAGAGGACACCAGATGACATTAGTTAGAGAAGAAGAGACCAGATGACATTACTTAGAGAAGAAGAGACCAGATGACGTTACTTAGAGAAGAGTAGACCAGATGACATTATTTATAGAAGAGGAGACCAGATGACATTAGTTAGAGAAGAAGAGACCAGATGACATCACTTAGAGAAGAAGAGACCAGATGACGTTACTTAGAGAAGAGTAGACAAGATGATGTTAGTTAGAGAAGAGGACACCAGATGACATTAGTTAGAGAAGAAGAGACCAGATGACATTACTTAGAGAAGAAGAGACCAGATGACGTTACTTAGAGAAGAGTAAACCAGATGACATTAGTTAGAGAAGAGGAGACCAGATGACATTAGTTAGAGAAGAGGAGACCAGACGACATAAGTAAGAGAACAGGAGACCAGATGACATTAGTTAGAGAAGAAGAGACCAGATGACATTAGTTAGAGAAGAGGAGACCAGATGACATTAGTTAGAGAAGAAGAGACCAGATGACATTAGTTAGAGAAGAGACCAGAGGACATTAGTTAGAGAAGGGGACACCAGATGACATTAGTTAGAGAAGAGGAGACCAGATGACATTAGTTAGAGAAGAGGACACCAGATGACATTAGTTAGAGATGAAGAGGCCACATGACATTTGTTAGAGGAGACCAGCTGACAATAGTTAGAGAAGAAGAGACCAGATGACATTAGGTAGAGAAGAGGACACCAGATGACTTTAGTTAGAGAAGAGACGAGATGACATTAGTTAGAGAAGAAGAGACCAGATGACGTTAGTTAGAGAAGAGGACATCAGATGACATTAGTTAGAGAAGAAGAGACCAGATGACATTACTTAGAGAAGAAGAGACCAGATGACGTTACTTAGAGAAGAGTAGACCAGATGACATTAGTTATAGAAGAGGAGACCAGATGACATTAGTTAGAGAAGAAGAGACCAGATGACATTACTTAGAGAAGAAGAGACCAGATGACGTTACTTAGAGAAGAGTAGACCAGATGGCATTAGTTAGAGAAGTGGAGACCAGATGACATAAGTAAGAGAACACTAGACCAGATGACATTAGTTAGAGAAGAAGAGACCGGATGACATTAGTTAGAGAACAGGAGACCAGATGACATTAGTTAGAGAAGTGGAGACCAGATGACATTAGTTAAAGAAGAAGAGACCAGATGACATTAGTTAGGGAAGAGGACACCAGATGACATTAGTTAGAGAAGAAGAGACCAGATGACATTACTTAGAGAAGAAGAGACCAGATGACGTTACTTAGAGAATAGTACACCAGATGACATTAGTTAGAGAAGAAGAGACCAGATGACATTAGTTAGAGAACAGGAGACCAGATGACATTAGTTAGAGAAGAGGAGACCAGATGACATTACTTAGAGAAGAAGAGACCATATGACGTTACTTAGAGAAGAGTACACCAGATGACATTAGTTAGAGAAGAAGAGACCAGATGACATTAGTTAGAGAAGAGGAGACCAGATGACATTAGTTAGAGAACAGGAGACCAGATGACATTAGTTAGAGAAGAGGACACCAGATGACATTAGTTAGAGAAGAGGACACCAGATGACATTAGTTAGAGAAGAGGATACCAGATGACATTAGGTAGAGAAGAGGAGACCAAAATGACATTAGTTAGAGAAGAGGACATCAGAGGCCAATTTATTTAGAGACGAAGAGACCAGATGACATTATTTAGAGGAGACGAGATGACATTAGGTAGAGAAAAGGAAACCAGATGACATTAGTTGGAGAAGATGACATCAGATGACATTAGTTAGAGATGAAGAGGCCACATGACATTTGTTAGAGGAGACCAGCTAACAATAGTTAGAGAAGAAGAGACCAGATGACATTAGGTAGAGAAGAGGACATCAGATGAGATTAGGTAGAGAAGAAGGGACCAAGATGACTTTAGTTAGAGAAGAGGACATCAGATGCTATTTGTTAGAGATGAAGAGGACACCAGATGACATTAGTTAGAGAGGAGACCAGATGACAGTAGTTAGAGAAGAATAGGCTAGATGACATTACTTAGAGAAGAGGACACCAGATGACATTAGTTAGAGAAGAGGACACCAGATGACATTAGTTAGAGAAGAAACCAGATGACATTAGTTAGAGAAGAGGAGACCAGATGACATTAGTTAGAGAAGGAGAGACCAGATGACATTAGTTAGAGAAGAGGACATCAGAGGCCAATTTGTTAGAGACGAAGAGACCAGATGACATTATTTAGAGGAGACCAGATGACATCAATTAGAGAAGAGGAGACCAGATGACATTAGGTAGAGAAAAGGAGACCAGATGACATTAGTTGGAGAAGAGGACATCAGATGACATTAGTTAGAGATGAAGAGGCCACATGACATTTAATAGAGGAGACCAGCTGACAATAGTTTGAGAAGAAGAGACCAGATGACATTAGATAGAGAAGAGGACATCAGATGAGATTAGGTAGAGAAGAAGGGACCAAGATGACTTTAGTTAGAGAAGAGGACATTAGATGCTATTTGTTAGAGATGAAGAGGACACCAGATGACATTAGTTAGAGAGGAGACCAGATGATATTAGTTAGAGAAGAAGAGACCAGATGACATTACTTAGAGAAGAGGACACCAGATGACATTAGTTAGAGAAGAGGACATCAGATGCTATTTGTTAGAGATGATGAGGACACCAGATGACATTAGTTAGAGAGGACACCAGATGACATTAGTTAGAGAAGAGACCAGATGACATTAGTTAGAGAAGAAGAGACCAGCTGACGTTAGTTAGAGAAGAGGACATCAGATGACATTAGTTAGAGAAGAAGAGACCAGATGACATTAGTTAGAGAAGAGGAGACCAGATGACATTAAATAGAGAAGAGGAGACCAGATGACATTAGGTAGAGAAAAGGGGACCAAATGACATTAGTTGGAGAAGAAGACATCAGATGACATTAGTTAGAGATGAAGAGACCACATGACATTAGGTAGAGAAAAGGACATCAGATGACATTCGGTAGAGAAGAAGGGACCAAGATGACTTTAGTTAGAGAAGAGGACATCAGATGCTATTTGTTAAAGATGAAGAGGACACCAGATGACATTCGTTAGAGAAGAGACCAGATGACGTTAGTTAGTGAAGAGGAGACCAGATGACATTAGTTACAGAAGAAGAGACCAGATGACATTACTTAGAGAAGAAGATACCAGATGATGTTACTTAGAGAAGAGGAGACCAGATGACATAAGTAAGAGAACAGGAGACCAGATGACATTAGTTAGAGAAGAGGAGACCAGATGACATTAGTTAGAGATGAAGAGACCACATGACATTAGTTAGAGGAGACCAGCTGACATTAGTTAGAGAAGAAGAGACCAGATGACATTAGGTAGAGAAGAGGACATCAGATGACATTAGGTAGAGAGGAAGGGACCAAGATGACTTTAGTTAGTGAAGAGGACATCAGATGACATTAGTTAGAGAAGAGGACACCAGATGACATTAGTTAGAGAAGAGGAGACCAGATGACATTAGTTAGAGAAGAAGAGACCAGATGACTTTAGTTAGAGAAGAGACCAGATGACATTAGGTAGAGAAGAAGGGACCAAGATGACTTTAGTTAGAGAAGAGGACATCAGATGACATTAGTTAGAGAAGAAGAGACCAGATGACATTATTTAGAGGAGACCAGATGACATTAAATAGAGAAGAGGAGACCAGATGACATTACGTAGAGAAAAGGAGACCAAATGACATTAGTTGGAGAAGAGGACATCAGATGACATTAGTTAGAGATGAAGAGACCACATGACATTAGGTAGAGAAAAGGACATCAGATGACATTCGGTAGAGAAGAAGGGACCAAGATGACTTTAGTTAGAGAAGAGGACATCAGATGCTATTTGTTAAAGATGAAGAGGACACCAGATGACATTAGTTAGAGAAGAGACCAGATGACGTTAGTTAGAGAAGAGGAGACCAGATGACATTAGTTACAGAAGAGCAGACCAGATGAAATTACTTAGAGAAGAAGATACCAGATTATGTTACTTAGAGAAGAGGAGACCAGATGAAATAAGTAAGTGAACAGGAGACCAGATGACATTAGTTAGAGAAGAAGAGACCGGATGACATTAGTTAGAGAAGAGGAGACCAGATGACATTAGTTAGAGAAGAAGAGACCAGATGACATTAGTTAGAGAAGAGACCAGAGGACATTAGTTAGAGAAGAGGACACCAGATGACATTAGTTAGAGAAGAAGAGACCAGATGACATTACTTAGAGAAGAAGAGACCAGATGACGTTACTTAGAGAAGAGTAGACCAGATGACATTATTTATAGAAGAGGAGACCAGATGACATTAGTTAGAGAAGAAGAGACCAGATGACATCACTTAGAGAAGAAGAGACCAGATGACGTTACTTAGAGAAGAGTAGACAAGATGATGTTAGTTAGAGAAGAGGACACCAGATGACATTAGTTAGAGAAGAAGAGACCAGATGACATTACTTAGAGAAGAAGAGACCAGATGACGTTACTTAGAGAAGAGTAAACCAGATGACATTAGTTAGAGAAGAGGAGACCAGATGACATTAGTTAGAGAAGAGGAGACCAGACGACATAAGTAAGAGAACAGGAGACCAGATGACATTAGTTAGAGAAGAAGAGACCAGATGACATTAGTTAGAGAAGAGGAGACCAGATGACATTAGTTAGAGAAGAAGAGACCAGATGACATTAGTTAGAGAAGAGACCAGAGGACATTAGTTAGAGAAGGGGACACCAGATGACATTAGTTAGAGAAGAGGAGACCAGATGACATTAGTTAGAGAAGAGGACACCAGATGACATTAGTTAGAGATGAAGAGGCCACATGACATTTGTTAGAGGAGACCAGCTGACAATAGTTAGAGAAGAAGAGACCAGATGACATTAGGTAGAGAAGAGGACACCAGATGACTTTAGTTAGAGAAGAGACGAGATGACATTAGTTAGAGAAGAAGAGACCAGATGACGTTAGTTAGAGAAGAGGACATCAGATGACATTAGTTAGAGAAGAAGAGACCAGATGACATTACTTAGAGAAGAAGAGACCAGATGACGTTACTTAGAGAAGAGTAGACCAGATGACATTAGTTATAGAAGAGGAGACCAGATGACATTAGTTAGAGAAGAAGAGACCAGATGACATTACTTAGAGAAGAAGAGACCAGATGACGTTACTTAGAGAAGAGTAGACCAGATGGCATTAGTTAGAGAAGTGGAGACCAGATGACATAAGTAAGAGAACACTAGACCAGATGACATTAGTTAGAGAAGAAGAGACCGGATGACATTAGTTAGAGAACAGGAGACCAGATGACATTAGTTAGAGAAGTGGAGACCAGATGACATTAGTTAGAGAAGAAGAGACCAGATGACATTAGTTAGGGAAGAGGACACCAGATGACATTAGTTAGAGAAGAAGAGACCAGATGACATTACTTAGAGAAGAAGAGACCAGATGACGTTACTTAGAGAATAGTACACCAGATGACATTAGTTAGAGAAGAAGAGACCAGATGACATTAGTTAGAGAACAGGAGACCAGATGACATTAGTTAGAGAAGAGGAGACCAGATGACATTACTTAGAGAAGAAGAGACCATATGACGTTACTTAGAGAAGAGTACACCAGATGACATTAGTTAGAGAAGAAGAGACCAGATGACATTAGTTAGAGAAGAGGAGACCAGATGACATTAGTTAGAGAACAGGAGACCAGATGACATTAGTTAGAGAAGAGGACACCAGATGACATTAGTTAGAGAAGAGGACACCAGATGACATTAGTTAGAGAAGAGGATACCAGATGACATTAGGTAGAGAAGAGGAGACCAAAATGACATTAGTTAGAGAAGAGGACATCAGAGGCCAATTTATTTAGAGACGAAGAGACCAGATGACATTATTTAGAGGAGACGAGATGACATTAGGTAGAGAAAAGGAAACCAGATGACATTAGTTGGAGAAGATGACATCAGATGACATTAGTTAGAGATGAAGAGGCCACATGACATTTGTTAGAGGAGACCAGCTAACAATAGTTAGAGAAGAAGAGACCAGATGACATTAGGTAGAGAAGAGGACATCAGATGAGATTAGGTAGAGAAGAAGGGACCAAGATGACTTTAGTTAGAGAAGAGGACATCAGATGCTATTTGTTAGAGATGAAGAGGACACCAGATGACATTAGTTAGAGAGGAGACCAGATGACAGTAGTTAGAGAAGAATAGGCTAGATGACATTACTTAAAAAAGAGGACACCAGATGACATTAGTTAGAGAAGAGGACACCAGATGACATTAGTTAGAGAAGAAACCAGATGACATTAGTTAGAGAAGAGGAGACCAGATGACATTAGTTAGAGAAGGAGAGACCAGATGACATTAGTTAGAGAAGAGGACATCAGAGGCCAATTTGTTAGAGACGAAGAGACCAGATGACATTATTTAGAGGAGACCAGATGACATCAATTAGAGAAGAGGAGACCAGATGACATTAGGTAGAGAAAAGGAGACCAGATGACATTAGTTGGAGAAGAGGACATCAGATGACATTAGTTAGAGATGAAGAGGCCACATGACATTTAATAGAGGAGACCAGCTGACAATAGTTTGAGAAGAAGAGACCAGATGACATTAGATAGAGAAGAGGACATCAGATGAGATTAGGTAGAGAAGAAGGGACCAAGATGACTTTAGTTAGAGAAGAGGACATTAGATGCTATTTGTTAGAGATGAAGAGGACACCAGATGACATTAGTTAGAGAGGAGACCAGATGATATTAGTTAGAGAAGAAGAGACCAGATGACATTACTTAGAGAAGAGGACACCAGATGACATTAGTTAGAGAAGAGGACATCAGATGCTATTTGTTAGAGATGAAGAGGACACCAGATGACATTAGTTAGAGAGGACACCAGATGACATTAGTTAGAGAAGAGACCAGATGACATTAGTTAGAGAAGAAGAGACCAGATGACGTTAGTTAGAGAAGAGGACATCAGATGACATTAGTTAGAGAAGAAGAGACCAGATGACATTAGTTAGAGAAGAGGAGACCAGATGACATTAAATAGAGAAGAGGAGACCAGATGACATTAGGTAGAGAAAAGGGGACCAAATGACATTAGTTGGAGAAGAAGACATCAGATGACATTAGTTAGAGATGAAGAGACCACATGACATTAGGTAGAGAAAAGGACATCAGATGACATTCGGTAGAGAAGAAGGGACCAAGATGACTTTAGTTAGAGAAGAGGACATCAGATGCTATTTGTTAAAGATGAAGAGGACACCAGATGACATTCGTTAGAGAAGAGACCAGATGACGTTAGTTAGTGAAGAGGAGACCAGATGACATTAGTTACAGAAGAAGAGACCAGATGACATTACTTAGAGAAGAAGATACCAGATGATGTTACTTAGAGAAGAGGAGACCAGATGACATAAGTAAGAGAACAGGAGACCAGATGACATTAGTTAGAGAAGAGGAGACCAGATGACATTAGTTAGAGATGAAGAGACCACATGACATTAGTTAGAGGAGACCAGCTGACATTAGTTAGAGAAGAAGAGACCAGATGACATTAGGTAGAGAAGAGGACATCAGATGACATTAGGTAGAGAGGAAGGGACCAAGATGACTTTAGTTAGTGAAGAGGACATCAGATGACATTAGTTAGAGAAGAGGACACCAGATGACATTAGTTAGAGAAGAGGAGACCAGATGACATTAGTTAGAGAAGAAGAGACCAGATGACATTATTTAGAGGAGACCAGATGACATTAAATAGAGAAGAGGAGACCAGATGACATTACGTAGAGAAAAGGAGACCAAATGACATTAGTTGGAGAAGAGGACATCAGATGATATTAGTTAGAGATGATGAGACAACATGACATTAGGTAGAGAAAAGGACATCAGATGACATTCGGTAGAGAAGAAGGGACCAAGATGACTTTAGTTAGAGAAGAGGACATCAGATGCTATTTGTTAAAGATGAAGAGGACACCAGATGACAATAGTTAGAGAAGAGACCAGATGACGTTAGTTACAGAAGAAGAGACCAGATGACATTACTTAGAGAAGAAGATACCAGATGATGTTACTTAGAGAAGAGGAGACCAGATGATGTTACTTAGAGAAGAGGAGACCAGATGACATAAGTAAGAGAACAGGAGACCAGATGACATTAGTTAGAGAAGAGACCAGAGGACATTAGTTAGAGAAGAGGACACCAGATGACATTAGTTCGAGAAGAAGAGACCAGATGACATTACTTAGAGAAGAAGAGACCAGATGACGTTACTTAGAGAAGAGTAGACCAGATGTCATTAGTTATAGAAGAGGAGACCAGATGACATTAGTTAGAGAAGAAGAGACCAGATGACATTACTTAGAGAAGAAGAGACCAGATGACGTTACTTAGAGAAGAGTACACAAGATGACGTTAGTTAGAGAAGAGGACACCAGATGACATTAGTTAGAGAAGAGGACACCAGATGACATTAGTTAGAGAAGAAGAGACCAGATGACATTACTTAGAGAAGAAGAGACCAAATGACGTTACTTAGAGAAGAGTAAACCAGATGACATTAGTTAGAGAAGAGGAGACCAGATGACATTAGTTAGAGAAGAGGAGACCAGATGACATTAGTTAGAGAAGAGGAGACCAGATGACATAAGTAAAAGAAGAGGAGACCAGATGACATTAGTTAGAGAAGAGGAGACCAGATGACATTAGTTAGAGAAGAGGAGACCAGATGACATAAGTAAGAGAACAGGAGACCAGATGACATTAGTTAGAGAAGAAGAGACCAGATGACATTAGTTAGAGAAGAGGAGACCAGATGACATTAGTTAGAGAAGAAGAGACCAGATGACTTTAGTTAGAGAAGAGACCAGATGACATTAGGTAGAGAAGAAGGGACCAAGATGACTTTAGTTAGAGAAGAGGACATCAGATGACATTAGTTAGAGAAGAAGAGACCAGATGACATTATTTAGAGGAGACCAGATGACATTAAATAGAGAAGAGGAGACCAGATGACATTACGTAGAGAAAAGGAGACCAAATGACATTAGTTGGAGAAGAGGACATCAGATGACATTAGTTAGAGATGAAGAGACCACATGACATTAGGTAGAGAAAAGGACATCAGATGACATTATTTATAGAAGAGGAGACCAGATGACATTAGTTAGAGAAGAGGACATCAGATGCTATTTGTTAAAGATGAAGAGGACACCAGATGACATTAGTTAGAGAAGAGACCAGATGACGTTAGTTAGAGAAGAGGAGACCAGATGACATTAGTTACAGAAGAGGAGACCAGATGAAATTACTTAGAGAAGAAGATACCAGATTATGTTACTTAGAGAAGAGGAGACCAGATGAAATAAGTAAGTGAACAGGAGACCAGATGACATTAGTTAGAGAAGAAGAGACCGGATGACATTAGTTAGAGAACAGGAGACCAGATGACATTAGTTAGAGAAGAGGAGACCAGATGACATTAGTTAGAGAAGAAGAGACCAGATGACATTAGTTAGAGAAGAGACCAGAGGACATTAGTTAGAGAAGAGGACACCAGATGACATTAGTTAGAGAAGAAGAGACCAGATGACATTACTTAGAGAAGAAGAGACCAGATGACGTTACTTTGAGAAGAGTAGACCAGATGACATTATTTATAGAAGAGGAGACCAGATGACATTAGTTAGAGAAGAAGAGACCAGATGACATCACTTAGAGAAGAAGAGACCAGATGACGTTACTTAGAGAAGAGTAGACAAGATGATGTTAGTTAGAGAAGAGGACACCAGATGACATTAGTTAGAGAAGAAGAGACCAGATGACATTACTTAGAGAAGAAGAGACCAGATGACGTTACTTAGAGAAGAGTAAACCAGATGACATTAGTTAGAGAAGAGGAGACCAGATGACATTAGTTAGAGAAGAGGAGACCAGACGACATAAGTAAGAGAACAGGAGACCAGATGACATTAGTTAGAGAAGAAGAGACCAGATGACATTAGTTAGAGAAGAGGAGACCAGATGACATTAGTTAGAGAAGAAGAGACCAGATGACATTAGTTAGAGAAGAGACCAGAGGACATTAGTTAGAGAAGGGGACACCAGATGACATTAGTTAGAGAAGAGGAGACCAGATGACATTAGTTAGAGAAGAGGACACCAGATGACATTAGTTAGAGATGAAGAGGCCACATGACATTTGTTAGAGGAGACCAGCTGACAATAGTTAGAGAAGAAAAGACCAGATGACATTAGGTAGAGAAGAGGACACCAGATGACTTTAGTTAGAGAAGAGACGAGATGACATTAGTTAGAGAAGAAGAGACCAGATGACGTTAGTTAGAGAAGAGGACATCAGATGACATTAGTTAGAGAAGAAGAGACCAGATGACATTACTTAGAGAAGAAGAGACCAGATGACGTTACTTAGAGAAGAGTAGACCAGATGACATTAGTTATAGAAGAGGAGACCAGATGACATTAGTTAGAGAAGAAGAGACCAGATGACATTACTTAGAGAAGAAGAGACCAGATGACGTTACTTAGAGAAGAGTAGACCAGATGGCATTAGTTAGAGAAGTGGAGACCAGATGACATAAGTAAGAGAACACTAGACCAGATGACATTAGTTAGAGAAGAAGAGACCAGATGACTTTAGTTAGAGAAGAGACCAGATGACATTAGGTAGAGAAGAAGGGACCAAGATGACTTTAGTTAGAGAAGAGGACATCAGATGACATTAGTTAGAGAAGAAGAGACCAGATGACATTATTTAGAGGAGACCAGATGACATTAAATAGAGAAGAGGAGACCAGATGACATTACGTAGAGAAAAGGAGACCAAATGACATTAGTTGGAGAAGAGGACATCAGATGACATTAGTTAGAGATGAAGAGACCACATGACATTAGGTAGAGAAAAGGACATCAGATGACATTCGGTAGAGAAGAAGGGACCAAGATGACTTTAGTTAGAGAAGAGGACATCAGATGCTATTTGTTAAAGATGAAGAGGACACCAGATGACATTAGTTAGAGAAGAGACCAGATGACATTAGTTAGAGAAGAGGACACCAGATGACATTAGTTCGAGAAGAAGAGACCAGATGACATTACTTAGAGAAGAAGAGACCAGATGACGTTACTTAGAGAAGAAGAGACCAGATGACGTTACTTAGAGAAGAGTAGACCAGATGTCATTAGTTATAGAAGAGGAGACCAGATGACATTAGTTAGAGAAGAAGAGACCAGATGACATTACTTAGAGAAGAAGAGACCAGATGACGTTACTTAGAGAAGAGTACACAAGATGACGTTAGTTAGAGAAGAGGACACCAGATGACATTAGTTAGAGAAGAGGACACCAGATGACATTAGTTAGAGAAGAAGAGACCAGATGACATTACTTAGAGAAGAAGAGACCAAATGACGTTACTTAGAGAAGAGTAAACCAGATGACATTAGTTAGAGAAGAGGAGACCAGATGACATTAGTTAGAGAAGAGGAGACCAGATGACATTAGTTAGAGAAGAGGAGACCAGATGACATAAGTAAAAGAAGAGGAGACCAGATGACATTAGTTAGAGAAGAGGAGACCAGATGACATTAGTTAGAGAAGAGGAGACCAGATGACATAAGTAAGAGAACAGGAGACCAGATGACATTAGTTAGAGAAGAAGAGACCAGATGACATTAGTTAGAGAAGAGGAGACCAGATGACATTAGTTAGAGAAGAAGAGACCAGATGACTTTAGTTAGAGAAGAGACCAGATGACATTAGGTAGAGAAGAAGGGACCAAGATGACTTTAGTTAGAGAAGAGGACATCAGATGACATTAGTTAGAGAAGAAGAGACCAGATGACATTATTTAGAGGAGACCAGATGACATTAAATAGAGAAGAGGAGACCAGATGACATTACGTAGAGAAAAGGAGACCAAATGACATTAGTTGGAGAAGAGGACATCAGATGACATTAGTTAGAGATGAAGAGACCACATGACATTAGGTAGAGAAAAGGACATCAGATGACATTATTTATAGAAGAGGAGACCAGATGACATTAGTTAGAGAAGAGGACATCAGATGCTATTTGTTAAAGATGAAGAGGACACCAGATGACATTAGTTAGAGAAGAGACCAGATGACGTTAGTTAGAGAAGAGGAGACCAGATGACATTAGTTACAGAAGAGGAGACCAGATGAAATTACTTAGAGAAGAAGATACCAGATTATGTTACTTAGAGAAGAGGAGACCAGATGAAATAAGTAAGTGAACAGGAGACCAGATGACATTAGTTAGAGAAGAAGAGACCGGATGACATTAGTTAGAGAACAGGAGACCAGATGACATTAGTTAGAGAAGAGGAGACCAGATGACATTAGTTAGAGAAGAAGAGACCAGATGACATTAGTTAGAGAAGAGACCAGAGGACATTAGTTAGAGAAGAGGACACCAGATGACATTAGTTAGAGAAGAAGAGACCAGATGACATTACTTAGAGAAGAAGAGACCAGATGACGTTACTTTGAGAAGAGTAGACCAGATGACATTATTTATAGAAGAGGAGACCAGATGACATTAGTTAGAGAAGAAGAGACCAGATGACATCACTTAGAGAAGAAGAGACCAGATGACGTTACTTAGAGAAGAGTAGACAAGATGATGTTAGTTAGAGAAGAGGACACCAGATGACATTAGTTAGAGAAGAAGAGACCAGATGACATTACTTAGAGAAGAAGAGACCAGATGACGTTACTTAGAGAAGAGTAAACCAGATGACATTAGTTAGAGAAGAGGAGACCAGATGACATTAGTTAGAGAAGAGGAGACCAGACGACATAAGTAAGAGAACAGGAGACCAGATGACATTAGTTAGAGAAGAAGAGACCAGATGACATTAGTTAGAGAAGAGGAGACCAGATGACATTAGTTAGAGAAGAAGAGACCAGATGACATTAGTTAGAGAAGAGACCAGAGGACATTAGTTAGAGAAGGGGACACCAGATGACATTAGTTAGAGAAGAGAAGACCAGATGACATTAGTTAGAGAAGAGGACACCAGATGACATTAGTTAGAGATGAAGAGGCCACATGACATTTGTTAGAGGAGACCAGCTGACAATAGTTAGAGAAGAAGAGACCAGATGACATTAGGTAGAGAAGAGGACACCAGATGACTTTAGTTAGAGAAGAGACGAGATGACATTAGTTAGAGAAGAAGAGACCAGATGACGTTAGTTAGAGAAGAGGACATCAGATGACATTAGTTAGAGAAGAAGAGACCAGATGACATTACTTAGAGAAGAAGAGACCAGATGACGTTACTTAGAGAAGAGTAGACCAGATGACATTAGTTATAGAAGAGGAGACCAGATGACATTAGTTAGAGAAGAAGAGACCAGATGACATTACTTAGAGAAGAAGAGACCAGATGACGTTACTTAGAGAAGAGTAGACCAGATGGCATTAGTTAGAGAAGTGGAGACCAGATGACATAAGTAAGAGAACACTAGACCAGATGACATTAGTTAGAGAAGAAGAGACCAGATGACTTTAGTTAGAGAAGAGACCAGATGACATTAGGTAGAGAAGAAGGGACCAAGATGACTTTAGTTAGAGAAGAGGACATCAGATGACATTAGTTAGAGAAGAAGAGACCAGATGACATTATTTAGAGGAGACCAGATGACATTAAATAGAGAAGAGGAGACCAGATGACATTACGTAGAGAAAAGGAGACCAAATGACATTAGTTGGAGAAGAGGACATCAGATGACATTAGTTAGAGATGAAGAGACCACATGACATTAGGTAGAGAAAAGGACATCAGATGACATTCGGTAGAGAAGAAGGGACCAAGATGACTTTAGTTAGAGAAGAGGACATCAGATGCTATTTGTTAAAGATGAAGAGGACACCAGATGACATTAGTTAGAGAAGAGACCAGATGACGTTAGTTAGAGAAGAGGAGACCAGATGACATTAGTTACAGAAGAGCAGACCAGATGAAATTACTTAGAGAAGAAGATACCAGATTATGTTACTTAGAGAAGAGGAGACCAGATGAAATAAGTAAGTGAACAGGAGACCAGATGACATTAGTTAGAGAAGAAGAGACCGGATGACATTAGTTAGAGAAGAGGAGACCAGATGACATTAGTTAGAGAAGAAGAGACCAGATGACATTAGTTAGAGAAGAGACCAGAGGACATTAGTTAGAGAAGAGGACACCAGATGACATTAGTTAGAGAAGAAGAGACCAGATGACATTACTTAGAGAAGAAGAGACCAGATGACGTTACTTAGAGAAGAGTAGACCAGATGACATTATTTATAGAAGAGGAGACCAGATGACATTAGTTAGAGAAGAAGAGACCAGATGACATCACTTATAGAAGTAGAGACCAGATGACGTTACTTAGAGAAGAGTAGACAAGATGATGTTAGTTAGAGAAGAGGACACCAGATGACATTAGTTAGAGAAGAAGAGACCAGATGACATTACTTAGAGAAGAAGAGACCAGATGACGTTACTTAGAGAAGAGTAAACCAGATGACATTAGTTAGAGAAGAGGAGACCAGATGACATTAGTTAGAGAAGAGGAGACCAGACGACATAAGTAAGAGAACAGGAGACCAGATGACATTAGTTAGAGAAGAAGAGACCAGATGACATTAGTTAGAGAAGAGGAGACCAGATGACATTAGTTAGAGAAGAGGATACCAGATGACATTAGGTAGAGAAGAGGAGACCAAAATGACATTAGTTAGAGAAGAGGACATCAGAGGCCAATTTATTTAGAGACGAAGAGACCAGATGACATTATTTAGAGGAGACGAGATGACATTAGGTAGAGAAAAGGAAACCAGATGACATTAGTTGGAGAAGATGACATCAGATGACATTAGTTAGAGATGAAGAGGCCACATGACATTTGTTAGAGGAGACCAGCTAACAATAGTTAGAGAAGAAGAGACCAGATGACATTAGGTAGAGAAGAGGACATCAGATGAGATTAGGTAGAGAAGAAGGGACCAAGATGACTTTAGTTAGAGAAGAGGACATCAGATGCTATTTGTTAGAGATGAAGAGGACACCAGATGACATTAGTTAGAGAGGAGACCAGATGACAGTAGTTAGAGAAGAATAGGATAGATGACATTACTTAGAGAAGAGGACACCAGATGACATTAGTTAGAGAAGAGGACACCAGATGACATTAGTTAGAGAAGAAACCAGATGACATTAGTTAGAGAAGAGGAGACCAGATGACATTAGTTAGAGAAGGAGAGACCAGATGACATTAGTTAGAGAAGAGGACATCAGAGGCCAATTTGTTAGAGACGAAGAGACCAGATGACATTATTTAGAGGAGACCAGATGACATCAATTAGAGAAGAGGAGACCAGATGACATTAGGTAGAGAAAAGGAGACCAGATGACATTAGTTGGAGAAGAGGACATCAGATGACATTAGTTAGAGATGAAGAGGCCACATGACATTTAATAGAGGAGACCAGCTGACAATAGTTTGAGAAGAAGAGACCAGATGACATTAGATAGAGAAGAGGACATCAGATGAGATTAGGTAGAGAAGAAGGGACCAAGATGACTTTAGTTAGAGAAGCGGACATTAGATGCTATTTGTTAGAGATGAAGAGGACACCAGATGACATTAGTTAGAGAGGAGACCAGATGATATTAGTTAGAGAAGAAGAGACCAGATGACATTACTTAGAGAAGAGGACACCAGATGACATTAGTTAGAGAAGAGGACATCAGATGCTATTTGTTAGAGATGAAGAGGACACCAGATGACATTAGTTAGAGAGGACACCAGATGACATTAGTTAGAGAAGAGACCAGATGACATTAGTTAGAGAAGAAGAGACCAGATGACGTTAGTTAGAGAAGAGGACATCAGATGACATTAGTTAGAGAAGAAGAGACCAGATGACATTAGTTAGAGAAGAGGAGACCAGATGACATTAAATAGAGAAGAGGAGACCAGATGACATTAGGTAGAGAAAAGGGGACCAAATGACATTAGTTGGAGAAGAAGACATCAGATGACATTAGTTAGAGATGAAGAGACCACATGACATTAGGTAGAGAAAAGGACATCAGATGACATTCGGTAGAGAAGAAGGGACCAAGATGACTTTAGTTAGAGAAGAGGACATCAGATGCTATTTGTTAAAGATGAAGAGGACACCAGATGACATTCGTTAGAGAAGAGACCAGATGACGTTAGTTAGTGAAGAGGAGACCAGATGACATTAGTTACAGAAGAAGAGACCAGATGACATTACTTAGAGAAGAAGATACCAGATGATGTTACTTAGAGAAGAGGAGACCAGATGACATAAGTAAGAGAACAGGAGACCAGATGACATTAGTTAGAGAAGAGGAGACCAGATGACATTAGTTAGAGATGAAGAGACCACATGACATTAGTTAGAGGAGACCAGCTGACATTAGTTAGAGAAGAAGAGACCAGATGACATTAGGTAGAGAAGAGGACATCAGATGACATTAGGTAGAGAAGAAGAGACCAGATGACATTACTTAGAGAAGAAGAGACCAGATGACGTTACTTAGAGAAGAGTAGACCAGATGACATTATTTATAGAAGAGGAGACCAGATGACATTAGTTAGAGAAGAAGAGACCAGATGACATCACTTAGAGAAGAAGAGACCAGATGACGTTACTTAGAGAAGAGTAGACAAGATGATGTTAGTTAGAGAAGAGGACACCAGATGACATTAGTTAGAGAAGAAGAGACCAGATGACATTACTTAGAGAAGAAGAGACCAGATGACGTTACTTAGAGAAGAGTAAACCAGATGACATTAGTTAGAGAAGAGGAGACCAGATGACATTAGTTAGAGAAGAGGAGACCAGACGACATAAGTAAGAGAACAGGAGACCAGATGACATTAGTTAGAGAAGAAGAGACCAGATGACATTAGTTAGAGAAGAGGAGACCAGATGACATTAGTTAGAGAAGAAGAGACCAGATGACATTAGTTAGAGAAGAGACCAGAGGACATTAGTTAGAGAAGGGGACACCAGATGACATTAGTTAGAGAAGAGGAGACCAGATGACATTAGTTAGAGAAGAGGACACCAGATGACATTAGTTAGAGATGAAGAGGCCACATGACATTTGTTAGAGGAGACCAGCTGACAATAGTTAGAGAAGAAGAGACCAGATGACATTAGGTAGAGAAGAGGACACCAGATGACTTTAGTTAGAGAAGAGACGAGATGACATTAGTTAGAGAAGAAGAGACCAGATGACGTTAGTTAGAGAAGAGGACATCAGATGACATTAGTTAGAGAAGAAGAGACCAGATGACATTACTTAGAGAAGAAGAGACCAGATGACGTTACTTAGAGAAGAGTAGACCAGATGACATTAGTTATAGAAGAGGAGACCAGATGACATTAGTTAGAGAAGAAGAGACCAGATGACATTACTTAGAGAAGAAGAGACCAGATGACGTTACTTAGAGAAGAGTAGACCAGATGGCATTAGTTAGAGAAGTGGAGACCAGATGACATAAGTAAGAGAACACTAGACCAGATGACATTAGTTAGAGAAGAAGAGACCGGATGACATTAGTTAGAGAACAGGAGACCAGATGACATTAGTTAGAGAAGTGGAGACCAGATGACATAAGTAAAAGAAGAGGAGACCAGATGACATTAGTTAGAGAAGAGGAGACCAGATGACATTAGTTAGAGAAGAGGAGACCAGATGACATAAGTAAGAGAACAGGAGACCAGATGACATTAGTTAGAGAAGAAGAGACCAGATGACATTAGTTAGAGAAGAGGAGACCAGATGACATTAGTTAGAGAAGAAGAGACCAGATGACTTTAGTTAGAGAAGAGACCAGATGACATTAGGTAGAGAAGAAGGGACCAAGATGACTTTAGTTAGAGAAGAGGACATCAGATGACATTAGTTAGAGAAGAAGAGACCAGATGACATTATTTAGAGGAGACCAGATGACATTAAATAGAGAAGAGGAGACCAGATGACATTACGTAGAGAAAAGGAGACCAAATGACATTAGTTGGAGAAGAGGACATCAGATGACATTAGTTAGAGATGAAGAGACCACATGACATTAGGTAGAGAAAAGGACATCAGATGACATTATTTATAGAAGAGGAGACCAGATGACATTAGTTAGAGAAGAGGACATCAGATGCTATTTGTTAAAGATGAAGAGGACACCAGATGACATTAGTTAGAGAAGAGACCAGATGACGTTAGTTAGAGAAGAGGAGACCAGATGACATTAGTTACAGAAGAGGAGACCAGATGAAATTACTTAGAGAAGAAGATACCAGATTATGTTACTTAGAGAAGAGGAGACCAGATGAAATAAGTAAGTGAACAGGAGACCAGATGACATTAGTTAGAGAAGAAGAGACCGGATGACATTAGTTAGAGAACAGGAGACCAGATGACATTAGTTAGAGAAGAGGAGACCAGATGACATTAGTTAGAGAAGAAGAGACCAGATGACATTAGTTAGAGAAGAGACCAGAGGACATTAGTTAGAGAAGAGGACACCAGATGACATTAGTTAGAGAAGAAGAGACCAGATGACATTACTTAGAGAAGAAGAGACCAGATGACGTTACTTTGAGAAGAGTAGACCAGATGACATTATTTATAGAAGAGGAGACCAGATGACATTAGTTAGAGAAGAAGAGACCAGATGACATCACTTAGAGAAGAAGAGACCAGATGACGTTACTTAGAGAAGAGTAGACAAGATGATGTTAGTTAGAGAAGAGGACACCAGATGACATTAGTTAGAGAAGAAGAGACCAGATGACATTACTTAGAGAAGAAGAGACCAGATGACGTTACTTAGAGAAGAGTAAACCAGATGACATTAGTTAGAGAAGAGGAGACCAGATGACATTAGTTAGAGAAGAGGAGACCAGACGACATAAGTAAGAGAACAGGAGACCAGATGACATTAGTTAGAGAAGAAGAGACCAGATGACATTAGTTAGAGAAGAGGAGACCAGATGACATTAGTTAGAGAAGAAGAGACCAGATGACATTAGTTAGAGAAGAGACCAGAGGACATTAGTTAGAGAAGGGGACACCAGATGACATTAGTTAGAGAAGAGGAGACCAGATGACATTAGTTAGAGAAGAGGACACCAGATGACATTAGTTAGAGATGAAGAGGCCACATGACATTTGTTAGAGGAGACCAGCTGACAATAGTTAGAGAAGAAAAGACCAGATGACATTAGGTAGAGAAGAGGACACCAGATGACTTTAGTTAGAGAAGAGACGAGATGACATTAGTTAGAGAAGAAGAGACCAGATGACGTTAGTTAGAGAAGAGGACATCAGATGACATTAGTTAGAGAAGAAGAGACCAGATGACATTACTTAGAGAAGAAGAGACCAGATGACGTTACTTAGAGAAGAGTAGACCAGATGACATTAGTTATAGAAGAGGAGACCAGATGACATTAGTTAGAGAAGAAGAGACCAGATGACATTACTTAGAGAAGAAGAGACCAGATGACGTTACTTAGAGAAGAGTAGACCAGATGGCATTAGTTAGAGAAGTGGAGACCAGATGACATAAGTAAGAGAACACTAGACCAGATGACATTAGTTAGAGAAGAAGAGACCAGATGACTTTAGTTAGAGAAGAGACCAGATGACATTAGGTAGAGAAGAAGGGACCAAGATGACTTTAGTTAGAGAAGAGGACATCAGATGACATTAGTTAGAGAAGAAGAGACCAGATGACATTATTTAGAGGAGACCAGATGACATTAAATAGAGAAGAGGAGACCAGATGACATTACGTAGAGAAAAGGAGACCAAATGACATTAGTTGGAGAAGAGGACATCAGATGACATTAGTTAGAGATGAAGAGACCACATGACATTAGGTAGAGAAAAGGACATCAGATGACATTCGGTAGAGAAGAAGGGACCAAGATGACTTTAGTTAGAGAAGAGGACATCAGATGCTATTTGTTAAAGATGAAGAGGACACCAGATGACATTAGTTAGAGAAGAGACCAGATGACATTAGTTAGAGAAGAGGACACCAGATGACATTAGTTCGAGAAGAAGAGACCAGATGACATTACTTAGAGAAGAAGAGACCAGATGACGTTACTTAGAGAAGAAGAGACCAGATGACGTTACTTAGAGAAGAGTAGACCAGATGTCATTAGTTATAGAAGAGGAGACCAGATGACATTAGTTAGAGAAGAAGAGACCAGATGACATTACTTAGAGAAGAAGAGACCAGATGACGTTACTTAGAGAAGAGTACACAAGATGACGTTAGTTAGAGAAGAGGACACCAGATGACATTAGTTAGAGAAGAGGACACCAGATGACATTAGTTAGAGAAGAAGAGACCAGATGACATTACTTAGAGAAGAAGAGACCAAATGACGTTACTTAGAGAAGAGTAAACCAGATGACATTAGTTAGAGAAGAGGAGACCAGATGACATTAGTTAGAGAAGAGGAGACCAGATGACATTAGTTAGAGAAGAGGAGACCAGATGACATAAGTAAAAGAAGAGGAGACCAGATGACATTAGTTAGAGAAGAGGAGACCAGATGACATTAGTTAGAGAAGAGGAGACCAGATGACATAAGTAAGAGAACAGGAGACCAGATGACATTAGTTAGAGAAGAAGAGACCAGATGACATTAGTTAGAGAAGAGGAGACCAGATGACATTAGTTAGAGAAGAAGAGACCAGATGACTTTAGTTAGAGAAGAGACCAGATGACATTAGGTAGAGAAGAAGGGACCAAGATGACTTTAGTTAGAGAAGAGGACATCAGATGACATTAGTTAGAGAAGAAGAGACCAGATGACATTATTTAGAGGAGACCAGATGACATTAAATAGAGAAGAGGAGACCAGATGACATTACGTAGAGAAAAGGAGACCAAATGACATTAGTTGGAGAAGAGGACATCAGATGACATTAGTTAGAGATGAAGAGACCACATGACATTAGGTAGAGAAAAGGACATCAGATGACATTATTTATAGAAGAGGAGACCAGATGACATTAGTTAGAGAAGAGGACATCAGATGCTATTTGTTAAAGATGAAGAGGACACCAGATGACATTAGTTAGAGAAGAGACCAGATGACGTTAGTTAGAGAAGAGGAGACCAGATGACATTAGTTACAGAAGAGGAGACCAGATGAAATTACTTAGAGAAGAAGATACCAGATTATGTTACTTAGAGAAGAGGAGACCAGATGAAATAAGTAAGTGAACAGGAGACCAGATGACATTAGTTAGAGAAGAAGAGACCGGATGACATTAGTTAGAGAACAGGAGACCAGATGACATTAGTTAGAGAAGAGGAGACCAGATGACATTAGTTAGAGAAGAAGAGACCAGATGACATTAGTTAGAGAAGAGACCAGAGGACATTAGTTAGAGAAGAGGACACCAGATGACATTAGTTAGAGAAGAAGAGACCAGATGACATTACTTAGAGAAGAAGAGACCAGATGACGTTACTTTGAGAAGAGTAGACCAGATGACATTATTTATAGAAGAGGAGACCAGATGACATTAGTTAGAGAAGAAGAGACCAGATGACATCACTTAGAGAAGAAGAGACCAGATGACGTTACTTAGAGAAGAGTAGACAAGATGATGTTAGTTAGAGAAGAGGACACCAGATGACATTAGTTAGAGAAGAAGAGACCAGATGACATTACTTAGAGAAGAAGAGACCAGATGACGTTACTTAGAGAAGAGTAAACCAGATGACATTAGTTAGAGAAGAGGAGACCAGATGACATTAGTTAGAGAAGAGGAGACCAGACGACATAAGTAAGAGAACAGGAGACCAGATGACATTAGTTAGAGAAGAAGAGACCAGATGACATTAGTTAGAGAAGAGGAGACCAGATGACATTAGTTAGAGAAGAAGAGACCAGATGACATTAGTTAGAGAAGAGACCAGAGGACATTAGTTAGAGAAGGGGACACCAGATGACATTAGTTAGAGAAGAGAAGACCAGATGACATTAGTTAGAGAAGAGGACACCAGATGACATTAGTTAGAGATGAAGAGGCCACATGACATTTGTTAGAGGAGACCAGCTGACAATAGTTAGAGAAGAAGAGACCAGATGACATTAGGTAGAGAAGAGGACACCAGATGACTTTAGTTAGAGAAGAGACGAGATGACATTAGTTAGAGAAGAAGAGACCAGATGACGTTAGTTAGAGAAGAGGACATCAGATGACATTAGTTAGAGAAGAAGAGACCAGATGACATTACTTAGAGAAGAAGAGACCAGATGACGTTACTTAGAGAAGAGTAGACCAGATGACATTAGTTATAGAAGAGGAGACCAGATGACATTAGTTAGAGAAGAAGAGACCAGATGACATTACTTAGAGAAGAAGAGACCAGATGACGTTACTTAGAGAAGAGTAGACCAGATGGCATTAGTTAGAGAAGTGGAGACCAGATGACATAAGTAAGAGAACACTAGACCAGATGACATTAGTTAGAGAAGAAGAGACCAGATGACTTTAGTTAGAGAAGAGACCAGATGACATTAGGTAGAGAAGAAGGGACCAAGATGACTTTAGTTAGAGAAGAGGACATCAGATGACATTAGTTAGAGAAGAAGAGACCAGATGACATTATTTAGAGGAGACCAGATGACATTAAATAGAGAAGAGGAGACCAGATGACATTACGTAGAGAAAAGGAGACCAAATGACATTAGTTGGAGAAGAGGACATCAGATGACATTAGTTAGAGATGAAGAGACCACATGACATTAGGTAGAGAAAAGGACATCAGATGACATTCGGTAGAGAAGAAGGGACCAAGATGACTTTAGTTAGAGAAGAGGACATCAGATGCTATTTGTTAAAGATGAAGAGGACACCAGATGACATTAGTTAGAGAAGAGACCAGATGACGTTAGTTAGAGAAGAGGAGACCAGATGACATTAGTTACAGAAGAGCAGACCAGATGAAATTACTTAGAGAAGAAGATACCAGATTATGTTACTTAGAGAAGAGGAGACCAGATGAAATAAGTAAGTGAACAGGAGACCAGATGACATTAGTTAGAGAAGAAGAGACCGGATGACATTAGTTAGAGAAGAGGAGACCAGATGACATTAGTTAGAGAAGAAGAGACCAGATGACATTAGTTAGAGAAGAGACCAGAGGACATTAGTTAGAGAAGAGGACACCAGATGACATTAGTTAGAGAAGAAGAGACCAGATGACGTTACTTAGAGAAGAGTAGACCAGATGACATTATTTATAGAAGAGGAGACCAGATGACATTAGTTAGAGAAGAAGAGACCAGATGACATCACTTATAGAAGTAGAGACCAGATGACGTTACTTAGAGAAGAGTAGACAAGATGATGTTAGTTAGAGAAGAGGACACCAGATGACATTAGTTAGAGAAGAAGAGACCAGATGACATTACTTAGAGAAGAAGAGACCAGATGACGTTACTTAGAGAAGAGTAAACCAGATGACATTAGTTAGAGAAGAGGAGACCAGATGACATTAGTTAGAGAAGAGGAGACCAGACGACATAAGTAAGAGAACAGGAGACCAGATGACATTAGTTAGAGAAGAAGAGACCAGATGACATTAGTTAGAGAAGAGGAGACCAGATGACATTAGTTAGAGAAGAGGATACCAGATGACATTAGGTAGAGAAGAGGAGACCAAAATGACATTAGTTAGAGAAGAGGACATCAGAGGCCAATTTATTTAGAGACGAAGAGACCAGATGACATTATTTAGAGGAGACGAGATGACATTAGGTAGAGAAAAGGAAACCAGATGACATTAGTTGGAGAAGATGACATCAGATGACATTAGTTAGAGATGAAGAGGCCACATGACATTTGTTAGAGGAGACCAGCTAACAATAGTTAGAGAAGAAGAGACCAGATGACATTAGGTAGAGAAGAGGACATCAGATGAGATTAGGTAGAGAAGAAGGGACCAAGATGACTTTAGTTAGAGAAGAGGACATCAGATGCTATTTGTTAGAGATGAAGAGGACACCAGATGACATTAGTTAGAGAGGAGACCAGATGACAGTAGTTAGAGAAGAATAGGATAGATGACATTACTTAGAGAAGAGGACACCAGATGACATTAGTTAGAGAAGAGGACACCAGATGACATTAGTTAGAGAAGAAACCAGATGACATTAGTTAGAGAAGAGGAGACCAGATGACATTAGTTAGAGAAGGAGAGACCAGATGACATTAGTTAGAGAAGAGGACATCAGAGGCCAATTTGTTAGAGACGAAGAGACCAGATGACATTATTTAGAGGAGACCAGATGACATCAATTAGAGAAGAGGAGACCAGATGACATTAGGTAGAGAAAAGGAGACCAGATGACATTAGTTGGAGAAGAGGACATCAGATGACATTAGTTAGAGATGAAGAGGCCACATGACATTTAATAGAGGAGACCAGCTGACAATAGTTTGAGAAGAAGAGACCAGATGACATTAGATAGAGAAGAGGACATCAGATGAGATTAGGTAGAGAAGAAGGGACCAAGATGACTTTAGTTAGAGAAGCGGACATTAGATGCTATTTGTTAGAGATGAAGAGGACACCAGATGACATTAGTTAGAGAGGAGACCAGATGATATTAGTTAGAGAAGAAGAGACCAGATGACATTACTTAGAGAAGAGGACACCAGATGACATTAGTTAGAGAAGAGGACATCAGATGCTATTTGTTAGAGATGAAGAGGACACCAGATGACATTAGTTAGAGAGGACACCAGATGACATTAGTTAGAGAAGAGACCAGATGACATTAGTTAGAGAAGAAGAGACCAGATGACGTTAGTTAGAGAAGAGGACATCAGATGACATTAGTTAGAGAAGAAGAGACCAGATGACATTAGTTAGAGAAGAGGAGACCAGATGACATTAAATAGAGAAGAGGAGACCAGATGACATTAGGTAGAGAAAAGGGGACCAAATGACATTAGTTGGAGAAGAAGACATCAGATGACATTAGTTAGAGATGAAGAGACCACATGACATTAGGTAGAGAAAAGGACATCAGATGACATTCGGTAGAGAAGAAGGGACCAAGATGACTTTAGTTAGAGAAGAGGACATCAGATGCTATTTGTTAAAGATGAAGAGGACACCAGATGACATTCGTTAGAGAAGAGACCAGATGACGTTAGTTAGTGAAGAGGAGACCAGATGACATTAGTTACAGAAGAAGAGACCAGATGACATTACTTAGAGAAGAAGATACCAGATGATGTTACTTAGAGAAGAGGAGACCAGATGACATAAGTAAGAGAACAGGAGACCAGATGACATTAGTTAGAGAAGAGGAGACCAGATGACATTAGTTAGAGATGAAGAGACCACATGACATTAGTTAGAGGAGACCAGCTGACATTAGTTAGAGAAGAAGAGACCAGATGACATTAGGTAGAGAAGAGGACATCAGATGACATTAGGTAGAGAAGAAGAGACCAGATGACATTACTTAGAGAAGAAGAGACCAGATGACGTTACTTAGAGAAGAGTAGACCAGATGACATTATTTATAGAAGAGGAGACCAGATGACATTAGTTAGAGAAGAAGAGACCAGATGACATCACTTAGAGAAGAAGAGACCAGATGACGTTACTTAGAGAAGAGTAGACAAGATGATGTTAGTTAGAGAAGAGGACACCAGATGACATTAGTTAGAGAAGAAGAGACCAGATGACATTACTTAGAGAAGAAGAGACCAGATGACGTTACTTAGAGAAGAGTAAACCAGATGACATTAGTTAGAGAAGAGGAGACCAGATGACATTAGTTAGAGAAGAGGAGACCAGACGACATAAGTAAGAGAACAGGAGACCAGATGACATTAGTTAGAGAAGAAGAGACCAGATGACATTAGTTAGAGAAGAGGAGACCAGATGACATTAGTTAGAGAAGAAGAGACCAGATGACATTAGTTAGAGAAGAGACCAGAGGACATTAGTTAGAGAAGGGGACACCAGATGACATTAGTTAGAGAAGAGGAGACCAGATGACATTAGTTAGAGAAGAGGACACCAGATGACATTAGTTAGAGATGAAGAGGCCACATGACATTTGTTAGAGGAGACCAGCTGACAATAGTTAGAGAAGAAGAGACCAGATGACATTAGGTAGAGAAGAGGACACCAGATGACTTTAGTTAGAGAAGAGACGAGATGACATTAGTTAGAGAAGAAGAGACCAGATGACGTTAGTTAGAGAAGAGGACATCAGATGACATTAGTTAGAGAAGAAGAGACCAGATGACATTACTTAGAGAAGAAGAGACCAGATGACGTTACTTAGAGAAGAGTAGACCAGATGACATTAGTTATAGAAGAGGAGACCAGATGACATTAGTTAGAGAAGAAGAGACCAGATGACATTACTTAGAGAAGAAGAGACCAGATGACGTTACTTAGAGAAGAGTAGACCAGATGGCATTAGTTAGAGAAGTGGAGACCAGATGACATAAGTAAGAGAACACTAGACCAGATGACATTAGTTAGAGAAGAAGAGACCGGATGACATTAGTTAGAGAACAGGAGACCAGATGACATTAGTTAGAGAAGTGGAGACCAGATGACATTAGTTAGAGAAGAAGAGACCAGATGACATTAGTTAGGGAAGAGGACACCAGATGACATTAGTTAGAGAAGAAGAGACCAGATGACATTACTTAGAGAAGAAGAGACCAGATGACGTTACTTAGAGAATAGTACACCAGATGACATTAGTTAGAGAAGAAGAGACCAGATGACATTAGTTAGAGAACAGGAGACCAGATGACATTAGTTAGAGAAGAGGAGACCAGATGACATTACTTAGAGAAGAAGAGACCATATGACGTTACTTAGAGAAGAGTACACCAGATGACATTAGTTAGAGAAGAAGAGACCAGATGACATTAGTTAGAGAAGAGGAGACCAGATGACATTAGTTAGAGAACAGGAGACCAGATGACATTAGTTAGAGAAGAGGACACCAGATGACATTAGTTAGAGAAGAGGACACCAGATGACATTAGTTAGAGAAGAGGATACCAGATGACATTAGGTAGAGAAGAGGAGACCAAAATGACATTAGTTAGAGAAGAGGACATCAGAGGCCAATTTATTTAGAGACGAAGAGACCAGATGACATTATTTAGAGGAGACGAGATGACATTAGGTAGAGAAAAGGAAACCAGATGACATTAGTTGGAGAAGATGACATCAGATGACATTAGTTAGAGATGAAGAGGCCACATGACATTTGTTAGAGGAGACCAGCTAACAATAGTTAGAGAAGAAGAGACCAGATGACAATAGGTAGAGAAGAGGACATCAGATGAGATTAGGTAGAGAAGAAGGGACCAAGATGACTTTAGTTAGAGAAGAGGACATCAGATGCTATTTGTTAGAGATGAAGAGGACACCAGATGACATTAGTTAGAGAGGAGACCAGATGACAGTAGTTAGAGAAGAATAGGCTAGATGACATTACTTAGAGAAGAGGACACCAGATGACATTAGTTAGAGAAGAGGACACCAGATGACATTAGTTAGAGAAGAAACCAGATGACATTAGTTAGAGAAGAGGAGACCAGATGACATTAGTTAGAGAAGGAGAGACCAGATGACATTACTTAGAGAAGAGGACATCAGAGGCCAATTTGTTAGAGACGAAGAGACCAGATGACATTATTTAGAGGAGACCAGATGACATCAATTAGAGAAGAGGAGACCAGATGACATTAGGTAGAGAAAAGGAGACCAGATGACATTAGTTGGAGAAGAGGACATCAGATGACATTAGTTAGAGATGAAGAGGCCACATGACATTTAATAGAGGAGACCAGCTGACAATAGTTTGAGAAGAAGAGACCAGATGACATTAGATAGAGAAGAGGACATCAGATGAGATTAGGTAGAGAAGAAGGGACCAAGATGACTTTAGTTAGAGAAGAGGACATTAGATGCTATTTGTTAGAGATGAAGAGGACACCAGATGACATTAGTTAGAGAGGAGACCAGATGATATTAGTTAGAGAAGAAGAGACCAGATGACATTACTTAGAGAAGAGGACACCAGATGACATTAGTTAGAGAAGAGGACATCAGATGCTATTTGTTAGAGATGAAGAGGACACCAGATGACATTAGTTAGAGAGGACACCAGATGACATTAGTTAGAGAAGAGACCAGATGACATTAGTTAGAGAAGAAGAGACCAGATGACGTTAGTTAGAGAAGAGGACATCAGATGACATTAGTTAGAGAAGAAGAGACCAGATGACATTAGTTAGAGAAGAGGAGACCAGATGACATTAAATAGAGAAGAGGAGACCAGATGACATTAGGTAGAGAAAAGGGGACCAAATGACATTAGTTGGAGAAGAAGACATCAGATGACATTAGTTAGAGATGAAGAGACCACATGACATTAGGTAGAGAAAAGGACATCAGATGACATTCGGTAGAGAAGAAGGGACCAAGATGACTTTAGTTAGAGAAGAGGACATCAGATGCTATTTGTTAAAGATGAAGAGGACACCAGATGACATTCGTTAGAGAAGAGACCAGATGACGTTAGTTAGTGAAGAGGAGACCAGATGACATTAGTTACAGAAGAAGAGACCAGATGACATTACTTAGAGAAGAAGATACCAGATGATGTTACTTAGAGAAGAGGAGACCAGATGACATAAGTAAGAGAACAGGAGACCAGATGACATTAGTTAGAGAAGAGGAGACCAGATGACATTAGTTAGAGATGAAGAGACCACATGACATTAGTTAGAGGAGACCAGCTGACATTAGTTAGAGAAGAAGAGACCAGATGACATTAGGTAGAGAAGAGGACATCAGATGACATTAGGTAGAGAGGAAGGGACCAAGATGACTTTAGTTAGTGAAGAGGACATCAGATGACATTAGTTAGAGAAGAGGACACCAGATGACATTAGTTAGAGAAGAGGAGACCAGATGACATTAGTTAGAGAAGAAGAGACCAGATGACATTATTTAGAGGAGACCAGATGACATTAAATAGAGAAGAGGAGACCAGATGACATTACGTAGAGAAAAGGAGACCAAATGACATTAGTTGGAGAAGAGGACATCAGATGATATTAGTTAGAGATGATGAGACAACATGACATTAGGTAGAGAAAAGGACATCAGATGACATTCGGTAGAGAAGAAGGGACCAAGATGACTTTAGTTAGAGAAGAGGACATCAGATGCTATTTGTTAAAGATGAAGAGGACACCAGATGACAATAGTTAGAGAAGAGACCAGATGACGTTAGTTACAGAAGAAGAGACCAGATGACATTACTTAGAGAAGAAGATACCAGATGATGTTACTTAGAGAAGAGGAGACCAGATGATGTTACTTAGAGAAGAGGAGACCAGATGACATAAGTAAGAGAACAGGAGACCAGATGACATTAGTTAGAGAAGAGACCAGAGGACATTAGTTAGAGAAGAGGACACCAGATGACATTAGTTCGAGAAGAAGAGACCAGATGACATTACTTAGAGAAGAAGAGACCAGATGACGTTACTTAGAGAAGAGTAGACCAGATGTCATTAGTTATAGAAGAGGAGACCAGATGACATTAGTTAGAGAAGAAGAGACCAGATGACATTACTTAGAGAAGAAGAGACCAGATGACGTTACTTAGAGAAGAGTACACAAGATGACGTTTGTTAGAGAAGAGGACACCAGATGACATTAGTTAGAGAAGAGGACACCAGATGGCATTAGTTAGAGAAGAAGAGACCAGATGACATTACTTAGAGAAGAAGAGACCAAATGACGTTACTTAGAGAAGAGTAAACCAGATGACATTAGTTAGAGAAGAGGAGACCAGATGACATTAGTTAGAGAAGAGGAGACCAGATGACATTAGTTAGAGAAGAGGAGACCAGATGACATAAGTAAAAGAAGAGGAGACCAGATGACATTAGTTAGAGAAGAGGAGACCAGATGACATTAGTTAGAGAAGAGGAGACCAGATGACATAAGTAAGAGAACAGGAGACCAGATGACATTAGTTAGAGAAGAAGAGACCAGATGACATTAGTTAGAGAAGAGGAGACCAGATGACATTAGTTAGAGAAGAAGAGACCAGATGACTTTAGTTAGAGAAGAGACCAGATGACATTAGGTAGAGAAGAAGGGACCAAGATGACTTTAGTTAGAGAAGAGGACATCAGATGACATTAGTTAGAGAAGAAGAGACCAGATGACATTATTTAGAGGAGACCAGATGACATTAAATAGAGAAGAGGAGACCAGATGACATTACGTAGAGAAAAGGAGACCAAATGACATTAGTTGGAGAAGAGGACATCAGATGACATTAGTTAGAGATGAAGAGACCACATGACATTAGGTAGAGAAAAGGACATCAGATGACATTATTTATAGAAGAGGAGACCAGATGACATTAGTTAGAGAAGAGGACATCAGATGCTATTTGTTAAAGATGAAGAGGACACCAGATGACATTAGTTAGAGAAGAGACCAGATGACGTTAGTTAGAGAAGAGGAGACCAGATGACATTAGTTACAGAAGAGGAGACCAGATGAAATTACTTAGAGAAGAAGATACCAGATTATGTTACTTAGAGAAGAGGAGACCAGATGAAATAAGTAAGTGAACAGGAGACCAGATGACATTAGTTAGAGAAGAAGAGACCGGATGACATTAGTTAGAGAACAGGAGACCAGATGACATTAGTTAGAGAAGAGGAGACCAGATGACATTAGTTAGAGAAGAAGAGACCAGATGACATTAGTTAGAGAAGAGACCAGAGGACATTAGTTAGAGAAGAGGACACCAGATGACATTAGTTAGAGAAGAAGAGACCAGATGACATTACTTAGAGAAGAAGAGACCAGATGACGTTACTTAGAGAAGAGTAGACCAGATGACATTATTTATAGAAGAGGAGACCAGATGACATTAGTTAGAGAAGAAGAGACCAGATGACATCACTTAGAGAAGAAGAGACCAGATGACGTTACTTAGAGAAGAGTAGACAAGATGATGTTAGTTAGAGAAGAGGACACCAGATGACATTAGTTAGAGAAGAAGAGACCAGATGACATTACTTAGAGAAGAAGAGACCAGATGACGTTACTTAGAGAAGAGTAAACCAGATGACATTAGTTAGAGAAGAGGAGACCAGATGACATTAGTTAGAGAAGAGGAGACCAGACGACATAAGTAAGAGAACAGGAGACCAGATGACATTAGTTAGAGAAGAAGAGACCAGATGACATTAGTTAGAGAAGAGGAGACCAGATGACATTAGTTAGAGAAGAAGAGACCAGATGACATTAGTTAGAGAAGAGACCAGAGGACATTAGTTAGAGAAGGGGACACCAGATGACATTAGTTAGAGAAGAGGAGACCAGATGACATTAGTTAGAGAAGAGGACACCAGATGACATTAGTTAGAGATGAAGAGGCCACATGACATTTGTTAGAGGAGACCAGCTGACAATAGTTAGAGAAGAAGAGACCAGATGACATTAGGTAGAGAAGAGGACACCAGATGACTTTAGTTAGAGAAGAGACGAGATGACATTAGTTAGAGAAGAAGAGACCAGATGACGTTAGTTAGAGAAGAGGACATCAGATGACATTAGTTAGAGAAGAAGAGACCAGATGACATTACTTAGAGAAGAAGAAACCAGATGACGTTACTTAGAGAAGAGTAGACCAGATGACATTAGTTATAGAAGAGGAGACCAGATGACATTAGTTAGAGAAGAAGAGACCAGATGACATTACTTAGAGAAGAAGAGACCAGATGACGTTACTTAGAGAAGAGTAGACCAGATGGCATTAGTTAGAGAAGTGGAGACCAGATGACATAAGTAAGAGAACACTAGACCAGATGACATTAGTTAGAGAAGAAGAGACCAGATGACTTTAGTTAGAGAAGAGACCAGATGACATTAGGTAGAGAAGAAGGGACCAAGATGACTTTAGTTAGAGAAGAGGACATCAGATGACATTAGTTAGAGAAGAAGAGACCAGATGACATTATTTAGAGGAGACCAGATGACATTAAATAGAGAAGAGGAGACCAGATGACATTACGTAGAGAAAAGGAGACCAAATGACATTAGTTGGAGAAGAGGACATCAGATGACATTAGTTAGAGATGAAGAGACCACATGACATTAGGTAGAGAAAAGGACATCAGATGACATTCGGTAGAGAAGAAGGGACCAAGATGACTTTAGTTAGAGAAGAGGACATCAGATGCTATTTGTTAAAGATGAAGAGGACACCAGATGACATTAGTTAGAGAAGAGACCAGATGACGTTAGTTAGAGAAGAGGAGACCAGATGACATTAGTTACAGAAGAGCAGACCAGATGAAATTACTTAGAGAAGAAGATACCAGATTATGTTACTTAGAGAAGAGGAGACCAGATGAAATAAGTAAGTGAACAGGAGACCAGATGACATTAGTTAGAGAAGAAGAGACCGGATGACATTAGTTAGAGAAGAGGAGACCAGATGACATTAGTTAGAGAAGAAGAGACCAGATGACATTAGTTAGAGAAGAGACCAGAGGACATTAGTTAGAGAAGAGGACACCAGATGACATTAGTTAGAGAAGAAGAGACCAGATGACATTACTTAGAGAAGAAGAGACCAGATGACGTTACTTAGAGAAGAGTAGACCAGATGACATTATTTATAGAAGAGGAGACCAGATGACATTAGTTAGAGAAGAAGAGACCAGATGACATCACTTAGAGAAGAAGAGACCAGATGACGTTACTTAGAGAAGAGTAGACAAGATGATGTTAGTTAGAGAAGAGGACACCAGATGACATTAGTTAGAGAAGAAGAGACCAGATGACATTACTTAGAGAAGAAGAGACCAGATGACGTTACTTAGAGAAGAGTAAACCAGATGACATTAGTTAGAGAAGAGGAGACCAGATGACATTAGTTAGAGAAGAGGAGACCAGACGACATAAGTAAGAGAACAGGAGACCAGATGACATTAGTTAGAGAAGAAGAGACCAGATGACATTAGTTAGAGAAGAGGAGACCAGATGACATTAGTTAGAGAAGAAGAGACCAGATGACATTAGTTAGAGAAGAGACCAGAGGACATTAGTTAGAGAAGGGGACACCAGATGACATTAGTTAGAGAAGAGGAGACCAGATGACATTAGTTAGAGAAGAGGACACCAGATGACATTAGTTAGAGATGAAGAGGCCACATGACATTTGTTAGAGGAGACCAGCTGACAATAGTTAGAGAAGAAGAGACCAGATGACATTAGGTAGAGAAGAGGACACCAGATGACTTTAGTTAGAGAAGAGACGAGATGACATTAGTTAGAGAAGAAGAGACCAGATGACGTTAGTTAGAGAAGAGGACATCAGATGACATTAGTTAGAGAAGAAGAGACCAGATGACATTACTTAGAGAAGAAGAGACCAGATGACGTTACTTAGAGAAGAGTAGACCAGATGACATTAGTTATAGAAGAGGAGACCAGATGACATTAGTTAGAGAAGAAGAGACCAGATGACATTACTTAGAGAAGAAGAGACCAGATGACGTTACTTAGAGAAGAGTAGACCAGATGGCATTAGTTAGAGAAGTGGAGACCAGATGACATAAGTAAGAGAACACTAGACCAGATGACATTAGTTAGAGAAGAAGAGACCGGATGACATTAGTTAGAGAACAGGAGACCAGATGACATTAGTTAGAGAAGTGGAGACCAGATGACATTAGTTAGAGAAGAAGAGACCAGATGACATTAGTTAGGGAAGAGGACACCAGATGACATTAGTTAGAGAAGAAGAGACCAGATGACATTACTTAGAGAAGAAGAGACCAGATGACGTTACTTAGAGAATAGTACACCAGATGACATTAGTTAGAGAAGAAGAGACCAGATGACATTAGTTAGAGAACAGGAGACCAGATGACATTAGTTAGAGAAGAGGAGACCAGATGACATTACTTAGAGAAGAAGAGACCATATGACGTTACTTAGAGAAGAGTACACCAGATGACATTAGTTAGAGAAGAAGAGACCAGATGACATTAGTTAGAGAAGAGGAGACCAGATGACATTAGTTAGAGAACAGGAGACCAGATGACATTAGTTAGAGAAGAGGACACCAGATGACATTAGTTAGAGAAGAGGACACCAGATGACATTAGTTAGAGAAGAGGATACCAGATGACATTAGGTAGAGAAGAGGAGACCTAAATGAAATTAGTTAGAGAAGAGGACATCAGAGGCCAATTTATTTAGAGACGAAGAGACCAGATGACATTATTTAGAGGAGACGAGATGACATTAGGTAGAGAAAAGGAAACCAGATGACATTAGTTGGAGAAGATGACATCAGATGACATAAGTTAGAGATGAAGAGGCCACATGACATTTGTTAGAGGAGACCAGCTAACAATAGTTAGAGAAGAAGAGACCAGATGACATTAGGTAGAGAAGAGGACATCAGATGAGATTAGGTAGAGAAGAAGGGACCAAGATGACTTTAGTTAGAGAAGAGGACATCAGATGCTATTTGTTAGAGATGAAGAGGACACCAGATGACATTAGTTAGAGAGGAGACCAGATGACAGTAGTTAGAGAAGAAGAGACCAGATGACATCACTTAGAGAAGAAGAGACCAGATGACGTTACTTAGAGAAGAGTAGACAAGATGATGTTAGTTAGAGAAGAGGACACCAGATGACATTAGTTAGAGAAGAAGAGACCAGATGACATTACTTAGAGAAGAAGAGACCAGATGACGTTACTTAGAGAAGAGTAAACCAGATGACATTAGTTAGAGAAGAGGAGACCAGATGACATTAGTTAGAGAAGAGGAGACCAGACGACATAAGTAAGAGAACAGGAGACCAGATGACATTAGTTAGAGAAGAAGAGACCAGATGACATTAGTTAGAGAAGAGGAGACCAGATGACATTAGTTAGAGAAGAAGAGACCAGATGACATTAGTTAGAGAAGAGACCAGAGGACATTAGTTAGAGAAGGGGACACCAGATGACATTAGTTAGAGAAGAGGAGACCAGATGACATTAGTTAGAGAAGAGGACACCAGATGACATTAGTTAGAGATGAAGAGGCCACATGACATTTGTTAGAGGAGACCAGCTGACAATAGTTAGAGAAGAAGAGACCAGATGACATTAGGTAGAGAAGAGGACACCAGATGACTTTAGTTAGAGAAGAGACGAGATGACATTAGTTAGAGAAGAAGAGACCAGATGACGTTAGTTAGAGAAGAGGACATCAGATGACATTAGTTAGAGAAGAAGAGACCAGATGACATTACTTAGAGAAGAAGAGACCAGATGACGTTACTTAGAGAAGAGTAGACCAGATGACATTAGTTATAGAAGAGGAGACCAGATGACATTAGTTAGAGAAGAAGAGACCAGATGACATTACTTAGAGAAGAAGAGACCAGATGACGTTACTTAGAGAAGAGTAGACCAGATGGCATTAGTTAGAGAAGTGGAGACCAGATGACATAAGTAAGAGAACACTAGACCAGATGACATTAGTTAGAGAAGAAGAGACCGGATGACATTAGTTAGAGAACAGGAGACCAGATGACATTAGTTAGAGAAGTGGAGACCAGATGACATTAGTTAGAGAAGAAGAGACCAGATGACATTAGTTAGGGAAGAGGACACCAGATGACATTAGTTAGAGAAGAAGAGACCAGATGACATTACTTAGAGAAGAAGAGACCAGATGACGTTACTTAGAGAATAGTACACCAGATGACATTAGTTAGAGAAGAAGAGACCAGATGACATTAGTTAGAGAACAGGAGACCAGATGACATTAGTTAGAGAAGAGGAGACCAGATGACATTACTTAGAGAAGAAGAGACCATATGACGTTACTTAGAGAAGAGTACACCAGATGACATTAGTTAGAGAAGAAGAGACCAGATGACATTAGTTAGAGAAGAGGAGACAAGATGACATTAGTTAGAGAACAGGAGACCAGATGACATTAGTTAGAGAAGAGGACACCAGATGACATTAGTTAGAGAAGAGGACACCAGATGACATTAGTTAGAGAAGAGGATACCAGATGACATTAGGTAGAGAAGAGGAGACCTAAATGAAATTAGTTAGAGAAGAGGACATCAGAGGCCAATTTATTTAGAGACGAAGAGACCAGATGACATTATTTAGAGGAGACGAGATGACATTAGGTAGAGAAAAGGAAACCAGATGACATTAGTTGGAGAAGATGACATCAGATGACATAAGTTAGAGATGAAGAGGCCACATGACATTTGTTAGAGGAGACCAGCTAACAATAGTTAGAGAAGAAGAGACCAGATGACATTAGGTAGAGAAGAGGACATCAGATGAGATTAGGTAGAGAAGAAGGGACCAAGATGACTTTAGTTAGAGAAGAGGACATCAGATGCTATTTGTTAGAGATGAAGAGGACACCAGATGACATTAGTTAGAGAGGAGACCAGATGACAGTAGTTAGAGAAGAATAGGCTAGATGACATTACTTAGAGAAGAGGACACCAGATGACATTAGTTAGAGAAGAGGACACCAGATGACATTAGTTAGAGAAGAAACCAGATGACATTAGTTAGAGAAGAGGAGACCAGATGACATTAGTTAGAGAAGGAGAGACCAGATGACATTACTTAGAGAAGAGGACATCAGAGGCCAATTTGTTAGAGACGAAGAGACCAGATGACATTATTTAGAGGAGACCAGATGACATCAATTAGAGAAGAGGAGACCAGATGACATTAGGTAGAGAAAAGGAGACCAGATGACATTAGTTGGAGAAGAGGACATCAGATGACATTAGTTAGAGATGAAGAGGCCACATGACATTTAATAGAGGAGACCAGCTGACAATAGTTTGAGAAGAAGAGACCAGATGACATTAGATAGAGAAGAGGACATCAGATGAGATTAGGTAGAGAAGAAGGGACCAAGATGACTTTAGTTAGAGAAGAGGACATTAGATGCTATTTGTTAGAGATGAAGAGGACACCAGATGACATTAGTTAGAGAGGAGACCAGATGATATTAGTTAGAGAAGAAGAGACCAGATGACATTACTTAGAGAAGAGGACACCAGATGACATTAGTTAGAGAAGAGGACATCAGATGCTATTTGTTAGAGATGAAGAGGACACCAGATGACATTAGTTAGAGAGGACACCAGATGACATTAGTTAGAGAAGAGACCAGATGACATTAGTTAGAGAAGAAGAGACCAGATGACGTTAGTTAGAGAAGAGGACATCAGATGACATTAGTTAGAGAAGAAGAGACCAGATGACATTAGTTAGAGAAGAGGAGACCAGATGACATTAAATAGAGAAGAGGAGACCAGATGACATTAGGTAGAGAAAAGGGGACCAAATGACATTAGTTGGAGAAGAAGACATCAGATGACATTAGTTAGAGATGAAGAGACCACATGACATTAGGTAGAGAAAAGGACATCAGATGACATTCGGTAGAGAAGAAGGGACCAAGATGACTTTAGTTAGAGAAGAGGACATCAGATGCTATTTGTTAAAGATGAAGAGGACACCAGATGACATTCGTTAGAGAAGAGACCAGATGACGTTAGTTAGTGAAGAGGAGACCAGATGACATTAGTTACAGAAGAAGAGACCAGATGACATTACTTAGAGAAGAAGATACCAGATGATGTTACTTAGAGAAGAGGAGACCAGATGACATAAGTAAGAGAACAGGAGACCAGATGACATTAGTTAGAGAAGAGGAGACCAGATGACATTAGTTAGAGATGAAGAGACCACATGACATTAGTTAGAGGAGACCAGCTGACATTAGTTAGAGAAGAAGAGACCAGATGACATTAGGTAGAGAAGAGGACATCAGATGACATTAGGTAGAGAGGAAGGGACCAAGATGACTTTAGTTAGTGAAGAGGACATCAGATGACATTAGTTAGAGAAGAGGACACCAGATGACATTAGTTAGAGAAGAGGAGACCAGATGACATTAGTTAGAGAAGAAGAGACCAGATGACATTATTTAGAGGAGACCAGATGACATTAAATAGAGAAGAGGAGACCAGATGACATTCGGTAGAGAAGAAGGGACCAAGATGACTTTAGTTAGAGAAGAGGACATCAGATGCTATTTGTTAAAGATGAAGAGGACACCAGATGACAATAGTTAGAGAAGAGACCAGATGACGTTAGTTACAGAAGAAGAGACCAGATGACATTACTTAGAGAAGAAGATACCAGATGATGTTACTTAGAGAAGAGGAGACCAGATGATGTTACTTAGAGAAGAGGAGACCAGATGACATAAGTAAGAGAACAGGAGACCAGATGACATTAGTTAGAGAAGAGACCAGAGGACATTAGTTAGAGAAGAGGACACCAGATGACATTAGTTCGAGAAGAAGAGACCAGATGACATTACTTAGAGAAGAAGAGACCAGATGACGTTACTTAGAGAAGAGTAGACCAGATGTCATTAGTTATAGAAGAGGAGACCAGATGACATTAGTTAGAGAAGAAGAGACCAGATGACATTACTTAGAGAAGAAGAGACCAGATGACGTTACTTAGAGAAGAGTACACAAGATGACGTTAGTTAGAGAAGAGGACACCAGATGACATTAGTTAGAGAAGAGGACACCAGATGACATTAGTTAGAGAAGAAGAGACCAGATGACATTACTTAGAGAAGAAGAGACCAAATGACGTTACTTAGAGAAGAGTAAACCAGATGACATTAGTTAGAGAAGAGGAGACCAGATGACATTAGTTAGAGAAGAGGAGACCAGATGACATTAGTTAGAGAAGAGGAGACCAGATGACATAAGTAAAAGAAGAGGAGACCAGATGACATTAGTTAGAGAAGAGGAGACCAGATGACATTAGTTAGAGAAGAGGAGACCAGATGACATAAGTAAGAGAACAGGAGACCAGATGACATTAGTTAGAGAAGAAGAGACCAGATGACATTAGTTAGAGAAGAGGAGACCAGATGACATTAGTTAGAGAAGAAGAGACCAGATGACTTTAGTTAGAGAAGAGACCAGATGACATTAGGTAGAGAAGAAGGGACCAAGATGACTTTAGTTAGAGAAGAGGACATCAGATGACATTAGTTAGAGAAGAAGAGACCAGATGACATTATTTAGAGGAGACCAGATGACATTAAATAGAGAAGAGGAGACCAGATGACATTACGTAGAGAAAAGGAGACCAAATGACATTAGTTGGAGAAGAGGACATCAGATGACATTAGTTAGAGATGAAGAGACCACATGACATTAGGTAGAGAAAAGGACATCAGATGACATTATTTATAGAAGAGGAGACCAGATGACATTAGTTAGAGAAGAGGACATCAGATGCTATTTGTTAAAGATGAAGAGGACACCAGATGACATTAGTTAGAGAAGAGACCAGATGACGTTAGTTAGAGAAGAGGAGACCAGATGACATTAGTTACAGAAGAGGAGACCAGATGAAATTACTTAGAGAAGAAGATACCAGATTATGTTACTTAGAGAAGAGGAGACCAGATGAAATAAGTAAGTGAACAGGAGACCAGAAGACATTAGTTAGAGAAGAAGAGACCGGATGACATTAGTTAGAGAACAGGAGACCAGATGACATTAGTTAGAGAAGAGGAGACCAGATGACATTAGTTAGAGAAGAAGAGACCAGATGACATTAGTTAGAGAAGAGACCAGAGGACATTAGTTAGAGAAGAGGACACCAGATGACATTAGTTAGAGAAGAAGAGACCAGATGACATTACTTAGAGAAGAAGAGACCAGATGACGTTACTTAGAGAAGAGTAGACCAGATGACATTATTTATAGAAGAGGAGACCAGATGACATTAGTTAGAGAAGAAGAGACCAGATGACATCACTTAGAGAAGAAGAGACCAGATGACGTTACTTAGAGAAGAGTAGACAAGATGATGTTAGTTAGAGAAGAGGACACCAGATGACATTAGTTAGAGAAGAAGAGACCAGATGACATTACTTAGAGAAGAAGAGACCAGATGACGTTACTTAGAGAAGAGTAAACCAGATGACATTAGTTAGAGAAGAGGAGACCAGATGACATTAGTTAGAGAAGAGGAGACCAGACGACATAAGTAAGAGAACAGGAGACCAGATGACATTAGTTAGAGAAGAAGAGACCAGATGACATTAGTTAGAGAAGAGGAGACCAGATGACATTAGTTAGAGAAGAAGAGACCAGATGACATTAGTTAGAGAAGAGACCAGAGGACATTAGTTAGAGAAGGGGACACCAGATGACATTAGTTAGAGAAGAGGAGACCAGATGACATTAGTTAGAGAAGAGGACACCAGATGACATTAGTTAGAGATGAAGAGGCCACATGACATTTGTTAGAGGAGACCAGCTGACAATAGTTAGAGAAGAAGAGACCAGATGACATTAGGTAGAGAAGAGGACACCAGATGACTTTAGTTAGAGAAGAGACGAGATGACATTAGTTAGAGAAGAAGAGACCAGATGACGTTAGTTAGAGAAGAGGACATCAGATGACATTAGTTAGAGAAGAAGAGACCAGATGACATTACTTAGAGAAGAAGAGACCAGATGACGTTACTTAGAGAAGAGTAGACCAGATGACATTAGTTATAGAAGAGGAGACCAGATGACATTAGTTAGAGAAGAAGAGACCAGATGACATTACTTAGAGAAGAAGAGACCAGATGACGTTACTTAGAGAAGAGTAGACCAGATGGCATTAGTTAGAGAAGAGGAGACCAGATGACATTAGTTAGAGAAGAGGAGACCAGATGACATTAGTTAGAGAAGAGGAGACCAGATGACATAAGTAAAAGAAGAGGAGACCAGATGACATTAGTTAGAGAAGAGGAGACCAGATGACATTAGTTAGAGAAGAGGAGACCAGATGACATAAGTAAGAGAACAGGAGACCAGATGACATTAGTTAGAGAAGAAGAGACCAGATGACATTAGTTAGAGAAGAGGAGACCAGATGACATTAGTTAGAGAAGAAGAGACCAGATGACTTTAGTTAGAGAAGAGACCAGATGACATTAGGTAGAGAAGAAGGGACCAAGATGACTTTAGTTAGAGAAGAGGACATCAGATGACATTAGTTAGAGAAGAAGAGACCAGATGACATTATTTAGAGGAGACCAGATGACATTAAATAGAGAAGAGGAGACCAGATGACATTACGTAGAGAAAAGGAGACCAAATGACATTAGTTGGAGAAGAGGACATCAGATGACATTAGTTAGAGATGAAGAGACCACATGACATTAGGTAGAGAAAAGGACATCAGATGACATTATTTATAGAAGAGGAGACCAGATGACATTAGTTAGAGAAGAGGACATCAGATGCTATTTGTTAAAGATGAAGAGGACACCAGATGACATTAGTTAGAGAAGAGACCAGATGACGTTAGTTAGAGAAGAGGAGACCAGATGACATTAGTTACAGAAGAGGAGACCAGATGAAATTACTTAGAGAAGAAGATACCAGATTATGTTACTTAGAGAAGAGGAGACCAGATGAAATAAGTAAGTGAACAGGAGACCAGATGACATTAGTTAGAGAAGAAGAGACCGGATGACATTAGTTAGAGAACAGGAGACCAGATGACATTAGTTAGAGAAGAGGAGACCAGATGACATTAGTTAGAGAAGAAGAGACCAGATGACATTAGTTAGAGAAGAGACCAGAGGACATTAGTTAGAGAAGAGGACACCAGATGACATTAGTTAGAGAAGAAGAGACCAGATGACATTACTTAGAGAAGAAGAGACCAGATGACGTTACTTAGAGAAGAGTAGACCAGATGACATTATTTATAGAAGAGGAGACCAGATGACATTAGTTAGAGAAGAAGAGACCAGATGACATCACTTAGAGAAGAAGAGACCAGATGACGTTACTTAGAGAAGAGTAGACAAGATGATGTTAGTTAGAGAAGAGGACACCAGATGACATTAGTTAGAGAAGAAGAGACCAGATGACATTACTTAGAGAAGAAGAGACCAGATGACGTTACTTAGAGAAGAGTAAACCAGATGACATTAGTTAGAGAAGAGGAGACCAGATGACATTAGTTAGAGAAGAGGAGACCAGACGACATAAGTAAGAGAACAGGAGACCAGATGACATTAGTTAGAGAAGAAGAGACCAGATGACATTAGTTAGAGAAGAGGAGACCAGATGACATTAGTTAGAGAAGAAGAGACCAGATGACATTAGTTAGAGAAGAGACCAGAGGACATTAGTTAGAGAAGGGGACACCAGATGACATTAGTTAGAGAAGAGGAGACCAGATGACATTAGTTAGAGAAGAGGACACCAGATGACATTAGTTAGAGATGAAGAGGCCACATGACATTTGTTAGAGGAGACCAGCTGACAATAGTTAGAGAAGAAGAGACCAGATGACATTAGGTAGAGAAGAGGACACCAGATGACTTTAGTTAGAGAAGAGACGAGATGACATTAGTTAGAGAAGAAGAGACCAGATGACGTTAGTTAGAGAAGAGGACATCAGATGACATTAGTTAGAGAAGAAGAGACCAGATGACATTACTTAGAGAAGAAGAGACCAGATGACGTTACTTAGAGAAGAGTAGACCAGATGACATTAGTTATAGAAGAGGAGACCAGATGACATTAGTTAGAGAAGAAGAGACCAGATGACATTACTTAGAGAAGAAGAGACCAGATGACGTTACTTAGAGAAGAGTAGACCAGATGGCATTAGTTAGAGAAGTGGAGACCAGATGACATAAGTAAGAGAACACTAGACCAGATGACATTAGTTAGAGAAGAAGAGACCGGATGACATTAGTTAGAGAACAGGAGACCAGATGACATTAGTTAGAGAAGTGGAGACCAGATGACATTAGTTAGAGAAGAAGAGACCAGATGACATTAGTTAGGGAAGAGGACACCAGATGACATTAGTTAGAGAAGAAGAGACCAGATGACATTACTTAGAGAAGAAGAGACCAGATGACGTTACTTAGAGAAGAGTACACCAGATGACATTAGTTAGAGAAGAAGAGACCAGATGACATTAGTTAGAGAAGAGGAGACCAGATGACATTAGTTAGAGAACAGGAGACCAGATGACATTAGTTAGAGAAGAGGAGACCAGATGACATTACTTAGAGAAGAAGAGACCATATGACGTTACTTAAAGAAGAGTACACCAGATGACATTAGTTAGAGAAGAAGAGACCAGATGACATTAGTTAGAGAAGAGGAGACCAGATGACATTAGTTAGAGAACAGGAGACCAGATGACATTAGTTAGAGAAGAGGACACCAGATGACATTAGTTAGAGAAGAGGACACCAGATGACATTAGTTAGAGAAGAGGATACCAGATGACATTAGGTAGAGAAGAGGAGACCAAAATGACATTAGTTATAGAAGAGGACATCAGAGGCCAATATATTTAGAGACGAAGAGACCAGATGACATTATTTAGAGGAGACGAGATGACATTAGGTAGAGAAAAGGAAACCAGATGACATTAGTTGGAGAAGATGACATCAGATGACATTAGTTAGAGATGAAGAGGCCACATGACATTTGTTAGAGGAGACCAGCTGACAATAGTTAGAGAAGAAGAGACCAGATGACATTAGGTAGAGAAGAGGACATCAGATGAGATTAGGTAGAGAAGAAGGGACCAAGATGACTTTAGTTAGAGAAGAGGACATCAGATGCTATTTGTTAGAGATGAAGAGGACACCAGATGACATTAGTTAGAGAGGAGACCAGATGACAGTAGTTAGAGAAGAATAGGCTAGATGACATTACTTAGAGAAGAGGACACCAGATGACATTAGTTAGAGAAGAGAACACCAGATGACATTAGTTAGAGAAGAAACCAGATGACATTAGTTAGAGAAGAGGAGACCAGATGACATTAGTTAGAGAAGGAGAGACCAGATGACATTAGTTAGAGAAGAGGACATCAGAGGCCAATTTGTTAGAGACGAAGAGACCAGATGACATTATATAGAGGAGACCAGATGACATCAATTAGAGAAGAGGAGACCAGATGACATTAGGTAGAGAAAAGGAGACCAGATGACATTAGTTGGAGAAGAGGACATCAGATGACATTAGTTAGAGATGAAGAGGCCACATGACATTTAATAGAGGAGACCAGCTGACAATAGTTTGAGAAGAAGAGACCAGATGACATTAGATAGAGAAGAGGACATCAGATGAGATTAGGTAGAGAAGAAGGGACCAAGATGACTTTAGTTAGAGAAGAGGACATTAGATGCTATTTGTTAGAGATGAAGAGGACACCAGATGACATTAGTTAGAGAGGAGACCAGATGATATTAGTTAGAGAAGAAGAGACCAGATGACATTACTTAGAGAAGAGGACACCAGATGACATTAGTTAGAGAAGAGGACATCAGATGCTATTTGTTAGAGATGAAGAGGACACCAGATGACATTAGTTAGAGAGGACACCAGATGACATTAGTTAGAGAAGAGACCAGATGACATTAGTTAGAGAAGAAGAGACCAGATGACGTTAGTTAGAGAAGAGGACATCAGATGACATTAGTTAGAGAAGAAGAGACCAGATGACATTAGTTAGAGAAGAGGAGACCAGATGACATTAAATAGAGAAGAGGAGACCAGATGACATTAGGTAGAGAAAAGGGGACCAAATGACATTAGTTGGAGAAGAAGACATCAGATGACATTGGTTAGAGATGAAGAGACCACATGACATTAGGTAGAGAAAAGGACATCAGATGACATTCGGTAGAGAAGAAGGGACCAAGATGACTTTAGTTAGAGAAGAGGACATCAGATGCTATTTGTTAAAGATGAAGAGGACACCAGATGACATTCGTTAGAGAAGAGACCAGATGACGTTAGTTAGTGAAGAGGAGACCAGATGACATTAGTTACAGAAGAAGAGACCAGATGACATTACTTAGAGAAGAAGATACCAGATGATGTTACTTAGAGAAGAGGAGACCAGATGACATAAGTAAGAGAACAGGAGACCAGATGACATTAGTTAGAGAAGAGGAGACCAGATGACATTAGTTAGAGATGAAGAGACCACATGACATTAGTTAGAGGAGACCAGCTGACATTAGTTAGAGAAGAAGAGACCAGATGACATTAGGTAGAGAAGAGGACATCAGATGACATTAGGTAGAGAGGAAGGGACCAAGATGACTTTAGTTAGTGAAGAGGACATCAGATGACATTAGTTAGAGAAGAGGACACCAGATGACATTAGTTAGAGAAGAGGAGACCAGATGACATTAGTTAGAGAAGAAGAGACCAGATGACATTATTTAGAGGAGACCAGATGACATTAAGTAGAGAAGAGGAGACCAGATGACATTACGTAGAGAAAAGGAGACCAAATGACATTAGTTGGAGAAGAGGACATCAGATGATATTAGTTAGAGATGATGAGACAACATGACATTAGGTAGAGAAAAGGACATCAGATGACATTCGGTAGAGAAGAAGGGACCAAGATGACTTTAGTTAGAGAAGAGGACATCAGATGCTATTTGTTAAAGATGAAGAGGACACCAGATGACAATAGTTAGAGAAGAGACCAGATGACGTTAGTTACAGAAGAAGAGACCAGATGACATTACTTAGAGAAGAAGATACCAGATGATGTTACTTAGAGAAGAGGAGACCAGATGATGTTACTTAGAGAAGAGGAGACCAGATGACATAAGTAAGAGAACAGGAGACCAGATGACATTAGTTAGAGAAGAGACCAGAGGACATTAGTTAGAGAAGAGGACACCAGATGACATTAGTTCGAGAAGAAGAGACCAGATGACATTACTTAGAGAAGAAGAGACCAGATGACGTTACTTAGAGAAGAGTAGACCAGATGTCATTAGTTATAGAAGAGGAGACCAGATGACATTAGTTAGAGAAGAAGAGACCAGATGACATTACTTAGAGAAGAAGAGACCAGATGACGTTACTTAGAGAAGAGTACACAAGATGACGTTAGTTAGAGAAGAGGACACCAGATGACATTAGTTAGAGAAGAGGACACCAGATGACATTAGTTAGAGAAGAAGAGACCAGATGACATTACTTAGAGAAGAAGAGACCAAATGACGTTACTTAGAGAAGAGTAAACCAGATGACATTAGTTAGAGAAGAGGAGACCAGATGACATTAGTTAGAGAAGAGGAGACCAGATGACATTAGTTAGAGAAGAAGAGACCAGATGACTTTAGTTAGAGAAGAGACCAGATGACATTAGGTAGAGAAGAAGGGACCAAGATGACTTTAGTTAGAGAAGAGGACATCAGATGACATTAGTTAGAGAAGAAGAGACCAGATGACATTATTTAGAGGAGACCAGATGACATTAAATAGAGAAGAGGAGACCAGATGACATTACGTAGAGAAAAGGAGACCAAATGACATTAGTTGGAGAAGAGGACATCAGATGACATTAGTTAGAGATGAAGAGACCACATGACATTAGGTAGAGAAAAGGACATCAGATGACATTCGGTAGAGAAGAAGGGACCAAGATGACTTTAGTTAGAGAAGAGGACATCAGATGCTATTTGTTAAAGATGAAGAGGACACCAGATGACATTAGTTAGAGAAGAGACCAGATGACGTTAGTTAGAGAAGAGGAGACCAGATGACATTAGTTACAGAAGAGGAGACCAGATGAAATTACTTAGAGAAGAAGATACCAGATTATGTTACTTAGAGAAGAGGAGACCAGATGAAATAAATAAGTGAACAGGAGACCAGATGACATTAGTTAGAGAAGAAGAGACCGGATGACATTAGTTAGAGAACAGGAGACCAGATGACATTAGTTAGAGAAGAGGAGACCAGATGACATTAGTTAGAGAAGAAGAGACCAGATGACATTAGTTAGAGAAGAGACCAGAGGACATTAGTTAGAGAAGAGGACACCAGATGACATTACTTAGAGAAGAAGAGACCAGATGACGTTACTTAGAGAAGAGTAGACCAGATGACATTATTTATAGAAGAGGAGACCAGATGACATTAGTTAGAGAAGAAGAGACCAGATGACATCACTTAGAGAAGAAGAGACCAGATGACGTTACTTAGAGAAGAGTAGACAAGATGATGTTAGTTAGAGAAGAGGACACCAGATGACATTAGTTAGAGAAGAAGAGACCAGATGACATTACTTAGAGAAGAAGAGACCAGATGACGTTACTTAGAGAAGAGTAAACCAGATGACATTAGTTAGAGAAGAGGAGACCAGATGACATTAGTTAGAGAAGAGGAGACCAGACGACATAAGTAAGAGAACAGGAGACCAGATGACATTAGTTAGAGAAGAAGAGACCAGATGACATTAGTTAGAGAAGAGGAGACCAGATGACATTAGTTAGAGAAGAAGAGACCAGATGACATTAGTTAGAGAAGAGACCAGAGGACATTAGTTAGAGAAGGGGACACCAGATGACATTAGTTAGAGAAGAGTAGACCAGATGGCATTAGTTAGAGAAGTGGAGACCAGATGACATAAGTAAGAGAACACTAGACCAGATGACATTAGTTAGAGAAGAAGAGACCGGATGACATTAGTTAGAGAACAGGAGACCAGATGACATTAGTTAGAGAAGTGGAGACCAGATGACATTAGTTAGAGAAGAAGAGACCAGATGACATTAGTTAGGGAAGAGGACACCAGATGACATTAGTTAGAGAAGAAGAGACCAGATGACATTACTTAGAGAAGAAGAGACCAGATGACGTTACTTAGAGAAGAGTACACCAGATGACATTAGTTAGAGAAGAAGAGACCAGATGACATTAGTTAGAGAAGAGGAGACCAGATGACATTAGTTAGAGAACAGGAGACCAGATGACATTAGTTAGAGAAGAGGAGACCAGATGACATTACTTAGAGAAGAAGAGACCATATGACGTTACTTAAAGAAGAGTACACCAGATGACATTAGTTAGAGAAGAAGAGACCAGATGACATTAGTTAGAGAAGAGGAGACCAGATGACATTAGTTAGAGAACAGGAGACCAGATGACATTAGTTAGAGAAGAGGACACCAGATGACATTAGTTAGAGAAGAGGACACCAGATGACATTAGTTAGAGAAGAGGATACCAGATGACATTAGGTAGAGAAGAGGAGACCAAAATGACATTAGTTATAGAAGAGGACATCAGAGGCCAATATATTTAGAGACGAAGAGACCAGATGACATTATTTAGAGGAGACGAGATGACATTAGGTAGAGAAAAGGAAACCAGATGACATTAGTTGGAGAAGATGACATCAGATGACATTAGTTAGAGATGAAGAGGCCACATGACATTTGTTAGAGGAGACCAGCTGACAATAGTTAGAGAAGAAGAGACCAGATGACATTAGGTAGAGAAGAGGACATCAGATGAGATTAGGTAGAGAAGAAGGGACCAAGATGACTTTAGTTAGAGAAGAGGACATCAGATGCTATTTGTTAGAGATGAAGAGGACACCAGATGACATTAGTTAGAGAGGAGACCAGATGACAGTAGTTAGAGAAGAATAGGCTAGATGACATTACTTAGAGAAGAGGACACCAGATGACATTAGTTAGAGAAGAGAACACCAGATGACATTAGTTAGAGAAGAAACCAGATGACATTAGTTAGAGAAGAGGAGACCAGATGACATTAGTTAGAGAAGGAGAGACCAGATGACATTAGTTAGAGAAGAGGACATCAGAGGCCAATTTGTTAGAGACGAAGAGACCAGATGACATTATATAGAGGAGACCAGATGACATCAATTAGAGAAGAGGAGACCAGATGACATTAGGTAGAGAAAAGGAGACCAGATGACATTAGTTGGAGAAGAGGACATCAGATGACATTAGTTAGAGATGAAGAGGCCACATGACATTTAATAGAGGAGACCAGCTGACAATAGTTTGAGAAGAAGAGACCAGATGACATTAGATAGAGAAGAGGACATCAGATGAGATTAGGTAGAGAAGAAGGGACCAAGATGACTTTAGTTAGAGAAGAGGACATTAGATGCTATTTGTTAGAGATGAAGAGGACACCAGATGACATTAGTTAGAGAGGAGACCAGATGATATTAGTTAGAGAAGAAGAGACCAGATGACATTACTTAGAGAAGAGGACACCAGATGACATTAGTTAGAGAAGAGGACATCAGATGCTATTTGTTAGAGATGAAGAGGACACCAGATGACATTAGTTAGAGAGGACACCAGATGACATTAGTTAGAGAAGAGACCAGATGACATTAGTTAGAGAAGAAGAGACCAGATGACGTTAGTTAGAGAAGAGGACATCAGATGACATTAGTTAGAGAAGAAGAGACCAGATGACATTAGTTAGAGAAGAGGAGACCAGATGACATTAAATAGAGAAGAGGAGACCAGATGACATTAGGTAGAGAAAAGGGGACCAAATGACATTAGTTGGAGAAGAAGACATCAGATGACATTGGTTAGAGATGAAGAGACCACATGACATTAGGTAGAGAAAAGGACATCAGATGACATTCGGTAGAGAAGAAGGGACCAAGATGACTTTAGTTAGAGAAGAGGACATCAGATGCTATTTGTTAAAGATGAAGAGGACACCAGATGACATTCGTTAGAGAAGAGACCAGATGACGTTAGTTAGTGAAGAGGAGACCAGATGACATTAGTTACAGAAGAAGAGACCAGATGACATTACTTAGAGAAGAAGATACCAGATGATGTTACTTAGAGAAGAGGAGACCAGATGACATAAGTAAGAGAACAGGAGACCAGATGACATTAGTTAGAGAAGAGGAGACCAGATGACATTAGTTAGAGATGAAGAGACCACATGACATTAGTTAGAGGAGACCAGCTGACATTAGTTAGAGAAGAAGAGACCAGATGACATTAGGTAGAGAAGAGGACATCAGATGACATTAGGTAGAGAGGAAGGGACCAAGATGACTTTAGTTAGTGAAGAGGACATCAGATGACATTAGTTAGAGAAGAGGACACCAGATGACATTAGTTAGAGAAGAGGAGACCAGATGACATTAGTTAGAGAAGAAGAGACCAGATGACATTATTTAGAGGAGACCAGATGACATTAAATAGAGAAGAGGAGACCAGATGACATTACGTAGAGAAAAGGAGACCAAATGACATTAGTTGGAGAAGAGGACATCAGATGATATTAGTTAGAGATGATGAGACAACATGACATTAGGTAGAGAAAAGGACATCAGATGACATTCGGTAGAGAAGAAGGGACCAAGATGACTTTAGTTAGAGAAGAGGACATCAGATGCTATTTGTTAAAGATGAAGAGGACACCAGATGACAATAGTTAGAGAAGAGACCAGATGACGTTAGTTACAGAAGAAGAGACCAGATGACATTACTTAGAGAAGAAGATACCAGATGATGTTACTTAGAGAAGAGGAGACCAGATGATGTTACTTAGAGAAGAGGAGACCAGATGACATAAGTAAGAGAACAGGAGACCAGATGACATTAGTTAGAGAAGAGACCAGAGGACATTAGTTAGAGAAGAGGACACCAGATGACATTAGTTCGAGAAGAAGAGACCAGATGACATTACTTAGAGAAGAAGAGACCAGATGACGTTACTTAGAGAAGAGTAGACCAGATGTCATTAGTTATAGAAGAGGAGACCAGATGACATTAGTTAGAGAAGAAGAGACCAGATGACATTACTTAGAGAAGAAGAGACCAGATGACGTTACTTAGAGAAGAGTACACAAGATGACGTTAGTTAGAGAAGAGGACACCAGATGACATTAGTTAGAGAAGAGGACACCAGATGACATTAGTTAGAGAAGAAGAGACCAGATGACATTACTTAGAGAAGAAGAGACCAAATGACGTTACTTAGAGAAGAGTAAACCAGATGACATTAGTTAGAGAAGAGGAGACCAGATGACATTAGTTAGAGAAGAGGAGACCAGATGACATTAGTTAGAGAAGAAGAGACCAGATGACTTTAGTTAGAGAAGAGACCAGATGACATTAGGTAGAGAAGAAGGGACCAAGATGACTTTAGTTAGAGAAGAGGACATCAGATGACATTAGTTAGAGAAGAAGAGACCAGATGACATTATTTAGAGGAGACCAGATGACATTAAATAGAGAAGAGGAGACCAGATGACATTACGTAGAGAAAAGGAGACCAAATGACATTAGTTGGAGAAGAGGACATCAGATGACATTAGTTAGAGATGAAGAGACCACATGACATTAGGTAGAGAAAAGGACATCAGATGACATTCGGTAGAGAAGAAGGGACCAAGATGACTTTAGTTAGAGAAGAGGACATCAGATGCTATTTGTTAAAGATGAAGAGGACACCAGATGACATTAGTTAGAGAAGAGACCAGATGACGTTAGTTAGAGAAGAGGAGACCAGATGACATTAGTTACAGAAGAGGAGACCAGATGAAATTACTTAGAGAAGAAGATACCAGATTATGTTACTTAGAGAAGAGGAGACCAGATGAAATAAATAAGTGAACAGGAGACCAGATGACATTAGTTAGAGAAGAAGAGACCGGATGACATTAGTTAGAGAACAGGAGACCAGATGACATTAGTTAGAGAAGAGGAGACCAGATGACATTAGTTAGAGAAGAAGAGACCAGATGACATTAGTTAGAGAAGAGACCAGAGGACATTAGTTAGAGAAGAGGACACCAGATGACATTACTTAGAGAAGAAGAGACCAGATGACGTTACTTAGAGAAGAGTAGACCAGATGACATTATTTATAGAAGAGGAGACCAGATGACATTAGTTAGAGAAGAAGAGACCAGATGACATCACTTAGAGAAGAAGAGACCAGATGACGTTACTTAGAGAAGAGTAGACAAGATGATGTTAGTTAGAGAAGAGGACACCAGATGACATTAGTTAGAGAAGAAGAGACCAGATGACATTACTTAGAGAAGAAGAGACCAGATGACGTTACTTAGAGAAGAGTAAACCAGATGACATTAGTTAGAGAAGAGGAGACCAGATGACATTAGTTAGAGAAGAGGAGACCAGACGACATAAGTAAGAGAACAGGAGACCAGATGACATTAGTTAGAGAAGAAGAGACCAGATGACATTAGTTAGAGAAGAGGAGACCAGATGACATTAGTTAGAGAAGAAGAGACCAGATGACATTAGTTAGAGAAGAGACCAGAGGACATTAGTTAGAGAAGGGGACACCAGATGACATTAGTTAGAGAAGAGGAGACCAGATGACATTAGTTAGAGAAGAGGACACCAGATGACATTAGTTAGAGATGAAGAGGCCACATGACATTTGTTAGAGGAGACCAGCTGACAATAGTTAGAGAAGAAAAGACCAGATGACATTAGGTAGAGAAGAGGACACCAGATGACTTTAGTTAGAGAAGAGACGAGATGACATTAGTTAGAGAAGAAGAGACCAGATGACGTTAGTTAGAGAAGAGGACATCAGATGACATTAGTTAGAGAAGAAGAGACCAGATGACATTACTTAGAGAAGAAGAGACCAGATGACGTTACTTAGAGAAGAGTAGACCAGATGACATTAGTTATAGAAGAGGAGACCAGATGACATTAGTTAGAGAAGAAGAGACCAGATGACATTACTTAGAGAAGAAGAGACCAGATGACGTTACTTAGAGAAGAGTAGACCAGATGGCATTAGTTAGAGAAGTGGAGACCAGATGACATAAGTAAGAGAACACTAGACCAGATGACATTAGTTAGAGAAGAAGAGACCGGATGACATTAGTTAGAGAACAGGAGACCAGATGACATTAGTTAGAGAAGTGGAGACCAGATGACATTAGTTAGAGAAGAAGAGACCAGATGACATTAGTTAGGGAAGAGGACACCAGATGACATTAGTTAGAGAAGAAGAGACCAGATGACATTACTTAGAGAAGAAGAGACCAGATGACGTTACTTAGAGAAGAGTACACCAGATGACATTAGTTAGAGAAGAAGAGACCAGATGACATTAGTTAGAGAAGAGGAGACCAGATGACATTAGTTAGAGAACAGGAGACCAGATGACATTAGTTAGAGAAGAGGAGACCAGATGACATTACTTAGAGAAGAAGAGACCATATGACGTTACTTAGAGAAGAGTACACCAGATGACATTAGTTAGAGAAGAAGAGACCAGATGACATTAGTTAGAGAAGAGGAGACCAGATGACATTAGTTAGAGAACAGGAGACCAGATGACATTAATTAGAGAAGAGGATACCAGATGACATTAGGTAGAGAAGAGGAGACCAAAATGACATTAGTTAGAGAAGAGGACATCAGAGGCCAATTTATTTAGAGACGAAGAGACCAGATGACATTATTTAGAGGAGACGAGATGACATTAGGTAGAGAAAAGGAAACCAGATGACATTAGTTGGAGAAGATGACATCAGATGACATTAGTTAGAGATGAAGAGGCCACATGACATTTGTTAGAGGAGACCAGCTGACAATAGTTAGAGAAGAAGAGACCAGATGACATTAGGTAGAGAAGAGGACATCAGATGAGATTAGGTAGAGAAGAAGGGACCAAGATGACTTTAGTTAGAGAAGAGGACATCAGATGCTATTTGTTAGAGATGAAGAGGACACCAGATGACATTAGTTAGAGAGGAGACCAGATGACAGTAGTTAGAGAAGATTAGGCTAGATGACATTACTTAGAGAAGAGGACACCAGATGACATTAGTAAGAGAAGAGGACACCAGATGACATTAGTTAGAGAAGAAACCAGATGACATTAGTTAGAGAAGAGGAGACCAGATGACATTAGTTAGAGAAGGAGAGACCAGATGACATTAGTTAGAGAAGAGGACATCAGAGGCCAATTTGTTAGAGACGAAGAGACCAGATGACATTATTTAGAGGAGACCAGATGACATCAATTAGAGAAGAGGAGACCAGATGACATTAGGTAGAGAAAAGGAGACCAGATGACATTAGTTGGAGAAGAGGACATCAGATGACAGTAGTTAGAGATGAAGAGGCCACATGACATTTAATAGAGGAGACCAGCTGACAATAGTTTGAGAAGAAGAGACCAGATGACATTAGATAGAGAAGAGGACATCAGATGAGATTAGGTAGAGAAGAAGGGACCAAGATGACTTTAGTTAGAGAAGAGGACATTAGATGCTATTTGTTAGAGATGAAGAGGACACCAGATGACATTAGTTAGAGAGGAGACCAGATGATATTAGTTAGAGAAGAAGAGACCAGATGACATTACTTAGAGAAGAGGACACCAGATGACTTTAGTTAGAGAAGAGGACATCAGATGCTATTTGTTAGAGATGAAGAGGACACCAGATGACATTAGTTAGAGAGGACACCAGATGACATTAGTTAGAGAAGAGACCAGATGACATTAGTTAGAGAAGAAGAGACCAGATGACGTTAGTTAGAGAAGAGGACATCAGATGACATTAGTTAGAGAAGAAGAGACCAGATGACATTAGTTAGAGAAGAGGAGACCAGATGACATTAAATAGAGAAGAGGAGACCAGATGACATTAGGTAGAGAAAAGGGGACCAAATGACATTAGTTGGAGAAGAAGACATCAGATGACATTAGTTAGAGATGAAGAGACCACATGACATTAGGTAGAGAAAAGGACATCAGATGACATTCGGTAGAGAAGAAGGGACCAAGATGACTTTAGTTAGAGAAGAGGACATCAGATGCTATTTGTTAAAGATGAAGAGGACACCAGATGACATTCGTTAGAGAAGAGACCAGATGACGTTAGTTAGTGAAGAGGAGACCAGATGACATTAGTTACAGAAGAAGAGACCAGATGACATTACTTAGAGAAGAAGATACCAGATGATGTTACTTAGAGAAGAGGAGACCAGATGATGTTACTTAGAGAAGAGGAGACCAGATGACATAAGTAAGAGAACAGGAGACCAGATGACATTAGTTAGAGAAGAGACCAGAGGACATTAGTTAGAGAAGAGGACACCAGATGACATTAGTTCGAGAAGAAGAGACCAGATGACATTACTTAGAGAAGAAGAGACCAGATGACGTTACTTAGAGAAGAGTAGACCAGATGTCATTAGTTATACAAGAGGAGACCAGATGACATTAGTTAGAGAAGAAGAGACCAGATGACATTACTTAGAGAAGAAGAGACCAGATGACGTTACTTAGAGAAGAGTACACAAGATGACGTTAGTTAGAGAAGAGGACACCAGATGACATTAGTTAGAGAAGAGGACACCAGATGACATTAGTTAGAGAAGAAGAGAACAGATGACATTACTTAGAGAAGAAGAGACCAAATGACGTTACTTAGAGAAGAGTAAACCAGATGACATTAGTTAGAGAAGAGGAGACCAGATGACATTAGTTAGAGAAGAGGAGACCAGATGACATTAGTTAGAGAAGAAGAGACCAGATGACATTACTTAGAGAAGAAGATACCAGATGATGTTACTTAGAGAAGAGGAGACCAGATGACATAAGTAAGAGAACAGGAGACCAGATGACATTAGTTAGAGAAGAGGAGACCAGATGACATTAGTTAGAGATGAAGAGACCACATGACATTAGTTAGAGGAGACCAGCTGACATTAGTTAGAGAAGAAGAGACCAGATGACATTAGGTAGAGAAGAGGACATCAGATGACATTAGGTAGAGAGGAAGGGACCAAGATGACTTTAGTTAGTGAAGAGGACATCAGATGACATTAGTTAGAGAAGAGGACCCCAGATGACATTAGTTAGAGAAGAGGAGACCAGATGACATTAGTTAGAGAAGAAGAGACCAGATGACATTATTTAGAGGAGACCAGATGACATTAAATAGAGAAGAGGAGACCAGATGACATTACGTAGAGAAAAGGAGACCAAATGACATTAGTTGGAGAAGAGGACATCAGATGATATTAGTTAGAGATGATGAGACAACATGACATTAGGTAGAGAAAAGGACATCAGATGACATTCGGTAGAGAAGAAGGGACCAAGATGACTTTAGTTAGAGAAGAGGACATCAGATGCTATTTGTTAAAGATGAAGAGGACACCAGATGACAATAGTTAGAGAAGAGACCAGATGACGTTAGTTACAGAAGAAGAGACCAGATGACATTACTTAGAGAAGAAGATACCAGATGATGTTACTTAGAGAAGAGGACCCAGATGATGTTACTTAGAGAAGAGGAGACCAGATGACATAAGTAAGAGAACAGGAGACCAGATGACATTAGTTAGAGAAGAGACCAGAGGACATTAGTTAGAGAAGAGGACACCAGATGACATTAGTTCGAGAAGAAGAGACCAGATGACATTACTTAGAGAAGAAGAGACCAGATGACGTTACTTAGAGAAGAGTAGACCAGATGTCATTAGTTATAGAAGAGGAGACCAGATGACATTAGTTAGAGAAGAAGAGACCAGATGACATTACTTAGAGAAGAAGAGACCAGATGACGTTACTTAGAGAAGAGTACACAAGATGACGTTAGTTAGAGAAGAGGACACCAGATGACATTAGTTAGAGAAGAGGACACCAGATGACATTAGTTAGAGAAGAAGAGACCAGATGACATTACTTAGAGAAGAAGAGACCAAATGACGTTACTTAGAGAAGAGTAAACCAGATGACATTAGTTAGAGAAGAGGAGACCAGATGACATTAGTTAGAGAAGAGGAGACCAGATGACATTAGTTAGAGAAGAGGAGACCAGATGACATAAGTAAGAGAACAGGAGACCAGATGACATTAGTTAGAGAAGAAGAGACCAGATGACATTAGTTAGAGAAGAGGAGACCAGATGACATTAGTTAGAGAAGAAGAGACCAGATGACTTTAGTTAGAGAAGAGGACATCAGATGACATTAGTTAGAGAAGAAGAGACCAGATGACATTATTTAGAGGAGACCAGATGACATTAAATAGAGAAGAGGACATCAGATGACATTAGTTAGAGATGAAGAGACCACATGACATTAGGTAGAGAAAAGGACATCAGATGACATTCGGTAGAGAAGAAGGGACCAAGATGACTTTAGTTAGAGAAGAGGACATCAGATGCTATTTGTTAAAGATGAAGAGGACACCAGATGACATTAGTTAGAGAAGAGACCAGATGACGTTAGTTAGAGAAGACGAGACCAGATGACATTAGTTACAGAAGAGGAGACCAGATGAAATTACTTAGAGAAGAAGATACCAGATTATGTTACTTAGAGAAGAGGAGACCAGATGAAATAAGTAAGTGAACAGGAGACCAGATGACATTAGTTAGAGAAGAAGAGACCGGATGACATTAGTTAGAGAACAGGAGACCAGATGACATTAGTTAGAGAAGAGGAGACCAGATGACATTAGTTAGAGAAGAAGAGACCAGATGACATTAGTTAGAGAAGAGACCAGAGGACATTAGTTAGAGAAGAGGACACCAGATGACATTACTTAGAGAAGAAGAGACCAGATGACGTTACTTAGAGAAGAGTAGACCAGATGACATTATTTATAGAAGAGGAAACCAGATGACATTAGTTAGAGAAGAAGAGACCAGATGACATCACTTAGAGAAGAAGAGACCAGATGACGTTACTTAGAGAAGAGTAGACAAGATGATGTTAGTTAGAGAAGAGGACACCAGATGACATTAGTTAGAGAAGAAGAGACCAGATGACATTACTTAGAGAAGAAGAGACCAGATGACGTTACTTAGAGAAGAGTAAACCAGATGACATTAGTTAGAGAAGAGGAGACCAGATGACATTAGTTAGAGAAGAGGAGACCAGACGACATAAGTAAGAGAACAGGAGACCAGATGACATTAGTTAGAGAAGAAGAGACCAGATGACATTAGTTAGAGAAGAGGAGACCAGATGACATTAGTTAGAGAAGAAGAGACCAGATGACATTAGTTAGAGAAGAGACCAGAGGACATTAGTTAGAGAAGGGGACACCAGATGACATTAGTTAGAGAAGAGGAGACCAGATGACATTAGTTAGAGAAGAGGACACCAGATGACATTAGTTAGAGATGAAGAGGCCACATGACATTTGTTAGAGGAGACCAGCTGACAATAGTTAGAGAAGAAAAGACCAGATGACATTAGGTAGAGAAGAGGACACCAGATGACTTTAGTTAGAGAAGAGACGAGATGACATTAGTTAGAGAAGAAGAGACCAGATGACGTTAGTTAGAGAAGAGGACATCAGATGACATTAGTTAGAGAAGAAGAGACCAGATGACATTAATTAGAGAAGAAGAGACCAGATGACGTTACTTAGAGAAGAGTAGACCAGATGACATTAGTTATAGAAGAGGAGACCAGATGACATTAGTTAGAGAAGAAGAGACCAGATGACATTACTTAGAGAAGAAGAGACCAGATGACGTTACTTAGAGAAGAGTAGACCAGATGGCATTAGTTAGAGAAGTGGAGACCAGATGACATAAGTAAGAGAACACTAGACCAGATGACATTAGTTAGAGAAGAAGAGACCGGATGACATTAGTTAGAGAACAGGAGACCAGATGACATCAGTTAGAGAAGTGGAGACCAGATGACATTAGTTAGAGAAGAAGAGACCAGATGACATTAGTTAGGGAAGAGGACACCAGATGACATTAGTTAGAGAAGAAGAGACCAGATGACATTACTTAGAGAAGAAGAGACCAGATGACGTTACTTAGAGAAGAGTACACCAGATGACATTAGTTAGAGAAGAAGAGACCAGATGACATTAGTTAGAGAAGAGGAGACCAGATGACATTAGTTAGAGAACAGGAGACCAGATGACATTAGTTAGAGAAGAGGAGACCAGATGACATTACTTAGAGAAGAAGAGACCATATGACGTTACTTAGAGAAGAGTACACCAGATGACATTAGTTAAAGAAGAAGAGACCAGATGACATTAGTTAGAGAAGAGGAGACCAGATGACATTAGTTAGAGAACAGGAGACCAGATGACATTAATTAGAGAAGAGGATACCAGATGACATTAGGTAGAGAAGAGGAGACCAAAATGACATTAGTTAGAGAAGAGGACATCAGAGGCCAATTTATTTAGAGACGAAGAGACCAGATGACATTATTTAGAGGAGACGAGATGACATTAGGTAGAGAAAAGGAAACCAGATGACATTAGTTGGAGAAGATGACATCAGATGACATTAGTTAGAGATGAAGAGGCCACATGACATTTGTTAGAGGAGACCAGCTGACAATAGTTAGAGAAGAAGAGACCAGATGAGATTAGGTAGAGAAGAGGACATCAGATGAGATTAGGTAGAGAAGAAGGGACCAAGATGACTTTAGTTAGAGAAGAGGACATCAGATGCTATTTGTTAGAGATGAAGAGGACACCAGATGACATTAGTTAGAGAGGAGACCAGATGACAGTAGTTAGATAAGATTAGGCTAGATAACATTACTTAGAGAAGAGGACACCAGATGACATTAGTTAGAGAAGAGGACACCAGATGACATTAGTTAGAGAAGAAGAGACCAGATGACATTAGTTAGAGAAGAGGAGACCAGATGACATTAGTTAGAGAAGAAGAGACCAGATGACTTTAGTTAGAGAAGAGACCAGATGACATTAGGTAGAGAAGAAGGGACCAAGATGACTTTAGTTAGAGAAGAGGACATCAGATGACATTAGTTAGAGAAGAAGAGACCAGATGACATTATTTAGAGGAGACCAGATGACATTAAATAGAGAAGAGGAGACCAGATGACATTATTTATAGAAGAGGAAACCAGATGACATTAGTTAGAGAAGAAGAGACCAGATGACATCACTTAGAGAAGAAGAGACCAGATGACGTTACTTAGAGAAGAGTAGACAAGATGATGTTAGTTAGAGAAGAGGACACCAGATGACATTAGTTAGAGAAGAAGAGACCAGATGACATTACTTAGAGAAGAAGAGACCAGATGACGTTACTTAGAGAAGAGTAAACCAGATGACATTAGTTAGAGAAGAGGAGACCAGATGACATTAGTTAGAGAAGAGGAGACCAGACGACATAAGTAAGAGAACAGGAGACCAGATGACATTAGTTAGAGAAGAAGAGACCAGATGACATTAGTTAGAGAAGAGGAGACCAGATGACATTAGTTAGAGAAGAAGAGACCAGATGACATTAGTTAGAGAAGAGACCAGAGGACATTAGTTAGAGAAGGGGACACCAGATGACATTAGTTAGAGAAGAGGAGACCAGATGACATTAGTTAGAGAAGAGGACACCAGATGACATTAGTTAGAGATGAAGAGGCCACATGACATTTGTTAGAGGAGACCAGCTGACAATAGTTAGAGAAGAAAAGACCAGATGACATTAGGTAGAGAAGAGGACACCAGATGACTTTAGTTAGAGAAGAGACGAGATGACATTAGTTAGAGAAGAAGAGACCAGATGACGTTAGTTAGAGAAGAGGACATCAGATGACATTAGTTAGAGAAGAAGAGACCAGATGACATTAATTAGAGAAGAAGAGACCAGATGACGTTACTTAGAGAAGAGTAGACCAGATGACATTAGTTATAGAAGAGGAGACCAGATGACATTAGTTAGAGAAGAAGAGACCAGATGACATTACTTAGAGAAGAAGAGACCAGATGACGTTACTTAGAGAAGAGTAGACCAGATGGCATTAGTTAGAGAAGTGGAGACCAGATGACATAAGTAAGAGAACACTAGACCAGATGACATTAGTTAGAGAAGAAGAGACCGGATGACATTAGTTAGAGAACAGGAGACCAGATGACATCAGTTAGAGAAGTGGAGACCAGATGACATTAGTTAGAGAAGAAGAGACCAGATGACATTAGTTAGGGAAGAGGACACCAGATGACATTAGTTAGAGAAGAAGAGACCAGATGACATTACTTAGAGAAGAAGAGACCAGATGACGTTACTTAGAGAAGAGTACACCAGATGACATTAGTTAGAGAAGAAGAGACCAGATGACATTAGTTAGAGAAGAGGAGACCAGATGACATTAGTTAGAGAACAGGAGACCAGATGACATTAGTTAGAGAAGAGGAGACCAGATGACATTACTTAGAGAAGAAGAGACCATATGACGTTACTTAGAGAAGAGTACACCAGATGACATTAGTTAGAGAAGAAGAGACCAGATGACATTAGTTAGAGAAGAGGAGACCAGATGACATTAGTTAGAGAACAGGAGACCAGATGACATTAATTAGAGAAGAGGATACCAGATGACATTAGGTAGAGAAGAGGAGACCAAAATGACATTAGTTAGAGAAGAGGACATCAGAGGCCAATTTATTTAGAGACGAAGAGACCAGATGACATTATTTAGAGGAGACGAGATGACATTAGGTAGAGAAAAGGAAACCAGATGACATTAGTTGGAGAAGATGACATCAGATGACATTAGTTAGAGATGAAGAGGCCACATGACATTTGTTAGAGGAGACCAGCTGACAATAGTTAGAGAAGAAGAGACCAGATGAGATTAGGTAGAGAAGAGGACATCAGATGAGATTAGGTAGAGAAGAAGGGACCAAGATGACTTTAGTTAGAGAAGAGGACATCAGATGCTATTTGTTAGAGATGAAGAGGACACCAGATGACATTAGTTAGAGAGGAGACCAGATGACAGTAGTTAGATAAGATTAGGCTAGATAACATTACTTAGAGAAGAGGACACCAGATGACATTAGTTAGAGAAGAGGACACCAGATGACATTAGTTAGAGAAGAAGAGACCAGATGACATTAGTTAGAGAAGAGGAGACCAGATGACATTAGTTAGAGAAGAAGAGACCAGATGACTTTAGTTAGAGAAGAGACCAGATGACATTAGGTAGAGAAGAAGGGACCAAGATGACTTTAGTTAGAGAAGAGGACATCAGATGACATTAGTTAGAGAAGAAGAGACCAGATGACATTATTTAGAGGAGACCAGATGACATTAAATAGAGAAGAGGAGACCAGATGACATTACGTAGAGAAAAGGAGACCAAATGACATTAGTTGGAGAAGAGGACATCAGATGACATTAGTTAGAGATGAAGAGACCACATGACATTAGGTAGAGAAAAGGACATCAGATGACATTCGGTAGAGAAGAAGGGACCAAGATGACTTTAGTTAGAGAAGAGGACATCAGATGCTATTTGTTAAAGATGAAGAGGACACCAGATGACGTTAGTTAGAGAAGAGACCAGATGACGTTAGTTAGAGAAGAGGAGACCAGATGACATTAGTTACAGAAGAGGAGACCAGATGAAATTACTTAGAGAAGAAGATACCAGATTATGTTACTTAGAGAAGAGGAGACCAGATGAAATAAGTAAGTGAACAGGAGACCAGATGACATTAGTTAGAGAAGAAGAGACCGGATGACATTAGTTAGAGAACAGGAGACCAGATGACATTAGTTAGAGAAGAGGAGACCAGATGACATTAGTTAGAGAAGAAGAGACCAGATGACATTAGTTAGAGAAGAGACCAGAGGACATTAGTTAGAGAAGAGGACACCAGATGACATTACTTAGAGAAGAAGAGACCAGATGACGTTACTTAGAGAAGAGTAGACCAGATGACATTATTTATAGAAGAGGAGACCAGATGACATTAGTTAGAGAAGAAGAGACCAGATGACATCACTTAGAGAAGAAGAGACCAGATGACGTTACTTAGAGAAGAGTAGACAAGATGATGTTAGTTAGAGAAGAGGACACCAGATGACATTAGTTAGAGAAGAAGAGACCAGATGACATTACTTAGAGAAGAAGAGACCAGATGACGTTACTTAGAGAAGAGTAAACCAGATGACATTAGTTAGAGAAGAGGAGACCAGATGACATTAGTTAGAGAAGAGGAGACCAGACGACATAAGTAAGAGAACAGGAGACCAGATGACATTAGTTAGAGAAGAAGAGACCAGATGACATTAGTTAGAGAAGAGGAGACCAGATGACATTCGTTAGAGAAGAAGAGACCAGATGACATTAGTTAGAGAAGAGACCAGAGGACATTAGTTAGAGAAGGGGACACCAGATGACATTAGTTAGAGAAGAGGAGACCAGATGACATTAGTTAGAGAAGAGGACACCAGATGACATTAGTTAGAGATGAAGAGGCCACATGACATTTGTTAGAGGAGACCAGCTGACAATAGTTAGAGAAGAAAAGACCAGATGACATTAGGTAGAGAAGAGGACACCAGATGACTTTAGTTAGAGAAGAGACGAGATGACATTAGTTAGAGAAGAAGAGACCAGATGACGTTAGTTAGAGAAGAGGACATCAGATGACATTAGTTAGAGAAGAAGAGACCAGATGACATTACTTAGAGAAGAAGAGACCAGATGACGTTACTTAGAGAAGAGTAGACCAGATGACATTAGTTATAGAAGAGGAGACCAGATGACATTAGTTAGAGAAGAAGAGACCAGATGACATTACTTAGAGAAGAAGAGACCAGATGACGTTACTTAGAGAAGAGTAGACCAGATGGCATTAGTTAGAGAAGTGGAGACCAGATGACATAAGTAAGAGAACACTAGACCAGATGACATTAGTTAGAGAAGAAGAGACCGGATGACATTAGTTAGAGAACAGGAGACCAGATGACATTAGTTAGAGAAGTGGAGACCAGATGACATTAGTTAGAGAAGAAGAGACCAGATGACATTAGTTAGGGAAGAGGACACCAGATGACATTAGTTAGAGAAGAAGAGACCAGATGACATTACTTAGAGAAGAAGAGACCAGATGACGTTACTTAGAGAAGAGTACACCAGATGACATTAGTTAGAGAAGAAGAGACCAGATGACATTAGTTAGAGAAGAGGAGACCAGATGACATTAGTTAGAGAACAGGAGACCAGATGACATTAGTTAGAGAAGAGGAGACCAGATGACATTACTTAGAGAAGAAGAGACCATATGACGTTACTTAGAGAAGAGTACACCAGATGACATTAGTTAGAGAAGAAGAGACCAGATGACATTAGTTAGAGAAGAGGAGACCAGATGACATTAGTTAGAGAACAGGAGACCAGATGACATTAATTAGAGAAGAGGATACCAGATGACATTAGGTAGAGAAGAGGAGACCAAAATGACATTAGTTAGAGAAGAGGACATCAGAGGCCAATTTATTTAGAGACGAAGAGACCAGATGACATTATTTAGAGGAGACGAGATGACATTAGGTAGAGAAAAGGAAACCAGATGACATTAGTTGGAGAAGATGACATCAGATGACATTAGTTAGAGATGAAGAGGCCACATGACATTTGTTAGAGGAGACCAGCTGACAATAGTTAGAGAAGAAGAGACCAGATGACATTAGGTAGAGAAGAGGACATCAGATGAGATTAGGTAGAGAAGAAGGGACCAAGATGACTTTAGTTAGAGAAGAGGACATCAGATGCTATTTGTTAGAGATGAAGAGGACACCAGATGACATTAGTTAGAGAGGAGACCAGATGACAGTAGTTAGAGAAGATTAGGCTAGATGACATTACTTAGAGAAGAGGACACCAGATGACATTAGTTAGAGAAGAGGACACCAGATGACATTAGTTAGAGAAGAAACCAGATGACATTAGTTAGAGAAGAGGAGACCAGATGACATTAGTTAGAGAAGGAGAGACCAGATGACATTAGTTAGAGAAGAGGACATCAGAGGCCAATTTGTTAGAGACGAAGAGACCAGATGACATTATTTAGAGGAGACCAGATGACATCAATTAGAGAAGAGGAGACCAGATGACATTAGGTAGAGAAAAGGAGACCAGATGACATTAGTTGGAGAAGAGGACATCAGATGACATTAGTTAGAGATGAAGAGGCCACATGACATTTAATAGAGGAGACCAGCTGACAATAGTTTGAGAAGAAGAGACCAGATGACATTAGATAGAGAAGAGGACAACAGATGAGATTAGGTAGAGAAGAAGGGACCAAGATGACTTTAGTTAGAGAAGAGGACATTAGATGCTATTTGTTAGAGATGAAGAGGACACCAGATGACATTAGTTAGAGAGGAGACCAGATGATATTAGTTAGAGAAGAAGAGACCAGATGACATTACTTAGAGAAGAGGACACCAGATGACATTAGTTAGAGAAGAGGACATCAGATGCTATTTGTTAGAGATGAAGAGGACACCAGATGACATTAGTTAGAGAGGACACCAGATGACATTAGTTAGAGAAGAGACCAGATGACATTAGTTAGAGAAGAAGAGACCAGATGACGTTAGTTAGAGAAGAGGACATCAGATGACATTAGTTAGAGAAGAAGAGACCAGATGACATTAGTTAGAGAAGAGGAGACCAGATGACATTAAATAGAGAAGAGGAGACCAGATGACATTAGGTAGAGAAAAGGGGACCAAATGACATTAGTTGGAGAAGAAGACATCAGATGACATTAGTTAGAGATGAAGAGACCACATGACATTAGGTAGAGAAAAGGACATCAGATGACATTCGGTAGAGAAGAAGGGACCAAGATGACTTTAGTTAGAGAAGAGGACATCAGATGCTATTTGTTAAAGATGAAGAGGACACCAGATGACATTCGTTAGAGAAGAGACCAGATGACGTTAGTTAGTGAAGAGGAGACCAGATGACATTAGTTACAGAAGAAGAGACCAGATGACATTACTTAGAGAAGAAGATACCAGATGATGTTACTTAGAGAAGAGGAGACCAGATGACATAAGTAAGAGAACAGGAGACCAGATGACATTAGTTAGAGAAGAGGAGACCAGATGACATTAGTTAGAGATGAAGAGACCACATGACATTAGTTAGAGGAGAAGATACCAGATGATGTTACTTAGAGAAGAGGAGACCAGATGACATAAGTAAGAGAACAGGAGACCAGATGACATTAGTTAGAGAAGAGGAGACCAGATGACATTAGTTAGAGATGAAGAGACCACATGACATTAGTTAGAGGAGACCAGCTGACATTACTTAGAGAAGAAGAGACCAGATGACGTTACTTAGAGAAGAGTACACCAGATGACATTAGGTAGAGAGGAAGGGACCAAGATGACTTTAGTTAGTGAAGAGGACATCAGATGACATTAGTTAGAGAAGAGGACACCAGATGACATTAGTTAGAGAAGAGGAGACCAGATGACATTAGTTAGAGAAGAAGAGACCAGATGACATTATTTAGAGGAGACCAGATGACATTAAATAGAGAAGAGGAGACCAGATGACATTACGTAGAGAAAAGGAGACCAAATGACATTAGTTGGAGAAGAGGACATCAGATGATATTAGTTAGAGATGATGAGACAACATGACATTAGGTAGAGAAAAGGACATCAGATGACATTCGGTAGAGAAGAAGGGACCAAGATGACTTTAGTTAGAGAAGAGGACATCAGATGCTATTTGTTAAAGATGAAGAGGACACCAGATGACATTAGTTAGAGAAGAGACCAGATGACATTAGTTAGAGAAGAAGAGACCAGATGACATTACTTAGAGAAGAAGAGACCAAATGACGTTACTTAGAGAAGAGTAAACCAGATGACATTAGTTAGAGAAGAGGAGACCAGATGACATTAGTTAGAGAAGAGGAGACCAGATGACATTAGTTAGAGAAGAGGAGACCAGATGACATAAGTAAGAGAACAGGAGACCAGATGACATTAGTTAGAGAAGAAGAGACCAGATGACATTAGTTAGAGAAGAGGAGACTAGATGACATTAGTTAGAGAAGAAGATACCAGATGATGTTACTTAGAGAAGAGACCAGATGACATTAGTTAGAGAAGGGGACACCAGATGACATTAGTTAGAGAAGAGTAGACCAGATGACATTAGTTAGAGAAGAGGACATCAGATGCTATTTGTTAGAGATGAAGAGGACACCAGATGACATTGGTTAGAGAAGAGGAGACCAGATGACATTAGTTAGAGAAGAAGAGACCAGATGACATTATTTAGAGGAGACCAGATGACATTAAATAGAGAAGAGGAGACCAGATGACATTACGTGGAGAAAAGGAGACCAAATGACATTAGTTAGAGGAGACCAGCTGACACTAGTTAGAGAAGAAGAGACCAGATGACATTAGGTAGAGAAGAGGACATCAGATGACATTCGGTAGAGAAGAAGGGACCAAGATGACTTTAGTTAGAGAAGAGGACATCAGATGCTATTTGTTAAAGATGAAGAGGACACCAGATGACATTAGTTAGAGAAGAGACCAGATGACGTTAGTTAGAGAAGAGGAGACCAGATGACATTAGTTACAGAGGAAGAGACCAGATGAAATTACTTAGAGAAGAAGATACCAGATTATGTTACTTAGAGAAGAGGAGACCAGATGAAATAAGTAAGTGAACAGGAGACCAGATGACATTAGTTAGAGAAGAAGAGACCAGATGACATTAGTTAGAGAACAGGAGACCAGATGACATTAGTTAGAGAAGAGGAGACCAGATGACATTAGTTAGAGAAGAAGAGACCAGATGACATTAGTTAGAGAAGAGACCAGAGGACATTAGTTAGAGAAGAGGACACCAGATGACATTAGTTAGAGAAGTAGAGACCAGATGACATTACTTAGAGAAGAAGAGACCAGATGACGTTACTTAGAGAAGAGTAGACCAGATGACATTATTTATAGAAGAGGAGACCAGATGACATTAGTTAGAGAAGAAGAGACCAGATGACATCACTTAGAGAAGAAGAGACCAGATGACGTTACTTAGAGAAGAGTAGACAAGATGATGTTAGTTAGAGAAGAGGACACCAGATGACATTAGTTAGAGAAGAGGAGACCAGATGACATAAGTAAGAGAACAGGAGACCAGATGACATTAGTTAGAGAAGAAGAGACCAGATGACATTAGTTAGAGAAGAGGAGACCAGATGACATTAGTTAGAGAAGAAGAGACCAGATGACATTAGTTAGAGAAGAGACCAGAGGACATTAGTTAGAGAAGGGGACACCAGATGACATTAGTTAGAGAAGAGGAGACCAGATGACATTAGTTAGAGAAGAGGACACCAGATAACATTAGTTAGAGATGAAGAGGCCACATGACATTTGTTAGAGGAGAGACCAGAGGACATTAGTTAGAGAAGGGGACACCAGATGACATTAGTTAGAGAAGAAGAGACCAGATGACATTAGTTAGAGAAGAGACCAGAGGACATTACTTAGAGAAGAAGAGACAAGATGACGTTACTTAGAGAAGAGTAGACCAGATGACATTAGTTATAGAAGAGGAGACCAGATGACATTAGTTAGAGAAGAAGAGACCAGATGACGTTACTTAGAGAAGAGTAGACCAGATGGCATTAGTTAGAGAAGTGGAGACCAGATGACATAAGTAAGAGAACACTAGACCAGATGACATTAGTTAGAGAAGAAGAGACCGGATGACATTAGTTAGAGAACAGGAGACCAGATGACATTAGTTAGAGAAGTGGAGACCAGATGACATTAGTTAGAGAAGAAGAGACCAGATGACATTAGTTAGGGAATAGGACACCAGATGATATTAGTTAGAGAATAAGAGACCAGATGACATTACTTAGAGAAGAAGAGACCAGATGACGTTACTTAGAGAAGAGTACACCAGATGACATTAGTTAGAGAAGAAGAGACCAGATGACATTAGTTAGAGAAGAGGAGACCAGATGACATTAGTTAGAGAACAGGAGACCAGATGACATTAGTTAGAGAAGAGGAGACCAGATGACATTACTTAGAGAAGAAGAGACCATATGACGTTACTTAGAGAAGAGTACACCAGATGACATTAGTTAGAGAAGAAGAGACCAGATGACATTAGTTAGAGAAGAGGAGACCAGATGACATTAGTTAGAGAACAGGAGACCAGATGATATTAGTTAGAGAAGAGGAGACCAGATGACATTAGTTAGAGAAGAGGACACCAGATGACATTAGTTAGAGAAGAGGATACCAGATGACATTAGGTAGAGAAGAGGAGACCAAAATGACATTAGTTAGAGAAGAGGACATCAGAGGCCAATTTATTTAGAGACGAAGAGACCAGATGACATTATTTAGAGGAGACGAGATGACATTAGGTAGAGAAAAGGAAACCAGATGACATTAGTTGGAGAAGATGACATCAGATGACATTAGTTAGAGATGAAGAGGCTAGATGACATTACTTAGAGAAGAGGACACCAGATGACATTAGTTAGAGAAGAGGACACCAGATGACATTAGTTAGAGAAGAAACCAGATGACATTAGTTAGAGAAGAGGAGACCAGATGACATTAGTTAGATAAGGAGAGACCAGATGACATTAGTTAGAGAAGAGGACATCAGAGGCCAATTTGTTAGAGACGAAGAGACCAGATGACATTATTTAGAGGAGACCAGATGACATCAATTAGAGAAGAGGAGACCAGATGACATTAGGTAGAGAAAAGGAGACCAGATGACATTAGTTGGAGAAGAGGACATCAGATGACATTAGTTAGAGATGAAGAGGCCACATGACATTTAATAGAGGAGACCAGCTGACAATAGTTTGAGAAGAAGAGACCAGATGACATTAGATAGAGAAGAGGACATCAGATGAGATTAGGTAGAGAAGAAGGGACCAAGATGACTTTAGTTAGAGAAGAGGACATTAGATGCTATTTGTTAGAGATGAAGAGGACACCAGATGACATTAGTTAGAGAGGAGACCAGATGATATTAGTTAGAGAAGAAGAGACCAGATGACATTAGTTAGGGAATAGGACACCAGATGATATTAGTTAGAGAAGAAGAGACCAGATGACATTACTTAGAGAAGAAGAGACCAGATGACGTTACTTAGAGAAGAGTACACCAGATGACATTAGTTAGAGAAGAAGAGACCAGATGACATTAGTTAGAGAAGAGAAGACCAGATGACATTAGTTAGAGAACAGGAGACCAGATGACATTAGTTAGAGAAGAGGAGACCAGATGACATTACTTAGAGAAGAAGAGACCATATGACGTTACTTAGAGAAGAGTACACCAGATGACATTAGTTAGAGAAGAAGAGACCAGATGACATTAGTTAGAGAAGAGGAGACCAGATGACATTAGTTAGAGAACAGGAGACCAGATGACATTAGTTAGAGAAGAGGAGACCACATGACATTAGTTAGAGAAGAGGACACCAGATGACATTAGTTAGAGAAGAGGATACCAGATGACATTAGGTAGAGAAGAGGAGACCAAAATGACATTAGTTAGAGAAGAGGACATCAGAGGCCAATTTATTTAGAGACGAAGAGACCAGATGACATTATTTAGAGGAGACGAGATGACATTAGGTAGAGAAAAGGAAACCAGATGACATTAGTTGGAGAAGATGACATCAGATGACATTAGTTAGAGATGAAGAGGCTAGATGACATTACTTAGAGAAGAGGACACCAGATGACGCTAGTTAGAGAAGAGGACACCAGATGACATTAGTTAGAGAAGAAACCAGATGACATTAGTTAGAGAAGAGGAGACCAGATGACATTAGTTAGAGAAGGAGAGACCAGATGACATTAGTTAGAGAAGAGGACATCAGAGGCCAATTTGTTAGAGACGAAGAGACCAGATGACATTATTTAGAGGAGACCAGATGGCATCAATTAGAGAAGAGGAGACCAGATGACATTAGGTAGAGAAAAGGAGACCAGATGACATTAGTTGGAGAAGAGGACATCAGATGACATTAGTTAGAGATGAAGAGGCCACATGACATTTAATAGAGGAGACCAGCTGACAATAGTTTGAGAAGAAGAGACCAGATGACATTAGATAGAGAAGAGGACATCAGATGAGATTAGGTAGAGAAGAAGGGACCAAGATGACTTTAGTTAGAGAAGAGGACATTAGATGCTATTTGTTAGAGATGAAGAGGACACCAGATGACATTAGTTAGAGAGGAGACCAGATGATATTAGTTAGAGAAGAAGAGACCAGATGACATTACTTAGAGAAGAGGACACCAGATGACATTAGTTAGAGAAGAGGACATCAGATGCTATTTGTTAGAGATGAAGAGGACACCAGATGACATTAGTTAGAGAGGACACCAGATGACATTAGTTAGAGAAGAGACCAGATGACATTAGTTAGAGAAGAAGAGACCAGATGACGTTAGTTAGAGAAGAGGACATCAGATGACATTAGTTAGAGAAGAAGAGACCAAATGACATTAGTTAGAGAAGGAGAGACCAGATAACATTAGTTAGAGAAGAGGAGACCAGATGACATTAAATAGAGAAGAGGAGACCAGATGACATTAGGTAGAGAAAAGGACATCAGATGACATTCGGTAGAGAAGAAGGTACCAAGATGACTTTAGTTAGGGAAGAGGACATCAGATGCTATTTGTTAAAGATGAAGAGGACACCAGATGACATTCGTTAGAGAAGAGACCAGATGACGTTAGTTAGTGAAGAGGAGACCAGATGACATTAGTTACAGAAGAAGAGACCAGATGACATTACTTAGAGAAGAAGATACCAGATGATGTTACTTAGAGAAGAGGAGACCAGATGACATAAGTAAGAGAACAGGAGACCAGATGACATTAGTTAGAGAAGAGGAGACCAGATGACATTAGTTAGAGATGAAGAGACCACATGACATTAGTTAGAGGAGACCAGCTGACATTAGTTAGAGAAGAAGAGACCAGATGACATTAGGTAGAGAAGAGGACATCAGATGACATTAGGTAGAGAGGAAGGGACCAAGATGACTTTAGTTAGTGAAGAGGACATCAGATGACATTAGTTAGAGAAGAGGACACCAGATGACATTAGTTAGAGAAGAGGAGACCAGATGACATTAGTTAGAGAAGAAGAGACCAGATGACATTATTTAGAGGAGACTAGATGACATTAAATAGAGAAGAGGAGACCAGATGACATTACGTAGAGAAAAGGAGACCAAATGACATTAGTTGGAGAAGAGGACATCAGATGATATTAGTTAGAGATGATGAGACAACATGACATTAGGTAGAGAAAAGGACATCAGATGACATTCGGTAGAGAAGAAGGGACCAAGATGACTTTAGTTAGAGAAGAGGACATCAGATGCTATTTGTTAAAGATGAAGAGGACACCAGATGACATTAGTTAGAGAAGAGACCAGATGACATTAGTTAGAGAAGAAGAGACCAGATGACATTACTTAGAGAAGAAGAGACCAAATGACGTTACTTAGAGAAGAGTAAACCAGATGACATTAGTTAGAGAAGAGGAGACCAGATGACATTAGTTAGAGAAGAGGAGACCAGATGACATTAGTTAGAGAAGAGGAGACCAGATGACATAAGTAAGAGAACAGGAGACCAGATGACATTAGTTAGAGAAGAAGAGACCAGATGACATTAGTTAGAGAAGAGGAGACTAGATGACATTAGTTAGAGAAGAAGAGACCAGATGACTTTAGTTAGAGAAGAGACCAGATGACATTAGTTAGAGAAGGGGACACCAGATGACATTAGTTAGAGAAGAGTAGACCAGATGACATTAGTTAGAGAAGAGGACATCAGATGCTATTTGTTAGAGATGAAGAGGACACCAGATGACATTAGTTAGAGAAGAGGAGACCAGATGACATTAGTTAGAGAAGAAGAGACCAGATGACATTATTTAGAGGAGACCAGATGACATTAAATAGAGAAGAGGAGACCAGATGACATTACGTAGAGAAAAGGAGACCAAATGACATTAGTTGGAGAAGAGGACATCAGATGACATTAGTTAGAGATGAAGAGACCACATGACATTAGGTAGAGAAAAGGACATCAGATGACATTCGGTAGAGAAGAAGGGACCAAGATGACGTTAGTTAGAGAAGAGGAGACCAGATGACATTAGTTACAGAGGAAGAGACCAGATGAAATTACTTAGAGAAGAAGATACCAGATTATGTTACTTAGAGAAGAGGAGACCAGATGAAATAAGTAAGTGAACAGGAGACCAGATGACATTAGTTAGAGAAGAAGAGACCAGATGACATTAGTTAGAGAACAGGAGACCAGATGACATTAGTTAGAGAAGAGGAGACCAGATGACATTAGTTAGAGAAGAAGAGACCAGATGACATTAGTTAGAGAAGAGACCAGAGGCCATTAGTTAGAGAAGAGGACACCAGATGACATTAGTTAGAGAAGAAGAGACCAGATGACATTACTTAGAGAAGAAGAGACCAGATGACGTTACTTAGAGAAGAGTAGACCAGATGACATTATTTATAGAAGAGGAGACCAGATGACATTAGTTAGAGAAGAAGAGACCAGATGACATCACTTAGAGAAGAAGAGACCAGATGACGTTACTTAGAGAAGAGTAGACAAGATGATGTTAGTTAGAGAAGAGGACACCAGATGACATTAGTTAGAGAAGAAGAGACCAGATGACATTACTTAGAGAAGAAGAGACCATATGACTTTACTTAGAGAAGAGTAAACCAGATGACATTAGTTAGAGAAGAGGAGACCAGATGACATTAGTTAGAGAAGAGGAGACCAGATGACATTAGTTAGAGAAGAGGAGACCAGATGACATAAGTAAGAGAACAGGAGACCAGATGACATTAGGTAGAGAAGAAGAGACCAGATGACATTAGTTAGAGAAGAGGAGACCAGATGACATTAGTTAGAGAAGAAGAGACCAGATGACATTAGTTAGAGAAGAGACCAGAGGACATTAGTTAGAGAAGGGGACACCAGATGACATTAGTTAGAGAAGAGGAGACCAGATGACATTAGTTAGAGAAGAGGACACCAGATAACATTAGTCAGAGATGAAGAGGCCACATGACATTTGTTAGAGGAGAGACCAGAGGACATTAGTTAGAGAAGGGGACACCAGATGACATTAGTTAGAGAAGAGGAGACCAGATGACATTAGTTAGAGAAGAGGACACCAGATAACATTAGTCAGAGAAGAAGAGACCAGATGACATTAGTTAGAGAAGAGACCAGAGGACATTAGTTAGAGAAGAAGAGACCAGATGACGTTAGTTAGAGAAGAGGACATCAGATGACATTAGTTAGAGAAGAAGAGACCAGATGACATTACTTAGAGAAGAAGAGACCAGATGACGTTACTTAGAGAAGAGTAGACCAGATGACATTAGTTATAGAAGAGGAGACCAGATGACATTAGTTAGAGAAGAAGAGACCAGATGACGTTACTTAGAGAAGAGTAGACCAGATGGCATTAGTTAGAGAAGTGGAGACCAGATGACATAAGTAAGAGAACACTAGACCAGATGACATTAGTTAGAGAAGAAGAGACCGGATGACATTAGTTAGAGAACAGGAGACCAGATGACATTAGTTAGAGAAGTGGAGACCAGATGACATTAGTTAGAGAAGAAGAGACCAGATGACATTAGTTAGGGAATAGGACACCAGATGATATTAGTTAGAGAAGAAGAGACCAGATGACATTACTTAGAGAAGAAGAGACCAGATGACGTTACTTAGAGAAGAGTACACCAGATGACATTAGTTAGAGAAGAAGAGACCAGATGACATTAGTTAGAGAAGAGGAGACCAGATGACATTAGTTAGAGAACAGGAGACCAGATGACATTAGTTAGAGAAGAGGAGACCAGATGACATTACTTAGAGAAGAAGAGACCATATGACGTTACTTAGAGAAGAGTACACCAGATGACATTAGTTAGAGAAGAAGAGACCAGATGACATTAGTTAGAGAAGAGGAGACCAGATGACATTAGTTAGAGAACAGGAGACCAGATGACATTAGTTAGAGAAGAGGAGACCAGATGACATTAGTTAGAGAAGAGGACACCAGATGACATTAGTTAGAGAAGAGGATACCAGATGACATTAGGTAGAGAAGAGGAGACCAAAATGACATTAGTTAGAGAAGAGGACATCAGAGGCCAATTTATTTAGAGACGAAGAGACCAGATGACATTATTTAGAGGAGACGAGATGACATTAGGTAGAGAAAAGGAAACCAGATGACATTAGTTGGAGAAGATGACATCAGATGACATTAGTTAGAGATGAAGAGGCTAGATGACATTACTTAGAGAAGAGGACACCAGATGACATTAGTTAGAGAAGAGGACACCAGATGACATTAGTTAGAGAAGAAACCAGATGACATTAGTTAGAGAAGAGGAGACCAGATGACATTAGTTAGATAAGGAGAGACCAGATGACATTAGTTAGAGAAGAGGACATCAGAGGCCAATTTGTTAGAGACGAAGAGACCAGATGACATTATTTAGAGGAGAACAGTTGACATCAATTAGAGAAGAGGAGACCAGATGACATTAGGTAGAGAAAAGGAGACCAGATGACATTAGTTGGAGAAGAGGACATCAGATGACATTAGTTAGAGATGAAGAGGCCACATGACATTTAATAGAGGAGACCAGCTGACAATAGTTTGAGAAGAAGAGACCAGATGACATTAGATAGAGAAGAGGACATCAGATGAGATTAGGTAGAGAAGAAGGGACCAAGATGACTTTAGTTAGAGAAGAGGACATTAGATGCTATTTGTTAGAGATGAAGAGGACACCAGATGACATTAGTTAGAGAGGAGACCAGATGATATTAGTTAGAGAAGAAGAGACCAGATGACATTAGTTAGGGAATAGGACACCAGATGATATTAGTTAGAGAAGAAGAGACCAGATGACATTACTTAGAGAAGAAGAGACCAGATGACGTTACTTAGAGAAGAGTACACCAGATGACATTAGTTAGAGAAGAAGAGACCAGATGACATTAGTTAGAGAAGAGAAGACCAGATGACATCAGTTAGAGAACAGGAGACCAGATGACATTAGTTAGAGAAGAGGAGACCAGATGACATTACTTAGAGAAGAAGAGACCATATGACGTTACTTAGAGAAGAGTACACCAGATGACATTAGTTAGAGAAGAAGAGACCAGATGACATTAGTTAGAGAAGAGGAGACCAGATGACATTAGTTAGAGAACAGGAGACCAGATGACATTAGTTAGAGAAGAGGAGACCAGATGACATTAGTTAGAGAAGAGGACACCAGATGACATTAGTTAGAGAAGAGGATACCAGATGACATTAGGTAGAGAAGAGGAGACCAAAATGACATTAGTTAGAGAAGAGGACATCAGAGGCCAATTTATTTAGAGACGAAGAGACCAGATGACATTATTTAGAGGAGACGAGATGACATTAGGTAGAGAAAAGGAAACCAGATGACATTAGTTGGAGAAGATGACATCAGATGACATTAGTTAGAGATGAAGAGGCTAGATGACATTACTTAGAGAAGAGGACACCAGATGACGCTAGTTAGAGAAGAGGACACCAGATGACATTAGTTAGAGAAGAAACCAGATGACATTAGTTAGAGAAGAGGAGACCAGATGACATTAGTTAGAGAAGGAGAGACCAGATGACATTAGTTAGAGAAGAGGACATCAGAGGCCAATTTGTTAGAGACGAAGAGACCAGATGACATTATTTAGAGGAGACCAGATGGCATCAATTAGAGAAGAGGAGACCAGATGACATTAGGTAGAGAAAAGGAGACCAGATGACATTAGTTGGAGAAGAGGACATCAGATGACATTAGTTAGAGATGAAGAGGCCACATGACATTTAATAGAGGAGACCAGCTGACAATAGTTTGAGAAGAAGAGACCAGATGACATTAGATAGAGAAGAGGACATCAGATGAGATTAGGTAGAGAAGAAGGGACCAAGATGACTTTAGTTAGAGAAGAGGACATTAGATGCTATTTGTTAGAGATGAAGAGGACACCAGATGACATTAGTTAGAGAGGAGACCAGATGATATTAGTTAGAGAAGAAGAGACCAGATGACATTACTTAGAGAAGAGGACACCAGATGACATTAGTTAGAGAAGAGGACATCAGATGCTATTTGTTAGAGATGAAGAGGACACCAGATGACATTAGTTAGAGAGGACACCAGATGACATTAGTTAGAGAAGAGACCAGATGACATTAGTTAGAGAAGAAGAGACCAGATGACGTTAGTTAGAGAAGAGGACATCAGATGACATTAGTTAGAGAAGAAGAGACCAAATGACATTAGTTAGAGAAGGAGAGACCAGATAACATTAGTTAGAGAAGAGGAGACCAGATGACATTAAATAGAGAAGAGGAGACCAGATGACATTAGGTAGAGAAAAGGACATCAGATGACATTCGGTAGAGAAGAAGGTACCAAGATGACTTTAGTTAGAGAAGAGGACATCAGATGCTATTTGTTAAAGATGAAGAGGACACCAGATGACATTCGTTAGAGAAGAGACCAGATGAAGTTAGTTAGTGAAGAGGAGACCAGATGACATTAGTTACAGAAGAAGAGACCAGATGACATTACTTAGAGAAGAAGATACCAGATGATGTTACTTAGAGAAGAGGAGACCAGATGACATAAGTAAGAGAACAGGAGACCAGATGACATTAGTTAGAGAAGAGGAGACCAGATGACATTAGTTAGAGATGAAGAGACCACATGACATTAGTTAGAGGAGACCAGCTGACATTAGTTAGAGAAGAAGAGACCAGATGACATTAGGTAGAGAAGAGGACATCAGATGACATTAGGTAGAGAGGAAGGGACCAAGATGACTTTAGTTAGTGAAGAGGACATCAGATGACATTAGTTAGAGAAGAGGACACCAGATGACATTAGTTAGAGAAGAGGAGACCAGATGACATTAGTTAGAGAAGAAGAGACCAGATGACATTATTTAGAGGAGACTAGATGACATTAAATAGAGAAGAGGAGACCAGATGACATTACGTAGAGAAAAGGAGACCAAATGACATTAGTTGGAGAAGAGGACATCAGATGATATTAGTTAGAGATGATGAGACAACATGACATTAGGTAGAGAAAAGGACATCAGATGACATTCGGTAGAGAAGAAGGGACCAAGATGACTTTAGTTAGAGAAGAGGACATCAGATGCTATTTGTTAAAGATGAAGAGGACACCAGATGACATTAGTTAGAGAAGAGACCAGATGACATTAGTTAGAGAAGAAGAGACCAGATGACATTACTTAGAGAAGAAGAGACCAAATGACGTTACTTAGAGAAGAGTAAACCAGATGACATTAGTTAGAGAAGAGGAGACCAGATGACATTAGTTAGAGAAGAGGAGACCAGATGACATTAGTTAGAGAAGAGGAGACCAGATGACATAAGTAAGAGAACAGGAGACCAGAAGACATTAGTTAGAGAAGAAGAGACCAGATGACATTAGTTAGAGAAGAGGAGACTAGATGACATTAGTTAGAGAAGAAGAGACCAGATGACTTTAGTTAGAGAAGAGACCAGATGACATTAGTTAGAGAAGGGGACACCAGATGACATTAGTTAGAGAAGAGTAGACCAGATGACATTAGTTAGAGAAGAGGACATCAGATGCTATTTGTTAGAGATGAAGAGGACACCAGATGACATTAGTTAGAGAAGAGGAGACCAGATGACATTAGTTAGAGAAGAAGAGACCAGATGACATTATTTAGAGGAGACCAGATGACATTAAATAGAGAAGAGGAGACCAGATGACATTACGTAGAGAAAAGGAGACCAAATGACATTAGTTGGAGAAGAGGACATCAGATGACATTAGTTAGAGATGAAGAGACCACATGACATTAGGTAGAGAAAAGGACATCAGATGACATTCGGTAGAGAAGAAGGGACCAAGATGACGTTAGTTAGAGAAGAGGAGACCAGATGACATTAGTTACAGAGGAAGAGACCAGATGAAATTACTTAGAGAAGAAGATACCAGATTATGTTACTTAGAGAAGAGGAGACCAGATGAAATAAGTAAGTGAACAGGAGACCAGATGACATTAGTTAGAGAACAGGAGACCAGATGACATTAGTTAGAGAAGAGGAGACCAGATGACATTAGTTAGAGAAGAAGAGACCAGATGACATTAGTTAGAGAAGAGACCAGAGGACATTAGTTAGAGAAGAGGACACCAGATGACATTAGTTAGAGAAGAAGAGACCAGATGACATTACTTAGAGAAGAAGAGACCAGATGACGTTACTTAGAGAAGAGTAGACCAGATGACATTATTTATAGAAGAGGAGACCAGATGACATTAGTTAGAGAAGAAGAGACCAGATGACATCACTTAGAGAAGAAGAGACCAGATGACGTTACTTAGAGAAGAGTAGACAAGATGATGTTAGTTAGAGAAGAGGACACCAGATGACATTAGTTAGAGAAGAAGAGACCAGATGACATTACTTAGAGAAGAAGAGACCATATGACTTTACTTAGAGAAGAGTAAACCAGATGACATTAGTTAGAGAAGAGGAGACCAGATGACATTAGTTAGAGAAGAGGAGACCAGATGACATTAGTTAGAGAAGAGGAGACCAGATGACATAAGTAAGAGAACAGGAGACCAGATGACATTAGTTAGAGAAGAAGAGACCAGATGACATTAGTTAGAGAAGAGGAGACCAGATGACATTAGTTAGAGAAGAAGAGACCAGATGACATTAGTTAGAGAAGAGACCAGAGGACATTAGTTAGAGAAGGGGACACCAGATGACATTAGTTAGAGAAGAGGAGACCAGATGACATTAGTTAGAGAAGAGGACACCAGATAACATTAGTCAGAGATGAAGAGGCCACATGACATTTGTTAGAGGAGAGACCAGAGGACATTAGTTAGAGAAGGGGACACCAGATGACATTAGTTAGAGAAGAGGAGACCAGATGACATTAGTTAGAGAAGAGGACACCAGATAACATTAGTCAGAGAAGAAGAGACCAGATGACATTAGTTAGAGAAGAGACCAGAGGACATTAGTTAGAGAAGAAGAGACCAGATGACATTACTTAGAGAAGAAGAGACCAGATGACGTTACTTAGAGAAGAGTACACCAGATGACATTAGTTAGAGAAGAAGAGACCAGATGACATTAGTTAGAGAAGAGGAGACCAGATGACATTAGTTAGAGAACAGGAGACCAGATGACATTAGTTAGAGAAGAGGAGACCAGATGACATTACTTAGAGAAGAAGAGACCATATGACGTTACTTAGAGAAGAGTACACCAGATGACATTAGTTAGAGAAGAAGAGACCAGATGACATTAGTTAGAGAAGAGGAGACCAGATGACATTAGTTAGAGAACAGGAGACCAGATGACATTAGTTAGAGAAGAGGAGACCAGATGACATTAGTTAGAGAAGAGGACACCAGATGACATTAGTTAGAGAAGAGGATACCAGATGACATTAGGTAGAGAAGAGGAGACCAAAATGACATTAGTTAGAGAAGAGGACATCAGAGGCCAATTTATTTAGAGACGAAGAGACCAGATGACATTATTTAGAGGAGACGAGATGACATTAGGTAGAGAAAAGGAAACCAGATGACATTAGTTGGAGAAGATGACATCAGATGACATTAGTTAGAGATGAAGAGGCCACATGACATTTGTTAGAGGAGACCAGCTGACAATAGTTAGAGAAGAAGAGACCAGATGACATTAGGTAGAGAAGAGGACATCAGATGAGATTAGGTAGAGAAGAAGGGACCAAGATGACTTTAGTTAGAGAAGAGGACATCAGATGCTATTTGTTAGAGATGAAGAGGACACCAGATGACATTAGTTAGAGAGGAGACCAGATGACAGTAGTTAGAGAAGAATAGGCTAGATGACATTAGTTAGAGAAGAGGACACCAGATGACATTAGTTAGAGAAGAGGACACCAGATGACATTAGTTAGAGAAGAAACCAGATGACATTAGTTAGAGAAGAGGAGACCAGATGACATTAGTTAGAGAAGGAGAGACCAGATGACATTAGTTAGAGAAGAGGACATCAGAGGCCAATTTGTTAGAGACGAAGAGACCAGATGACATTATTTAGAGGAGACCAGATGACATCAATTAGAGAAGAGGAGACCAGATGACATTAGGTAGAGAAAAGGAGAACAGATGACATTAGTTGGAGAAGAGGACATCAGATGACATTAGTTAGAGATGAAGAGGCCACATGACATTTAATAGAGGAGACCAGCTGACAATAGTTTGAGAAGAAGAGACCAGATGACATTAGATAGAGAAGAGGACATCAGATGAGATTAGGTAGAGAAGAAGGGACCAAGATGACTTTAGTTAGAGAAGAGGACATTAGATGCTATTTGTTAGAGATGAAGAGGACACCAGATGACATTAGTTAGAGAGGAGACCAGATGATATTAGTTAGAGAAGAAGAGACCAGATGACATTACTTAGAGAAGAGGACACCAGATGACATTAGTTAGAGAAGAGGACATCAGATGCTATTTGTTAGAGATGAAGAGGACACCAGATGACATTATTTAGAGAGGACACCAGATGACATTAGTTAGAGAAGAGACCAGATGACATTAGTTAGAGAAGAGGACATCAGATGACATTAGTTAGAGAAGAAGAGACCAGATGACATTAGTTAGAGAAGGAGAGACCAGATGACATTAGTTAGAAAAGAGGAGACCAGATGACATTAAATAGAGAAGAGGAGACCATATGACATTAGGTAGAGAAAAGGGGACCAAATGACATTAGTTGGAGAAGAAGACATCAGATGACATTAGTTAGAGATGAAGAGACCACATGACATTAGGTAGAGAAAAGGACATCAGATGACATTCGGTAGAGAAGAAGGGACCAAGATGACTTTAGTTAGAGAAGAGGACATCAGATGCTATTTGTTAAAGATGAAGAGGACACCAGATGACATTAGTTAGAGAAGAGACCAGATGACGTTAGTTAGTGAAGAGGAGACCAGATGACATTAGTTAGAGAAGAAGAGACCAGATGACATTAGTTAGAGAAGAGGAGACCAGATGACATTAGTTAGAGAAGAAGAGACCAGATGACTTTAGTTAGAGAAGAGACCAGATGACATTAGTTAGAGAAGGGGACACCAGATGACATTAGTTAGAGAAGAGTAGACCAGATGACATTAGTTAGAGAAGAGGACATCAGATGCTATTTGTTAGAGATGAAGAGGACACCAGATGACATTAGTTAGAGAAGAGACCAGATGACGTTAGTTAGAGAAGATGACACCACATGACATTAGTTAGAGGAGACCAGCTGACATTTTTTAGAGAAGAAGAGACCAGATGACATTAGGTAGAGAAGAGGACATCAGATGACATTAGGTAGAGAAGAAGGGACCAAGATGACTTTAGTTAGAGAAGAGGACATCAGATGACATTAGTTAGAGAAGAGGACAGCAGATGACATTAGTTAGAGAAGAGGAGACCAGATGACATTAGTTAGAGAAGAAGAGACCAGATGACATTATTTAGAAGAGACCAGATGACATTAAATAGAGAAGAGGAGACCAGATGACATTACGTAGAGAACAGGAGACCAAATGACATTAGTTGGAGAAGAGGACATCAGATGACATTAGTTAGAGATGAAGAGACCACATGACATTAGGTAGAGAAAAGGACATCAGATGACATTCGGTAGAGAAGAAGTGACCAAGATGACTTTAGTTAGAGAAGAGGACATCAGATGCTATTTGTTAAAGATGAAGAGGACACCAGATGACATTAGTTAGAGAAGAGACCAGATGACGTTAGTTAGAGAAGAGGAGACCAGATGACATTAGTTACAGAAGAAGAGAACAGATGAAATTACTTAGAGAAGAAGATACCAGATTATGTTACTTAGAGAAGAGGAGACCAGATGAAATAAGTAAGTGAACAGGAGACCAGATGACATTAGTTAGAGAAGAAGAGACCGGATGACATTAGTTAGAGAACAGGAGACCAGATGACATTAGTTAGAGATGAAGAGACCACATGACATTAGGTAGAGAAAAGGACATCAGATGACATTCGGTAGAGAAGAAGGGACCAAGATGACTTTAGTTAGAGAAGAGGACATCAGATGCTATTTGTTAAAGATGAAGAGGACACCAGATGACATTAGTTAGAGAAGAGACAAGATGACGTTAGTTAGAGAAGAGGAGACCAGATGACATTAGTTACAGAAGAAGAGAACAGATGAAATTACTTAGAGAAGAAGATACCAGATTATGTTACTTAGAGAAGAGGAGACCAGATGAAGTAAGTAAGTGAACAGGAGACCAGATGACATTAGTTAGAGAAGAAGAGACCGGATGACATTAGTTAGAGAACAGGAGACCAGATGACATTAGTTAGAGATGAAGAGACCACATGACATTAGGTAGAGAAAAGGACATCAGATGACATTCGGTAGAGAAGAAGAGACCAGATGACATTAGTTAGAGAACAGGAGACCAGATGACATTAGTTAGAGAAGAGGAGACCAGATGACATTAGTTAGAGAAGAGGAGACCAGATGACATTAGTTACAGAGGAAGAGACCAGATGAAATTACTTAGAGAAGAAGATACCAGATTATGTTACTTAGAGAAGAGGAGACCAGATGAAATAAGTAAGTGAACAGGAGACCAGATGACATTAGTTAGAGAAGAAGAGACCAGATGACATTAGTTAGAGAACAGGAGACCAGATGACATTAGTTAGAGAAGAGGAGACCAGATGACATTACTTAGAGAAGAAGAGACCAGATGACGTTACTTAGAGAAGAGTAGACCAGATGACATTATTTATAGAAGAGGAGACCAGATGACATTAGTTAGAGAAGAAGAGACCAGATGACATCACTTAGAGAAGAAGAGACCAGATGACGTTACTTAGAGAAGAGTAGACAAGATGATGTTAGTTAGAGAAGAGGACACCAGATGACATTAGTTAGAGAAGAAGAGACCAGATGACATTACTTAGAGAAGAAGAGACCATATGACTTTACTTAGAGAAGAGTAAACCAGATGACATTAGTTAGAGAAGAGGAGACCAGATGACATTAGTTAGAGAAGAGGAGACCAGATGACATTAGTTAGAGAAGAGGAGACCAGATGACATAAGTAAGAGAACAGGAGACCAGATGACATTAGTTAGAGAAGAAGAGACCAGATGACATTAGTTAGAGAAGAGGAGACCAGATGACATTAGTTAGAGAAGAAGAGACCAGATGACATTAGTTAGAGAAGAGACCAGAGGACATTAGTTAGAGAAGGGGACACCAGATGACATTAGTTAGAGATGAAGAGACCAGATGACATTAGTTAGAGAAGAGGACACCAGATAACATTAGTTAGAGATGAAGAGGCCACATGACATTTGTTAGAGGAGAGACCAGAGGACATTAGTTAGAGAAGGGGACACCAGATGACATTAGTTAGAGAAGAAGAGACCAGATGACATTAGTTAGAGAAGAGACCAGAGGACATTAGTTAGAGAAGAAGAGACCAGATGACGTTAGTTAGAGAAGAGGACATCAGATGACATTAGTTAGAGAAGAAGAGACCAGATGACATTACTTAGAGAAGAAGAGACCAGATGACGTTACTTAGAGAAGAGTAGACCAGATGACATTAGTTATAGAAGAGGAGACCAGATGACATTAGTTAGAGAAGAAGAGACCAGATGACGTTACTTAGAGAAGAGTAGACCAGATGGCATTAGTTAGAGAAGTGGAGACCAGATGACATAAGTAAGAGAACACTAGACCAGATGACATTAGTTAGAGAAGAAGAGACCGGATGACATTAGTTAGAGAACAGGAGACCAGATGACATTAGTTAGAGAAGTGGAGACCAGATGACATTAGTTAGAGAAGAAGAGACCAGATGACATTAGTTAGGGAATAGGACACCAGATGATATTAGTTAGAGAAGAAGAGACCAGATGACATTACTTAGAGAAGAAGAGACCAGATGACGTTACTTCGAGAAGAGTACACCAGATGACATTAGTTAGAGAAGAAGAGACCAGATGACATTAGTTAGAGAAGAGGAGACCAGATGACATTAGTTAGAGAACAGGAGACCAGATGACATTAGTTAGAGAAGAGGAGACCAGATGACATTAGTTAGAGAAGAGGACACCAGATGACATTAGTTAGAGAAGAGGATACCAGATGACATTAGGTAGAGAAGAGGAGACCAAAATGACATTAGTTAGAGAAGAGGACATCAGAGGCCAATTTATTTAGAGACGAAGAGACCAGATGACATTATTTAGAGGAGACGAGATGACATTAGGTAGAGAAAAGGAAACCAGATGACATTAGTTGGAGAAGATGACATCAGATGACATTAGTTAGAGATGAAGAGGCCACATGACATTTGTTAGAGGAGACCAGCTGACAATAGTTAGAGAAGAAGAGACCAGATGACATTAGGTAGAGAAGAGGACATCAGATGAGATTAGGTAGAGAAGAAGGGACCAAGATGACTTTAGTTAGAGAAGAGGACATCAGATGCTATTTGTTAGAGATGAAGAGGACACCAGATGACATTAGTTAGAGAGGAGACCAGATGACAGTAGTTAGAGAAGAATAGGCTAGATGACATTAGTTAGAGAAGAGGACACCAGATGACATTAGTTAGAGAAGAGGACACCAGATGACATTAGTTAGAGAAGAAACCAGATGACATTAGTTAGAGAAGAGGAGACCAGATGACATTAGTTAGAGAAGGAGAGACCAGATGACATTAGTTAGAGAAGAGGACATCAGAGGCCAATTTGTTAGAGACGAAGAGACCAGATGACATTATTTAGAGGAGACCAGATGACATCAATTAGAGAAGAGGAGACCAGATGACATTAGGTAGAGAAAAGGAGACCAGATGACATTAGTTGGAGAAGAGGACATCAGATGACATTAGTTAGAGATGAAGAGGCCACATGACATTTAATAGAGGAGACCAGCTGACAATAGTTTGAGAAGAAGAGACCAGATGACATTAGATAGAGAAGAGGACATCAGATGAGATTAGGTAGAGAAGAAGGGACCAAGATGACTTTAGTTAGAGAAGAGGACATTAGATGCTATTTGTTAGAGATGAAGAGGACACCAGATGACATTAGTTAGAGAGGAGACCAGATGATATTAGTTAGAGAAGAAGAGACCAGATGACATTACTTAGAGAAGAGGACACCAGATGACATTAGTTAGAGAAGAGGACATCAGATGCTATTTGTTAGAGATGAAGAGGACATCAGATGACATTAGTTAGAGAGGACACCAGATGACATTAGTTAGAGAAGAGACCAGATGACATTAGTTAGAGAAGAGGACATCAGATGACATTAGTTAGAGAAGAAGAGACCAGATGACATTAGTTAGAGAAGGAGAGACCAGATGACATTAGTTAGAGAAGAGGAGACCAGATGACATTAAATAGAGAAGAGAAGACCAGATGACATTAGGTAGAGAAAAGGGGACCAAATGACATTAGTTGGAGAAAAGGACATCAGATGACATTCGGTAGAGAAGAAGGGACCAAGATGACTTTAGTTAGAGAAGAGGACATCAGATGCTATTTGTTAAAGATGAAGAGGACACCAGATGACATTAGTTAGAGAAGAGACCAGATGACGTTAGTTAGTGAAGAGGAGACCAGATGACATTAGTTACAGAAGAAGAGACCAGATGACATTAGTTAGAGAAGAGACCAGATGACATTAGTTAGAGAAGGGGACACCAGATGACATTAGTTAGAGAAGAGTAGACCAGATGACATTAGTTAGAGAAGAGGACATCAGATGCTATTTGTTAGAGATGAAGAGGACACCAGATGACATTAGTTAGAGAAGAGACCAGATGACGTTAGTTAGAGAAGATGACACCACATGACATTAGTTAGAGGAGACCAGCTGACATTTTTTAGAGAAGAAGAGACCAGATGACATTAGGTAGAGAAGAGGACATCAGATGACATTAGGTAGAGAAGAAGGGACCAAGATGACTTTAGTTAGTGAAGAGGACATCAGATGACATTAGTTAGAGAAGAGGACACCAGATGACATTAGTTAGAGAAGAGGAGAACAGATGACATTAGTTAGAGAAGAAGAGACCAGATGACATTATTTAGAGGAGACCAGATGACATTAAATAGAGAAGAGGAGACCAGATGACATTACGTAGAGAAAAGGAGACCAAATGACATTAGTTGGAGAAGAGGACATCAGATGACATTAGTTAGAGATGATGAGACAACATGACATTAGGTAGAGAAAAGGACATCAGATGACATTCGGTAGAGAAGAAGGGACCAAGATGACTTTAGTTAGAGAAGAGGACATCAGATGCTATTTGTTAAAGATGAAGAGGACACCAGATGACATTAGTTAGAGAAGAGACCAGATGACGTTAGTTACAGAAGAAGAGACCAGATGACATTAGGTAGAGAAGAAGATACCAGATGATGTTACTTAGAGAAGAGGAGACCAGATGATGTTACTTAGAGAAGAGGAGACCAGATGACATAAGTAAGAGAACAGGAGACCAGATGACATTAGTTAGAGAAGAGACCAGAGGACATTAGTTAGAGAAGAGGACACCAGATGACATTAGTTAGAGAAGAAGAGACCAGATGACATTACTTAGAGAAGAAGAGACCAGATGACGTTACTTAGAGAAGAGTAGACCAGATGTCATTAGTTATAGAAGAGGAGACCAGATGACATTAGTTAGAGAAGAAGAGACCAGATGACATTACTTAGAGAAGAAGAGACCAGATGACGTTACTTAGAGAAGAGTACACAAGATGACTTTAGTTAGAGAAGAGGACACCAGATGACATTAGTTAGAGAAGAGGACACCAGATGACATTAGTTAGAGAAGAAGAGACCAGATGACATTACTTAGAGAAGAAGAGACCAAATGACGTTACTTAGAGAAGAGTAAACCAGATGACATTAGTTAGAGAAGAGGAGACCAGATGACATTAGTTAGAGAAGAGGAGACCAGATGACATTAGTTAGAGAAGAGGAGACCAGATGACATAAGTAAGAGAACAGGAGACCGGATGACATTAGTTAGAGAAGAAGAGACCAGATGACATTAGTTAGAGAAGAGGAGACCAGATGACATTAGTTAGAGAAGAAGAGACCACATGACTTTAGTTAGAGAAGAGACCAGATGACATTAGTTAGAGAAGGGGACACCAGATGACATTAGTTAGAGAAGAGTAGACCAGATGACATTAGTTAGAGAAGAGGACATCAGATGCTGTTTGTTAGAGATGAAGAGGACACCAGATGACATTAGTTAGAGAAGAGACCAGATGACGTTAGTTAGAGAAGAGGACACCACATGACATTAGTTAGAGGAGACCAGCTGACATTTTTTAGAGAAGAAGAGACCAGATGACATTAGGTAGAGAAGAGGACATCAGATGACATTAGGTAGAGAAGAAGGGACCAAGATGACTTTAGTTAGAGAAGAGGACATCAGATGACGTTAGTTAGAGAAGAGGACAGCAGATGACATTAGTTAGAGAAGAGGAGACCAGATGACATTAGTTAGAGAAGAAGAGACCAGATGACATTATTTAGAGGAGACCAGATGACATTAAATAGAGAAGAGGAGACCAGATGACATTACGTAGAGAAAAGGAGACCAAATGACATTAGTTGGAGAAGAGGACATCAGATGACATTAGTTAGAGATGAAGAGACCACATGACATTAGGTAGAGAAAAGGACATCAGATGACATTCGGTAGAGAAGAAGGGACCAAGATAACTTTAGTTAGAGAAGAGGACATCAGATGCTATTTGTTAAAGATGAAGAGGACACCAGATGACATTAGTTAGAGAAGAGACCAGATGACGTTAGTTAGAGAAGAGGAGACCAGATGACATTAGTTACAGAAGAAGAGACCAGATGAAATTACTTAGAGAAGAAGATACCAGATTATGTTACTTAGAGAAGAGGAGACCAGATGAAATAAGTAAGTGAACAGGAGACCAGATGACATTAGTTAGAGAAGAAGAGACCGGATGACATTAGTTAGAGAACAGGAGACCAGATGACATTAGTTAGAGAAGAGGAGACCAGATGACATTAGTTAGAGAAGAAGAGACCAGATGACATTAGTTAGAGAAGAGACCAGAGGACATTAGTTAGAGAAGAGGACACCATATGACATTAGTTAGAGAAGAATAGACCAGATGACATTACTTAGAGAAGAAGAGACCAGATGACGTTACTTAGAGAAGAGTAGACCAGATTACATTATTTATAGAAGAGGAGACCAGATGACATTAGTTAGAGAAGAAGAGACCAGATGACATCACTTAGAGAAGAAGAGACCAGATGACGTTACTTAGAGAAGAGGAGACCAGATGACATTAGTTAGAGAAGAAAAGACCAGATGACATTACTTAGAGAAGAAGAGACCAGATGACGTTAATTAGAGAAGAGTAAACCAGATGACATTAGTTAGAGAAGAGGAGACCAGATGACATTAGTTAGAGAAGAGGAGACCAGATGACATAAGTAAGAGAACAGGAGACCAGATGACATTAGTTAGAGAAGAAGAGACCAGATGACATTAGTTAGAGAAGAGGAGACCAGATGACATTAGTTAGAGAAGAAGAGACCAGATGACATTAGTTAGATAAGAGTAAAACAGATGAAATTAGTTATAGAAGAGGACACCAGATGCGATTAGTTATAGAAGTGGACACCAGATGACATTAGTTAGAGAAGAGGACACCAGATGAAATTAGTTAGAGAAGGGGACACCAGATGACATTAGTTAGAGAAGAAGAGGCCACATGACATTTAATAGAGGAGACCAGCTGACAATAGTTTGAGAAGAAGAGACCAGATGACATTAGATAGAGAAGAGGACATCAGATGAGATTAGGTAGAGAAGAAGGGACCAAGATGACTTTAGTTAGAGAAGAGGACATTAGATGCTATTTGTTAGAGATGAAGAGGACACCAGATGACATTAGTTAGAGAGGAGACCAGATGATATTAGTTAGAGAAGAAGAGACCAGATGACATTACTTAGAGAAGAGGACACCAGATGACATTAGTTAGAGAAGAGGACATCAGATGCTATTTGTTAGAGATGAAGAGGACATCAGATGACATTAGTTAGAGAGGACACCAGATGACATTAGTTAGAGAAGAGACCAGATGACATTAGTTAGAGAAGAGGACATCAGATGACATTAGTTAGAGAAGAAGAGACCAGATGACATTAGTTAGAGAAGGAGAGACCAGATGACATTAGTTAGAGAAGAGGAGACCAGATGACATTAAATAGAGAAGAGGAGACCAGATGACATTAGGTAGAGAAAAGGGGACCAAATGACATTAGTTGGAGAAAAGGACATCAGATGACATTCGGTAGAGAAGAAGGGACCAAGATGACTTTAGTTAGAGAAGAGGACATCAGATGCTATTTGTTAAAGATGAAGAGGACACCAGATGACATTAGTTAGAGAAGAGACCAGATGACGTTAGTTAGAGAAGGGGACACCAGATGACATTAGTTAGAGAAGAGTAGACCAGATGACATTAGTTAGAGAAGAGGACATCAGATGCTATTTGTTAGAGATGAAGAGGACACCAGATGACATTAGTTAGAGAAGAGACCAGATGACGTTAGTTAGAGAAGATGACACCACATGACATTAGTTAGAGGAGACCAGCTGACATTTTTTAGAGAAGAAGAGACCAGATGACATTAGGTAGAGAAGAGGACATCAGATGACATTAGGTAGAGAAGAAGGGACCAAGATGACTTTAGTTAGTGAAGAGGACATCAGATGACATTAGTTAGAGAAGAGGACACCAGATGACATTAGTTAGAGAAGAGGAGAACAGATGACATTAGTTAGAGAAGAAGAGACCAGATGACATTATTTAGAGGAGACCAGATGACATTAAATAGAGAAGAGGAGACCAGATGACATTACGTAGAGAAAAGGAGACCAAATGACATTAGTTGGAGAAGAGGACATCAGATGACATTAGTTAGAGATGATGAGACAACATGACATTAGGTAGAGAAAAGGACATCAGATGACATTCGGTAGAGAAGAAGGGACCAAGATGACTTTAGTTAGAGAAGAGGACATCAGATGCTATTTGTTAAAGATGAAGAGGACACCAGATGACATTAGTTAGAGAAGAGACCAGATGACGTTAGTTACAGAAGAAGAGACCAGATGACATTAGGTAGAGAAGAAGATACCAGATGATGTTACTTAGAGAAGAGGAGACCAGATGATGTTACTTAGAGAAGAGGAGACCAGATGACATAAGTAAGAGAACAGGAGACCAGATGACATTAGTTAGAGAAGAGACCAGAGGACATTAGTTAGAGAAGAGGACACCAGATGACATTAGTTAGAGAAGAAGAGACCAGATGACATTACTTAGAGAAGAAGAGACCAGATGACGTTACTTAGAGAAGAGTAGACCAGATGTCATTAGTTATAGAAGAGGAGACCAGATGACATTAGTTAGAGAAGAAGAGACCAGATGACATTACTTAGAGAAGAAGAGACCAGATGACGTTACTTAGAGAAGAGTACACAAGATGACTTTAGTTAGAGAAGAGGACACCAGATGACATTAGTTAGAGAAGAGGACACCAGATGACATTAGTTAGAGAAGAAGAGACCAGATGACATTACTTAGAGAAGAAGAGACCAAATGACGTTACTTAGAGAAGAGTAAACCAGATGACATTAGTTAGAGAAGAGGAGACCAGATGACATTAGTTAGAGAAGAGGAGACCAGATGACATTAGTTAGAGAAGAGGAGACCAGATGACATAAGTAAGAGAACAGGAGACCGGATGACATTAGTTAGAGAAGAAGAGACCAGATGACATTAGTTAGAGAAGAGGAGACCAGATGACATTAGTTAGAGAAGAAGAGACCACATGACTTTAGTTAGAGAAGAGACCAGATGACATTAGTTAGAGAAGGGGACACCAGATGACATTAGTTAGAGAAGAGTAGACCAGATGACATTAGTTAGAGAAGAGGACATCAGATGCTGTTTGTTAGAGATGAAGAGGACACCAGATGACATTAGTTAGAGAAGAGACCAGATGACGTTAGTTAGAGAAGAGGACACCACATGACATTAGTTAGAGGAGACCAGCTGACATTTTTTAGAGAAGAAGAGACCAGATGACATTAGGTAGAGAAGAGGACATCAGATGACATTAGGTAGAGAAGAAGGGACCAAGATGACTTTAGTTAGAGAAGAGGACATCAGATGACGTTAGTTAGAGAAGAGGACAGCAGATGACATTAGTTAGAGAAGAGGAGACCAGATGACATTAGTTAGAGAAGAAGAGACCAGATGACATTATTTAGAGGAGACCAGATGACATTAAATAGAGAAGAGGAGACCAGATGACATTACGTAGAGAAAAGGAGACCAAATGACATTAGTTGGAGAAGAGGACATCAGATGACATTAGTTAGAGTTGAAGAGACCACATGACATTAGGTAGAGAAAAGGACATCAGATGACATTCGGTAGAGAAGAAGGGACCAAGATAACTTTAGTTAGAGAAGAGGACATCAGATGCTATTTGTTAAAGATGAAGAGGACACCAGATGACATTAGTTAGAGAAGAGACCAGATGACGTTAGTTAGAGAAGAGGAGACCAGATGACATTAGTTACAGAAGAAGAGACCAGATGAAATTACTTAGAGAAGAAGATACCAGATTATGTTACTTAGAGAAGAGGAGACCAGATGAAATAAGTAAGTGAACAGGAGACCAGATGACATTAGTTAGAGAAGAAGAGACCGGATGACATTAGTTAGAGAACAGGAGACCAGATGACATTAGTTAGAGAAGAGGAGACCAGATGACATTAGTTAGAGAAGAAGAGACCAGATGACATTAGTTAGAGAAGAGACCAGAGGACATTAGTTAGAGAAGAGGACACCATATGACATTAGTTAGAGAAGAATAGACCAGATGACATTACTTAGAGAAGAAGAGACCAGATGACGTTACTTAGAGAAGAGTAGACCAGATTACATTATTTATAGAAGAGGAGACCAGATGACATTAGTTAGAGAAGAAGAGACCAGATGACATCACTTAGAGAAGAAGAGACCAGATGACGTTACTTAGAGAAGAGGAGACCAGATGACATTAGTTAGAGAAGAAAAGACCAGATGACATTACTTAGAGAAGAAGAGACCAGATGACGTTAATTAGAGAAGAGTAAACCAGATGACATTAGTTAGAGAAGAGGAGACCAGATGACATTAGTTAGAGAAGAGGAGACCAGATGACATAAGTAAGAGAACAGGAGACCAGATGACATTAGTTAGAGAAGAAGAGACCAGATGACATTAGTTAGAGAAGAGGAGACCAGATGACATTAGTTAGAGAAGAAGAGACCAGATGACATTAGTTAGATAAGAGTAAAACAGATGAAATTAGTTATAGAAGAGGACACCAGATGCGATTAGTTATAGAAGTGGACACCAGATGACATTAGTTAGAGAAGAGGACACCAGATGAAATTAGTTAGAGAAGGGGACACCAGATGACATTAGTTAGAGAAGAAGAGACCAGATGACATTATTTAGAGGAGACAAGATGAAATTAGTTAGAGAAGAAGAGACCAGATGACGTTAGTTAAAGAAGAGGACATCAGATGACATTAGTTAGAGAAGAAGACCAGATGACAATACTTAGAGAAGAGTAGACAAGATGACATTAGGTAGAGAAGAGGACACCAGATGACATTAGGTAGAGAAGAAGAGACCAAGATGACATTAGTTAGAGAAGAAGAGACCAGATGACATTATTTAGAGGAGACCAGATGACATTAAATAGAGAAGAGGAGACCAGATGACATTAGGTAGAGAAAAGGAGACCAAATGACATTAGTTGGAGAAGAGGACATCAGATGACATTAGTTAGAGATGAAGAGACCACATGACATTAGGTAGAGAAAAGGACATCAGATGACATTCGGTAGAGAAGAAGGGACCAAGATGACTTTAGTTAGAGAAGAGGACACCAGATGACATTAGTTAGAGAAGAGACCAGATGACGTTAGTTACAGAAGAAGACGCCAGATGACATTACTTAGAGAAGAAGATACCAGATGATGTTGATTAGAGAAGAGGAGACCAGATGACATAAGTAAGAGAAAAGGAGACCAGATGAAATTAGTTATAGAATAAGAGACCAGATGACGTTAGTTAGAGAAGAGGACATCAGATGACATTAGTTAGAGAAGAGGAGACCAGATGACATAAGTAAGAGAAGAGGAGACCAGATGACATTAGTTAGAGAAGAGGACATCAGATGCTATTTGTTAGAGATGAAGAGGACACCAGATGACATTAGTTAGAGAAGAAGAGACCAGATGACGTTAGTTAGAGAAGAGGACACCACATGACATTAGTTAGAGGAGACCAGCTGACATTTTTTAGAGAAGAAGAGACCAGATGACATTAGGTAGAGAAGAGGACATCAGATGACATTAGGTAGAGAAGAAGGGACCAAGATGACTTTAGTTAGAGAACAGGACATCAGATGACGTTAGTTAGAGAAGAGGACAGCAGATGACATTAGTTAGAGAAGAGGAGACCAGATGACATTAGTTAGAGAAGAAGAGACCAGATGACATTATTTAGAGGAGACCAGATGACATTAAATAGAGAATAGGAGACCAGATGACATTACGTAGAGAAAGGGAGACCAAATGACATTAGTTGGAGAAGAGGACATCAGATGACATTAGTTAGAGATGAAGAGACCACATGACATTAGGTAGAGAAAAGGACATCAGATGACATTCGGTAGAGAAGAAGGGACCAAGATGACTTTAGTTAGAGAAGAGGACATCAGATGCTATTTGTTAAAGATGAAGAGGACACCAGATGACATTAGTTAGAGAAGAGACCAGATGACGTTAGTTAAAGAAGATGAGACCAGATGACATTAGTTACAGAAGAAGAGACCAGATGAAATTACTTAGAGAAGAAGATACCAGATTATGTTACTTAGAGAAGAGGAGACCAGATGAAATAAGTAAGTGAACAGGAGACCAGATGACATTAGTTAGAGAAGAAGAGACCGGATGACATTAGTTAGAGAACAGGAGACCAGATGACATTAGTTAGAGAAGAGGAGACCAGATGACATTAGATAGAGAAGAAGAGACCAGAAGACATTAGTTAGAGAAGAGACCAGAGGACATTAGTTAGAGAAGAGGACACCAGATGACATTAGTTAGAGAAGAAGAGACCAGATGACATTACTTAGAGAAGAAGAGACCAGATGACGTTACTTAGAGAAGAGTAGACCAGATGACATTATTTATAGAAGAGGAGACCAGATGACATTAGTTAGAGAAGAAGAGACCAGATGACATCACTTAGAGAAGAAGAGACCAGATGACGTTACTTAGAGAAGAGTAGACAAGATGACGTTAGTTAGAGAAGAGGAGACCAGATGACATTAGTTAGAGAAGAGGACACCAGATGACATTAGTTAGAGAAGAAGAGACCAGATGACATTACTTAGAGAAGAAGAGACCAGATGACGTTACTTAGAGAAGAGTAAACCAGATGACATTAGTTAGAGAAGAGGAGACCAGATGACATTAGTTAGAGAAGAGGAGACCAGATGACATTAGTTAGAGAAGAGGAGACCAGATGACATAAGTAAGAGAACAGGAGACCAGATGACATTAGTTAGAGAAGAAGAGACCAGATGACATTAGTTAGAGAAGAGGAGACCAGATGACATTAGTTAGAGAAGAAGAGACCAGATGACATTAGTTACAGAAGAAGAGACCAGATGAAATTACTTAGAGAAGAAGATACCAGATTATGTTACTTAGAGAAGAGGAGACCAGATGAAATAAGTAAGTGAACAGGAGACCAGATGACATTAGTTAGAGAAGAAGAGACCAGATGACATTAGTTACAGAAGAAGAGACCAGATGACATTAGTTACAGAAGAAGATACCAGATTATGTTACTTAGAGAAGAGGAGACCAGATGAAATAAGTAAGTGAACAGGAGACCAGATGACATTAGTTAGAGAAGAAGAGAACGGATGACATTAGTTAGAGAACAGGAGACCAGATGACATTAGTTAGAGAAGAAGAGACCAGATGACATTAGTTAGAGAAGAGACCAGAGGACATTAGTTAGAGAAGAGGACACCAGATGACATTAGTTAGAGAAGAAGAGACCAGATGACATTACTTAGAGAAGAAGAGACCAGATGACGTTACTTAGAGAAGAGTAGACCAGATGACATTATTTATAGAAGAGGAGACCAGATGACATTAGTTAGAGAAGAAGAGACCAGATGACATCACTTAGAGAAGAAGAGACCAGATGACGTTACTTAGAGAAGAGTAGACAAGATGACGTTAGTTAGAGAAGAGGAGACCAGATGACATTAGTTAGAGAAGAGGACACCAGATGACATTAGTTAGAGAAGAAGAGACCAGATGACATTACTTAGAGAAGAAGAGACCAGATGACGTTACTTAGAGAAGAGTAGACCAGATGACATTAGTTAGAGAAGAGGAGACCAGGTGACATTAGTTAGAGAAGAGTAGACCAGATGACATTAGTTAGAGAAGAGGAGACCAGGTGACATTAGTTAGAGAAGAGGAGACCAGATGACATTAGTTAGAGAAGAGGAGACCAGATGACATAAGTAAGAGAACAGGAGACCAGATGACATTAGTTAGAGAAGAAGAGACCAGATGACATTAGTTAGAGAAGAGGAGACCAGATGACATTAGTTAGAGAAGAGGAGACCAGATGACATTATTTAGAGAAGAAGAGACCAGATGACATTGGTTAGATAAGAGTAAAACAGATGAAATTAGTTAGAGAAGAGGACACCAGATGCGATTAGTTATAGAAGTGGACACCAGATGACATTAGTTATAGAAGAGGACACCAGATGAAATTAGTTAGAGAAGGGGACACCAGATGACATTAGTTAGAGAAGAAGAGACCAGATGACATTATTTAGAGGAGACAAGATGACATTAGTTAGAGAAGAAGAGACCAGATGACGTTAGTTAGAGAAGAGGACATCAGATGACATTAGTTAGAGAAGAAGAGACCAGATGACATTATTTATAGAAGAGGAGACCAGATGACGTTAGTTAGAGAAGAGGAGACCAGATGACATTAGTTAGAGAAGAGTAGACCAGATGACATTATTTATAGAAGAGGAGACCAGATGACATTAGTTAGAGAAGAAGAGACCAGATGACATCACTTAGAGAAGAAGAGACCAGATGACGTTACTTAGAGAAGAGGAGACCAGATGACATAAGTAAGAGAACAGGAGACCAGATGACATTAGTTAGAGAAGAAGAGACCAGATGACATTAGTTAGAGAAGAGGAGACCAGATGACATTAGTTAGAGTAGAAGAGACCAGATGACATCACTTAGAGAAGAAGAGACCAGATGACGTTACTTAGAGAAGAGGAGACCAGATGACATAAGTAAGAGAACAGGAGACCAGATGACATTAGTTAGAGAAGAAGAGACCAGATGACATTAGTTAGAGAAGAGGAGACCAGATGACATTAGTTAAAGAAGAAGAGACCAGATGACATTAGTTAGAGAAGAGACCAGAGGACATTAGTTAGAGAAGAGGACACCATATGACATTAGTTAGAGAAGAAGAGACCAGATGACATTACTTAGAGAAGAAGAGACCAGATGACGTTACTTAGAGAAGAGTAGACCAGATGACATTATTTATAGAAGAGGAGACCAGATGACATTAGTTAGAGAAGAAGAGACCAGATGACATCACTTAGAGAAGAAGAGACCAGATGACGTTACTTAGAGAAGAGTAGACAAGATGACGTTAGTTAGAGAAGAGGAGACCAGATGACATTAGTTAGAGAAGAGTAGACCAGATGACATTATTTATAGAAGAGGAGACCAGATGACATTAGTTAGAGAAGAAGAGACCAGATGACATCACTTAGAGAAGAAGAGACCAGATGACGTAACTTAGAGAAGAGGAGACCAGATGACATAAGTAAGAGAACAGGAGACCAGATGACATTAGTTAGAGAAGAAGAGACCAGATGACATTAGTTAGAGAAGAGGAGACCAGATGACATTAGTTAGAGAAGAAGAGACCAGATGACATTAGTTAGAGAAGAGACCAGAGGACATTAGTTAGAGAAGGGGACACCAGATGACATTAGTTAGAGAAGAGGAGACCAGATGACATTATTTAGAGAAGAAGAGACCAGATGACATTAGTTAGATAAGAGTAAAACAGATGAAATTAGTTAGAGAAGAGGACACCAGATGCGATTAGCTATAGAAGTGGACACCAGATGACATTAGTTAGAGAAGAAGACACCAGATGAAATTAGTTAGAGAAGGGGACACCAGATGACATTAGTTAGAGAAGAAGAGACCAAATGACATTATTTAGAGGAGACAAGATGAAATTAGTTAGAGAAGAAGAGACCAGATGACGTTAGTTAGAGAAGACGACATCAGATGACATTAGTTAGAGAAGAAGAGACCAGATGACATTACTTAGAGAAGAGTAGACAAGATGACATTAGGTAGAGAAGAGGACACCAAATGACATTAGGTAGAGAAGAAGAGACCAAGATGACATTAGTTAGAGAAGAGGACAGCAGATGACATTAGTTAGAGACGAAGAGACCTGATGACTTTAGTTAGAGAAGAAGAGACCAGATGACATTATTTAGAGGAGACCAGATGACATTAAATAGAGAAGAGGAGACCAGATGACATTAGGTAGAGAAAAGGAGACCAAATGACATTAGTTGGAGAAGAGGACATCAGATGACATTAGTTAGAGATGAAGAGACCACATGACATTAGGTAGAGAAAAGGACATCCGATGACATTCGGTAGAGAAGAAGGGACCAAGATGACTTTAGTTAGAGAAGAGGACATCAGATGCTATTTGTTAAAGATGAAGAGGACACCAGATGACATTAGTTAGAGAAGAGACCAGATGACGTTAGTTACAGAAGAAGACGCCAGATGACATTACTTAGAGAAGAAGATACCAGATGATGTTGCTTAGAGAAGAGGAGACCAGATGACATAAGTAAGAGAACAGGAGACCAGATGAAATTAGTTATAGAATAAGAGACCAGATGACGTTAGTTAGAGAAGAGGACATCAGATGACATTAGTTAGAGAAGAGGAGACCAGATGACATAAGTAAGAGAACAGGAGACCAGATGACATTAGTTAGAGAAGAGACCAGAGGACATTAGTTAGAGAAGAGGACATCAGATGCTATTTGTTAGAGATGAAGAGGACACCAGATGACATTAGTTAGAGAAGAGACCAGATGACGTTAGTTAGAGAAGAGGACACCACATGACATTAGTTAGAGGAGACCAGCTGACATTTTTTAGAGAAGAAGAGACCAGATGACATTAGGTGGAGAAGAGGACATCAGATGACATTAGGTAGAGAAGAAGGGACCAAGATGACTTTAGTTAGAGAACAGGACATCAGATGACGGTAGTTAGAGAAGAGGACAGCAGATGACATTAGTTAGCGAAGAGGAGACCAGATGACATTAGTTAGAGAAGAAGAGACCAGATGACATTATTTAGAGGAGACCAGATGACATTAAATAGAGAATAGGAGACCAGATGACATTACGTAGAGAAAGGGAGACCAAATGACATTAGTTGGAGAAGAGGACATCAGATGACATTAGTTAGAGATGAAGAGACCACATGACATTAGGTAGAGAAAAGGACATCAGATGACATTCGGTAGAGAAGAAGGGACCAAGATGACTTTAGTTAGAGAAGAGGACATCAGATGCTATTTGTTAAAGATGAAGAGGACACCAGATGACATTAGTTAGAGAAGAGACCAGATGACGTTAGTTAGAGAAGAGGAGACCAGATGACATTAGTTACAGAAGAAGAGACCAGATGGAATTACTTAGAGAAGAAGATACCAGATTATGTTACTTAGAGAAGAGGAGACCAGATGAAATAAGTAAGTGAACAGGAGACCAGATGACATTAGTTAGAGAAGAAGAGACCGGATGACATTAGTTAGAGAACAGGAGACCAGATGACATTAGTTAGAGAAGAGGAGACCAGATGACATTAGTTAGAGAAGAAGAGACCAGATGACATCACTTAGAGAAGAAGAGACCAGATGACGTTACTTAGAGAAGAGTAGACAAGATGACGTTAGTTAGAGAAGAGGAGACCAGATGACATTAGTTAGAGAAGAGGACACCAGATGACATTAGTTAGAGAAGAAGAGACCAGATGACATTACTTAGAGAAGAAGAGACCAGATGACGTTACTTAGAGAAGAGTAAACCAGATGACATTAGTTAGAGAAGAGGAGACCAGATGACATTAGTTAGAGAAGAGGAGACCAGATGACATTAGTTAGAGAAGAGGAGACCAGATGACATAAGTAAGAGAACAGGAGACCAGATGACATTAGTTAGAGAAGAAGAGACCAGATGACATTAGTTAGAGAAGAGGAGACCAGATGACATTAGTTAGAGAAGAGTAGACCAGATGACATTATTTATAGAAGAGGAGACCAGATGACATTAGTTAGAGAAGAAGAGACCAGATGACATCACTTAGAGAAGAAGAGACCAGATGACGTTACTTAGAGAAGAGTAGACAAGATGACGTTAGTTAGAGAAGAGGAGACCAGATGACATTAGTTAGAGAAGAGTAGACCAGATGACATTATTTATAGAAGAGGAGACCAGATGACATTAGTTAGAGAAGAAGAGACCAGATGACATCACTTAGAGAAGAAGAGACCAGATGACGTTACTTAGAGAAGAGGAGACCAGATGACATAAGTAAGAGAACAGGAGACCAGATGACATTAGTTAGAGAAGAAGAGACCAGATGACATTAGTTAGAGAAGAGGAGACCAGATGACATTAGTTAGAGAAGAAGAGACCAGATGACATTAGTTAGAGAAGAGACCAGAGGACATTAGTTAGAGAAGGGGACACCAGATGACATTAGTTAGAGAAGAGGAGACCAGATGACATTATTTAGAGAAGAAGAGACCAGATGACATTAGTTAGATAAGAGTAAAACAGATGAAATTAGTTAGAGAAGAGGACACCAGATGCGATTAGCTATAGAAGTGGACACCAGATGACATTAGTTAGAGAAGAAGACACCAGATGAAATTAGTTAGAGAAGGGGACACCAGATGACATTAGTTAGAGAAGAAGAGACCAAATGACATTATTTAGAGGAGACAAGATGAAATTAGTTAGAGAAGAAGAGACCAGATGACGTTAGTTAGAGAAGACGACATCAGATGACATTAGTTAGAGAAGAAGAGACCAGATGACATTACTTAGAGAAGAGTAGACAAGATGACATTAGGTAGAGAAGAGGACACCAAATGACATTAGGTAGAGAAGAAGAGACCAAGATGACATTAGTTAGAGAAGAGGACATCAGAGGCCATTTGTTAGAGACGAAGAGACCTGATGACTTTAGTTAGAGAAGAAGAGACCAGATGACATTATTTAGAGGAGACCAGATGACATTAAATAGAGAAGAGGAGACCAGATGACATTAGGTAGAGAAAAGGAGACCAAATGACATTAGTTGGAGAAGAGGACATCAGATGACATTAGTTAGAGATGAAGAGACCACATGACATTAGGTAGAGAAAAGGACATCCGATGACATTCGGTAGAGAAGAAGGGACCAAGATGACTTTAGTTAGAGAAGAGGACATCAGATGCTATTTGTTAAAGATGAAGAGGACACCAGATGACATTAGTTAGAGAAGAGACCAGATGACGTTAGTTACAGAAGAAGACGCCAGATGACATTACTTAGAGAAGAAGATACCAGATGATGTTGCTTAGAGAAGAGGAGACCAGATGACATAAGTAAGAGAACAGGAGACCAGATGAAATTAGTTATAGAATAAGAGACCAGATGACGTTAGTTAGAGAAGAGGACATCAGATGACATTAGTTAGAGAAGAGGAGACCAGATGACATAAGTAAGAGAACAGGAGACCAGATGACATTAGTTAGAGAAGAGACCAGAGGACATTAGTTAGAGAAGAGGACATCAGATGCTATTTGTTAGAGATGAAGAGGACACCAGATGACATTAGTTAGAGAAGAGACCAGATGACGTTAGTTAGAGAAGAGGACACCACATGACATTAGTTAGAGGAGACCAGCTGACATTTTTTAGAGAAGAAGAGACCAGATGACATTAGGTGGAGAAGAGGACATCAGATGACATTAGGTAGAGAAGAAGGGACCAAGATGACTTTAGTTAGAGAACAGGACATCAGATGACGTTAGTTAGAGAAGAGGACAGCAGATGACATTAGTTAGCGAAGAGGAGACCAGATGACATTAGTTAGAGAAGAAGAGACCAGATGACATTATTGAGAGGAGACCAGATGACATTAAATAGAGAATAGGAGACCAGATGACATTACGTAGAGAAAGGGAGACCAAATGACATTAGTTGGAGAAGAGGACATCAGATGACATTAGTTAGAGATGAAGAGACCACATGACATTAGGTAGAGAAAAGGACATCAGATGACATTCGGTAGAGAAGAAGGGACCAAGATGACTTTAGTTAGAGAAGAGGACATCAGATGCTATTTGTTAAAGATGAAGAGGACACCAGATGACATTAGTTAGAGAAGAGACCAGATGACGTTAGTTAGAGAAGAGGAGACCAGATGACATTAGTTACAGAAGAAGAGACCAGATGAAATTACTTAGAGAAGAAGATACCAGATTATGTTACTTAGAGAAGAGGAGACCAGATGAAATAAGTAAGTGAACAGGAGACCAGATGACATTAGTTAGAGAAGAAGAGACCGGATGACATTAGTTAGAGAACAGGAGACCAGATGACATTAGTTAGAGAAGAGGAGACCAGATGACATTAGTTAGAGAAGAAGAGACCAGATGACATCACTTAGAGAAGAAGAGACCAGATGACGTTACTTAGAGAAGAGTAGACAAGATGACGTTAGTTAGAGAAGAGGAGACCAGATGACATTAGTTAGAGAAGAGGACACCAGATGACATTAGTTAGAGAAGAAGAGACCAGATGACATTACTTAGAGAAGAAGAGACCAGATGACGTTACTTAGAGAAGAGTAAACCAGATGACATTAGTTAGAGAAGAGGAGACCAGATGACATTAGTTAGAGAAGAGGAGACCAGATGACATTAGTTAGAGAAGAGGAGACCAGATGACATAAGTAAGAGAACAGGAGACCAGATGACATTAGTTAGAGAAGAAGAGACCAGATGACATTAGTTAGAGAAGAGGAGACCAGATGACATTAGTTAGAGAAGAAGAGACCAGATGACATTAGTTACAGAAGAAGAGACGAGATGAAATTACTTAGAGAAGAATATACCAGATTATGTTACTTAGAGAAGAGGAGACCAGATGAAATAAGTAAGTGAACAGGAGACCAGCTGACATTTTTTAGAGAAGAAGAGACCAGATGACATTAGGTGGAGAAGAGGACATCAGATGACATTAGGTAGAGAAGAAGGGACCAAGATGACTTTAGTTAGAGAACAGGACATCAGATGACGTTAGTTAGAGAAGAGGACAGCAGATGACATTAGTTAGTGAAGAGGAGACCAGATGACATTAGTTAGAGAAGAAGAGACCAGATGACATTATTTAGAGGAGACCAGATGACATTAAATAGAGAATAGGAGACCACATGACATTACGTAGAGAAAGGGAGACCAAATGACATTAGTTGGAGAAGAGGACATCAGATGACATTAGTTAGAGATGAAGAGACCACATGACATTAGGTAGAGAAAAGGACATCAGATGACATTCGGTAGAGAAGAAGGGACCAAGATGACTTTAGTTAGAGAAGAGGACATCAGATGCTATTTGTTAAAGATGAAGAGGACACCAGATGACATTAGTTAGAGAAGAGACCAGATGACGTTAGTTAGAGAAGAGGAGACCAGATGACATTAGTTACAGAAGAAGAGACCAGATGAAATTACTTAGAGAAGAAGATACCAGATTATGTTACTTAGAGAAGAGGAGACCAGATGAAATAAGTAAGTGAACAGGAGACCAGATGACATTAGTTAGAGAAGAAGAGACCGGATGACATTAGTTAGAGAACAGGAGACCAGATGACATTAGTTAGAGAAGAGGAGACCAGATGACATTAGTTAGAGAAGAAGAGACCAGATGACATCACTTAGAGAAGAAGAGACCAGATGACGTTACTTAGAGAAGAGTAGACAAGATGACGTTAGTTAGAGAAGAGGAGACCAGATGACATTAGTTAGAGAAGAGGACACCAGATGACATTAGTTAGAGAAGAAGAGACCAGATGACATTACTTAGAGAAGAAGAGACCAGATGACGTTACTTAGAGAAGAGTAAACCAGATGACATTAGTTAGAGAAGAGGAGACCAGATGACATTAGTTAGAGAAGAGGAGACCAGATGACATTAGTTAGAGAAGAGGAGACCAGATGACATAAGTAAGAGAACAGGAGACCAGATGACATTAGTTAGAGAAGAAGAGACCAGATGACATTAGTTAGAGAAGAGGAGACCAGATGACATTAGTTAGAGAAGAAGAGACCAGATGACATTAGTTACAGAAGAAGAGACGAGATGAAATTACTTAGACAAGAATATACCAGATTATGTTACTTAGAGAAGAGGAGACCAGATGAAATAAGTAAGTGAACAGGAGACCAGATGACATTAGTTAGAGAAGAAGAGACCAGATGACATTAGTTACAGAAGAAGAGACCAGATGAAATTACTTAGAGAAGAAGATACCAGATTATGTTACTTAGAGAAGAGGAGACCAGATGAAATAAGTAAGTGAACAGGAGACCAGATGACATTAGTTAGAGAAGAAGAGAACGGATGACATTAGTTAGAGAACAGGAGACCAGATGACATTAGTTAGAGAAGAGGAGACCAGATGACATTAGTTAGAGAAGAAGAGACCAGATGACATTAGTTAGAGAAGAGACCAGAGGACATTAGTTAGAGAAGAGGACACCAGATGACATTAGTTAGAGAAGAAGAGACCAGATGACATTACTTAGAGAAGAAGAGACCAGATGACGTTACTTAGAGAAGAGTAGACCAGATGACATTATTTATAGAAGAGGAGACCAGATGACATAAGTTAGAGAAGAAGAGACCAGATGACATCACTTAGAGAAGAAGAGACCAGATGACGTTACTTAGAGAAGTGTAGACAAGATGACGTTAGTTAGAGAAGAGGAGACCAGATGACATTAGTTAGAGAAGAGGACACCAGATGACATTAGTTAGAGAAGAAGAGACCAGATGACATTACTTAGAGAAAAAGAGACCAGATGACGTTACTTAGAGAAGAGTAAACCAGATGACATTAGTAAGATAAGAAGAGACCAGATGACATTACTTAGAGAAGAGTAGACCAGATGACATTAGTTCGAGAAGAGGAGACCAGATGACATTAGTTAGAGAAGAGGAGACCAGATGACATTAGTTAGAGAAGAGGAGACCAGATGACATAAGTAAGAGAACAGGAGACCAGATGACATTAGTTAGAGAAGAAGAGACCAGATGACATTAGTTAGAGAAGAGGAGACCAGATGACATTAGTTAGAGAAGAAGAGACCAGATGACATTAGTTAGAGAAGAGACCAGAGGACATTAGTTAGAGAAGGGGACACCAGATGACATTAGTTAGAGAAGAGGAGACCAGATGACATTATTTAGAGAAGAAGAGACCAGATGACATTGGTTAGATAAGAGTAAAACAGATGAAATTAGTTAGAGAAGAGGACACCAGATGCGATTAGTTATAGAAGTGGACACCAGATGACATTAGTTAGAGAAGAGGACACCAGATGAAATTAGTTAGAGAAGGGGACACCAGATGACATTAGTTAGAGAAGAAGAGACCAGATGACATTATTTAGAGCAGACAAGATGACATTAGTTAGAGAAGGAGAGACCAGATGACGTTAGTTAGAGAAGAGGACATCAGATGACATTAGTTAGAGAAGAAGAGACCAGATGACATTACTTAGAGAAGAGTAGACAAGATGACATTAGGTAGAGAAGAGGACACCAGATGACATTAGGTAGAGAAGAAGAGACCAAGATGACATTAGTTAGAGAAGAGGACATCAGAGGCCAATTGTTAGAGACGAAGAGACCTGATGACTTTAGTTAGAGAAGAAGAGACCAGATGACATATTTAGAGGAGACCAGATGACATTAAATAGAGAAGAGGAGACCAGATGACATTATGTAGAGAAAAGGAGACCAAATGACATTAGTTGGAGAAGAGGACAGCAGATGACATTAGTTAGAGATGAAGAGACCACATGACATTAGGTAGAGAAAAGGACATCAGATGACATTCGGTAGAGAAGAAGGGACCAAGATGACTTTAGTTAGAGAAGAGGACATCAGATGCTATTTGTTAAAGATGAAGAGGACACCAGATGACATTAGTTAGAGAAGAGACCAGATGACGTTAGTTACAGAAGAAGACGCCAGATGACATTACTTAGAGAAGAAGATACCAGATGATGTTGCTTAGAGAAGAGGAGACCAGATGACATAAGTAAGAGAACAGGAGACCAGATGAAATTAGTTATAGAATAAGAGACCAGATGACGTTAGTTAGAGAAGAGGACATCAGATGACATTAGTTAGAGAAGAGGAGACCAGATGACATAAGTAAGAGAACAGGAGACCAGATGACATTAGTTAGAGAAGAGGACATCAGATGCTATTTGTTAGAGATGAAGAGGAAACCAGATGACATTAGTTAGAGAAGAGACCAGATGACGTTAGTTAGAGAAGAGGACACCACATGACATTAGTTAGAGGAGACCAGCTGACATTTTTTAGAGAAGAAGAGACCAGATGACATTAGGTAGAGAAGAGGACATCAGATGACATTAGGTAGAGAAGAAGGGACCAAGATGACTTTAGTTAGAGAAGAGGACATCAGATGACGATAGTTAGAGAAGAGGACAGCAGATGACATTAGTTAGAGAAGAGGAGACCAGATGACATTAGTTAGAGAAGAAGAGACCAGATGACATTATTTAGAGGAGACCAGATGACATTAAATAGAGAAGAGGAGACCAGATGACATTACGTAGAGAAAAGGAGACCAAATGACATTAGTTGGAGAAGAGGACATCAGATGACATTAGTTAGAAATGAAGAGACCACATGACATTAGGTAGAGAAAAGGACATCAGATGACATTCGGTAGAGAAGAAGTGACCAAGATGACTTTAGTTAGAGAAGAGGACATCAGATGCTATTTGTTAAAGATGAAGAGGACACCAGATGACATTAGTTAGAGAAGAGACCAGATGACGTTAGTTAGAGAAGAGGAGACCAGATGACATTAGTTACAGAAGAAGAGACCAGATGAAATTACTTAGAGAAGAAGATACCAGATTATGTTACTTAGAGAAGAGGAGACCAGATGAAATAAGTAAGTGAACAGGAGACCAGATGACATTAGTTAGAGAAGAAGAGACCGGATGACATTAGTTAGAGAACAGGAGACCAGATGACATTAGTTAGAGAAGAGGAGACCAGATGACATTAGTTAGAGAAGAGGAGACCAGATGACATAAGTAAGAGAACAGGACACCAGATGACATTAGTTAGAGAAGAAGAGACCAGATGACATTAGTTACAGAAGAAGAGACCAGATGAAATTACTTAGAGAAGAAGATACCAGATTATGTTACTTAGAGTAGAGGAGACCAGATGAAATAAGTAAGTGAACAGGAGACCAGATGACATTAGTTAGAGAAGAAGAGACCAGATGACATTAGTTACAGAAGAAGAGACCAGATGAAATTACTTAGAGAAGAAGATACCAGATTATGTTACTTAGAGAAGAGGAGACCAGATGAAATAAGTATGAGAACAGGAGACCAGATGACATTAGTTAGAGAAGAAGAGACCGGATGACATTAGTTAGAGAACAGGAGACCAGATGACATTAGTTAGAGAAGAGGAGACCAGATGACATTAGTTAGAGAAGAGGAGACCAGATGACATAAGTAAGAGAACAGGACACCAGATGACATTAGTTAGAGAAGAAGAGACCAGATGACATTAGTTACAGAAGAAGAGACCAGATGAAATTACTTAGAGAAGAAGATACCAGATTATGTTACTTAGAGTAGAGGAGACCAGATGAAATAAGTAAGTGAACAGGAGACCAGATGACATTAGTTAGAGAAGAAGAGACCAGATGACATTAGTTACAGAAGAAGAGACCAGATGAAATTACTTAGAGAAGAAGATACCAGATTATGTTACTTAGAGAAGAGGAGACCAGATGAAATAAGTATGAGAACAGGAGACCAGATGACATTAGTTAGAGAAGAAGAGACCGGATGACATTAGTTAGAGAACAGGAGACCAGATGACATTAGTTAGAGAAGAGGAGACCAGATGACATTAGTTAGAGAAGAAGAGACCAGATGACATTAGTTAGAGAAGAGACCAGAGGACATTAGTTAGAGAAGAGGACACCAGATGACATTAGTTAGAGAAGAAGAGACCAGATGACATTACTTAGAGAAGAAGAGACCAGATGAGGTTACTTAGAGAAGAGTAGACCAGATGACATTATTTATAGAAGAGGAGACCAGATGACATTAGTTAGAGAAGAAGAGACCAGATGACATCACTTAGAGAAAAAGAGACCAGATGACGTTACTTAGAGAAGAGTAGACAAGATGACATTAGTTAGAGAAGAGGAGACCAGATGACATTAGTTAGAGAAGAGGACACCAGATGACATTAGTTAGAGAAGAAGAGACCAGATGACATTACTTAGAGAAGAAGAGACCAGATGACGTTACTTAGAGAAGAGTAAACCAGATGACATTAGTTAGAGAAGAAGAGACCAGATGACATTACTTAGAGAAGAAGAGACCAGATGACGTTACTTAGAGAAGAGTAGACCAGATGACATTAGTTAGAGAAGAGGAGACCAGATGACATTAGTTAAGGAAGAGGAGACCAGATGACATTAGTTAGAGAAGAGGAGATCAGATGACATAAGTAAGAGAACAGGAGACCAGATGACATTAGTTAGAGAAGAAGAGACCAGATGACATTAGTTAGAGAAGAGGAGACCAGATGACATTAGTTAGAGAAGAAGAGACCAGATGACATTAGTTAGAGAAGAGACCAAAGGACATTAGTTAGAGAAGGGGACACCAGATGACATTAGTTAGAGAAGAGGAGACCAGATGACATTATTTAGAGAAGAAGAGACCAGATGACATTAGTTAGATAAGAGTAAAACAGATGAAATTAGTTAGAGAAGAGGACACCAGATGCGATTAGTTATAGAAGTGGACACCAGATGACATTAGTTAGAGAAGAGGACACCAGATGAAATTAGTTAGAGAAGGGGACACCAGATGACATTAGTTAGAGAAGAAGAGACCAGATGACATTATTTGGAGGAGACAAGATGACATTAGTTAGAGAAGAAGAGACCAGATGACGTTAGTTAGAGAAGAGGACATCAGATGACATTAGTTAGAGAAGAAGAGACCAGATGACATTACTTAGAGAAGAGTAGACAAGATGACATTAGGTAGAGAAGAGGACACCAGATGACATTAGGTAGAGAAGAAGAGACCAAGATGACATTAGTTAGAGGAGACCAGATGACATTAAATAGAGAAGAGGAGACCAGATGACATTAGGTAGAGAAAAGGAGACCAAATGACATTAGTTGGAAAAGAGGACAGCAGATGACATTAGTTAGAGATGAAGAGACCACATGACATTAGGTAGAGAAAAGGACATCAGATGACATTCGGTAGAGAAGAAGGGACCAAGATGACTTTAGTTAGAGAAGAGGACATCAGATGCTATTTGTTAAAGATGAAGAGGACACCAGATGACATTAGTTAGAGAAGAGACCAGATGACGTTAGTTACAGAAGAAGACGCCAGATGACATTACTTAGAGATGAAGATACCAGATGATGTTGCTTAGAGAAGAAGATACCAGATTATGTTACTTAGAGAAGAGGAGACCAGATGAAATAAGTAAGTGAACAGGAGACCAGATGACATTAGTTAGAGAAGAAGAGACCGGATGACATTAGTTAGAGAACAGGAGACCAGATGACATTAGTTAGAGAAGAGGAGACCAGATGACATTAGTTAGAGAAGAAGAGACCAGATGACATTAGTTAGAGAAGAGACCGGAGGACATTAGTTAGAGAAGAGGACACCAGATGACATTAGTTAGAGAAGAGGAGACCAGATGACATTAGTTAGAGAAGAGGAGACCAGATGACATAAGTAAGAGAACAGGAGACAAGATGACATTAGTTAGAGAAGAAGAGACCAGATGACATTAGTTAGAGAAGAGGAGACCAGATGACATTAGTTAGAGAAGAAGAGACCAGATGACATTAGTTAGAGAAGAGACCAGAGGACATTAGTTAGATAAAAGGACACCAGATGACATTAGTTAGAGAAGAGTAGACCAGATGACATTAGTTAGAGAAGAGGACATCAGATGCTATTTGTTAGAGATGAAGAGGACACCAGATGACATTAGTTAGAGAAGAGACCAGATGACGTTAGTTAGAGAAGAGGACACCACATGACATTAGTTAGAAGAGACCAGCTGACATTTTTTAGAGAAGAAGAGACCAGATGACATTAGGTAGAGAAGAGGACATCAGATGACATTAGGTAGAGAAGAAGGGACCAAGATGACTTTAGTTAGAGAAGAGGACATCAGATGACGTTAGTTAGAGAAGAGGACAGCAGATGACATTAGTTAGAGAAGAGGAGACCAGATGACATTAGTTAGAGAAGAAGAGACCAGATGACATTATTTAGAGGAGACCAGATGACATTAAATAGAGAAGAGGAGACCAGATGACATTACGTAGAGAAAAGGAGACCAAATGACATTAGTTGGAGAAGAGGACATCAGATGACATTAGTTAGAGATGAAGAGACCACATGACATTAGGTAGAGAAAAGGACATCAGATGACATTCGGTAGAGAAGAAGGGACCAAGATGACTTTAGTTAGAGAAGAGGACATCAGATGCTATTTGTTAAAGATGAAGAGGACACCAGATGACATTAGTTAGAGAAGAGACCAGATGACGTTAGTTAGAGAAGAGGACACCAGATGACATTAGTTACAGAAGAAGAGACCAGATGAAATTACTTAGAGAAGAAGATACCAGATTATGTTACTTAGAGAAGAGGAGACCAGATGAAATAAGTAAGTGAACAGGAGACCAGATGACATTAGTTAGAGAAGAAGAGACCGGATGACATTAGTTAGAGAACAGGAGACCAGATGACATTAGTTAGAGAAGAGGAGACCAGATGACATTAGTTAGAGAAGAAGAGACCAGATGACATTACTTAGAGAAGAAGATACCAGATTATGTTACTTAGAGTAGAGGAGACCAGATGAAATAAGTAAGTGAACAGGAGACCAGATGACATTAGTTAGAGAAGAAGAGACCAGATGACATTAGTTACAGAAGAAGAGACCAGATGAAATTACTTAGAGAAGAAGATACCAGATTATGTTACTTAGAGAAGAGGAGACCAGATGAAATAAGTAAGTGAACAGGAGACCAGATGACATTAGTTAGAGAAGAAGAGACCGGATGACATTAGTTAGAGAACAGGAGACCAGATGACATTAGTTAGAGAAGAGGAGACCAGATGACATTAGTTAGAGAAGAAGAGACCAGATGACATTAGTTAGAGAAGAGACCGGAGGACATTAGTTAGAGAAGAGGACACCAGATGACATTAGTTAGAGAAGAAGAGACTAGATGACATTACTTAGAGAAGAAGAGACCAGATGACGTTACTTAGAGAAGAGTAGACCAGATGACATTATTTATAGAAGAGGAGACCAGATGACATTAGTTAGAGAAGAAGAGACCAGATGACATCACTTAGAGAAGAAGAGACCAGATGACGTTACTTAGAGAAGAGTAGACAAGATGACGTTAGTTAGAGAAGAGTAAACCAGATGACATTAGCTAGAGAAGAGGAGACCAGATGACATTAGTTAGAGAAGAGGAGACCAGATGACATTAGTTAGAGAAGAGGAGACCAGATGACATAAGTAAGAGAACAGGAGACAAGATGACATTAGTTAGAGAAGAAGAGACCAGATGACATTAGTTAGAGAAGAGGAGACCAGATGACATTAGTTAGAGAAGAAGAGACCAGATGACATTAGTTAGAGAAGAGACCAGAGGAAATTAGTTAGAGAAAAGGACACCAGATGACATTAGTTAGAGAAGAGTAGACCAGATGACATTAGTTAGAGAAGAGGACATCAGATGCTATTTGTTAGAGATGAAGAGGACACCAGATGACATTAGTTAGAGAAGAGACCAGATGACGTTAGTTAGAGAAGAGGACACCACATGACATTAGTTAGAGGAGACCAGCTGACATTTTTTAGAGAAGAAGAGACCAGATGACATTAGGTAGAGAAGAGACCAGAGGACATTAGTTAGATAAAAGGACACCAGATGACATTAGTTAGAGAAGAGTAGACCAGATGACATTAGTTAGAGAAGAGGACATCAGATGCTATTTGTTAGAGATGAAGAGGACACCAGATGACATTAGTTAGAGAAGAGACCAGATGACGTTAGTTAGAGAAGAGGAGACCAGATGACATTAGTTAGAGAAGAAGAGACCAGATGACATTAGTTAGAGAAGAGACCAGAGGACATTAGTTAGAGAAGAAGAGACCAGATGACATTAGTTAGAGAAGAGACCAGAGGACATTAGTTAGAGAAGAGGACACCAGATGACATTAGTTAGAGAAGAAGAGACCAGATGACATTACTTAGAGAAGAAGAGACCAGATGACGTTACTTAGAGAAGAGTAGACCAGATGACATTATTTATAGAAGAGGAGACCAGATGACATTAGTTAGAGAAGAAGAGACCAGATGACATCACTTAGAGAAGAAGAGACCAGATGACGTTACTTAGAGAAGAGTAGACAAGATGACGTTAGTTAGAGAAGAGGAGACCAGATGACATTAGTTAGAGAAGAGGACACCAGATGACATTAGTTAGAGAAGAAGAGACCAGATGACATTACTTAGAGAAGAAGAGACCAGATGACGTTACTTAGAGAAGAGGACACCACATGACATTAGTTAGAAGAGACCAGCTGACATTTTTTAGAGAAGAAGAGACCAGATGACATTAGGTAGAGAAGAGGACATCAGATGACATTAGGTAGAGAAGAAGGGACCAAGATGACTTTAGTTAGAGAAGAGGACATCAGATGACGTTAGTTAGAGAAGAGGACAGCAGATGACATTAGTTAGAGAAGAGGAGACCAGATGACATTAGTTAGAGAAGAAGAGACCAGATGACATTATTTAGAGGAGACCAGATGACATTAAATAGAGAAGAGGAGACCAGATGACATTACGTAGAGAAAAGGAGACCAAATGACATTAGTTGGAGAAGAGGACATCAGATGACATTAGTTAGAGATGAAGAGACCACATGACATTAGGTAGAGAAAAGGACATCAGATGACATTCGGTAGAGAAGAAGGGACCAAGATGACTTTAGTTAGAGAATAGGACATCAGATGCTATTTGTTAAAGATGAAGAGGACACCAGATGACATTAGTTAGAGAAGAGACCAGATGACGTTAGTTAGAGAAGAGGAGACCAGATGACATTAGTTTGAGAAGAGGAGACCAGATGACATTAGTTAGAGAAGAGGAGACCAGATGACATAAGTAAGAGAACAGGAGACCAGATGACATTAGTTAGAGAAGAAGAGACCAGATGACATTAGTTAGAGAAGAGGAGACCAGATGACATTAGTTAGAGAACAGGAGACCAGATGACATTAGTTAGAGAAGAGGAGACCAGATGACATTAGTTAGAGAAGAAGAGACCAGATGACATTAGTTAGAGAAGAGACCAGAGGACATTAGTTAGAGAAGAGGACACCAGATGACATTAGTTAGAGAAGAAGAGACCACATGACATTAGGTAGAGAAAAGGACATCAGATGACATTCGGTAGAGAAGAAGGGACCAAGATGACTTTAGTTAGAGAAGAGGACATCAGATGCTATTTGTTAAGATGAAGAGGACACCAGATGACATTAGTTAGAGAAGAGACCAGATGACGTTAGTTACAGAAGAAGACGCCAGATGACATTACTTAGAGAAGAAGATACCAGATGATGTTGCTTAGAGAAGAGGAGACCAGATGACATAAGTAAGAGAACAGGAGACCAGATGAAATTAGTTATAGAATAAGAGACCAGATGACGTTAGTTAGAAAAGAGGACAGCAGATGACATTAGTTAGAGAAGAGGAGACCAGATGACATTAGTTAGAGAAGAAGAGACCAGATGACATTATTTAGAGGAGACCAGATGACATTAAATAGAGAAGAGGAGACCAGATGACATTACGTAGAGAAAAGGAGACCAAATGACATTAGTTGGAGAAGAGGACATCAGATGACATTAGTTAGAGATGAAGAGACCACATGACATTAGGTAGAGAAAAGGACATCAGATGACATTCGGTAGAGAAGAAGGGACCAAGATGACTTTAGTTAGAGAAGAGGACATCAGATGCTATTTGTTAAAGATGAAGAGTACACCAGATGACATTAGTTAGAGAAGAGACCAGATGACGTTAGTTAGAGAAGAGGATACCAGATGACATTAGTTACAGAAGAAGAGACCAGATGAAATTACTTAGAGAAGAAGATACCAGATTATGTTACTTAGAGAAGAGGAGACCAGATGAAATAAGTAAGTGAACAGGAGACCAGATGACATTAGTTAGAGAAGAAGAGACCGGATGACATTAGTTAGAGAACAGGAGACCAGATGACATTAGTTAGAGAAGAGGAGACCAGATGACATTAGTTAGAGAAGAAGAGACCAGATGACATTACTTAGAGAAGAAGATACCAGATTATGTTACTTAGAGTAGAGGAGACCAGATGAAATAAGTAAGTGAACAGGAGACCAGATGACATTAGTTAGAGAAGAAGAGACCAGATGACATTAGTTACAGAAGAAGAGACCAGATGAAATTACTTAGAGAAGAAGATACCAGATTATGTTACTTAGAGAAGAGGAGACCAGATGAAATAAGTAAGTGAACAGGAGACCAGATGACATTAGTTAGAGAAGAAGAGACCGGATGACATTAGTTAGAGAACAGGAGACCAGATGACATTAGTTAGAGAAGAGGAGACCAGATGACATTAGTTAGAGAAGAAGAGACCAGATGACATTAGTTAGAGAAGAGACCGGAGGACATTAGTTAGAGAAGAGGACACCAGATGACATTAGTTAGAGAAGAAGAGACTAGATGACATTACTTAGAGAAGAAGAGACCAGATGACGTTACTTAGAGAAGAGTAGACCAGATGACATTATTTATAGAAGAGGAGACCATATGACATTAGTTAGAGAAGAAGAGACCAGATGACATCACTTAGAGAAGAAGAGACCAGATGACGTTACTTAGAGAAGAGTAGACAAGATGACGTTAGTTAGAGAAGAGTAAACCAGATGACATTAGTTAGAGAAGAGGAGACCAGATGACATTAGTTAGAGAAGAGGAGACCAGATGACATTAGTTAGAGAAGAGGAGACCAGATGACATAAGTAAGAGAACAGGAGACAAGATGACATTAGTTAGAGAAGAAGAGACCAGATGACATTAGTTAGAGAAGAGGAGACCAGATGACATTAGTTAGAGAAGAAGAGACCAGATGACATTAGTTAGAGAAGAGACCAGAGGACATTAGTTAGAGAAAAGGACACCAGATGACATTAGTTAGAGAAGAGTAGACCAGATGACATTAGTTAGAGAAGAGGACATCAGATGCTATTTGTTAGAGATGAAGAGGACACCAGATGACATTAGTTAGAGAAGAGACCAGATGACGTTAGTTAGAGAAGAGGAGACCAGATGACATTAGTTAGAGAAGAAGAGACCAGATGACATTAGTTAGAGAAGAGACCAGAGGACATTAGTTAGAGAAGAAGAGACCAGATGACATTAGTTAGAGAAGAGACCAGAGGACATTAGTTAGAGAAGAGGACACCAGATGACATTAGTTAGAGAAGAAGAGACCAGATGACATTACTTAGAGAAGAAGAGACCAGATGACGTCACTTAGAGAAGAGTAGACCAGATGACATTATTTATAGAAGAGGAGACCAGATGACATTAGTTAGAGAAGAAGAGACCAGCTGACATCACTTAGAGAAGAAGAGACCAGATGACATTACTTAGAGAAGAGTAGACAAGATGACGTTAGTTAGAGAAGAGGAAACCAGATGACATTAGTTAGAGAAGAGGACACCAGATGACATTAGTTAGAGAAGAAGAGACCAGATGACATTACTTAGAGAAGAAGAGACCAGATGACGTTACTTAGAGAAGAGGACACCACATGACATTAGTTAGAAGAGACCAGCTGACATTTTTTAGAGAAGAAGAGACCAGATGACATTAGGTAGAGAAGAGGACATCAGATGACATTAGGTAGAGAAGAAGGGACCAAGATGACTTTAGTTAGAGAAGAGGACATCAGATGACGTTAGTTAGAGAAGAGGACAGCAGATGACATTAGTTAGAGAAGAGGAGACCAGATGACATTAGTTAGAGAAGAAGAGACCAGATGACATTATTTAGAGGAGACCAGATGACATTAAATAGAGAAGAGGAGACCAGATGACATTACGTAGAGAAAAGGAGACCAAATGACATTAGTTGGAGAAGAGGACATCAGATGACATTAGTTAGAGATGAAGAGACCACATGACATTAGGTAGAGAAAAGGACATCAGATGACATTCGGTAGAGAAGAAGGGACCAAGATGACTTTAGTTAGAGAATAGGACATCAGATGCTATTTGTTAAAGATGAAGAGGACACCAGATGACATTAGTTAGAGAAGAGACCAGATGACGTTAGTTAGAGAAGAGGAGACCAGATGACATTAGTTTGAGAAGAGGAGACCAGATGACATTAGTTAGAGAAGAGGAGACCAGATGACATAAGTAAGAGAACAGGAGACCAGATGACATTAGTTAGAGAAGAAGAGACCAGATGACATTAGTTAGAGAAGAGGAGACCAGATGACATTAGTTAGAGAACAGGAGACCAGATGACATTAGTTAGAGAAGAGGAGACCAGATGACATTAGTTAGAGAAGAAGAGACCAGATGACATTAGTTAGAGAAGAGACCAGAGGACATTAGTTAGAGAAGAGGACACCAGATGACATTAGTTAGAGAAGAAGAGACCACATGACATTAGGTAGAGAAAAGGACATCAGATGACATTCGGTAGAAAAGAAGGGACCAAGATGACTTTAGTTAGAGAAGAGGACATCAGATGCTGTTTGTTAAAGATGAAGAGGACACCAGATGACATTAGTTAGAGAAGAGACCAGATGACGTTAGTTACAGAAGAAGACGCCAGATGACATTACTTAGAGAAGAAGATACCAGATGATGTTGCTTAGAGAAGAGGAGACCAGATGACATAAGTAAGAGAACAGGAGACCAGATGAAATTAGTTATAGAATAAGAGACCAGATGACGTTAGTTAGAAAAGAGGACAGCAGATGACATTAGTTAGAGAAGAGGAGACCAGATGACATTAGTTAGAGAAGAAGAGACCAGATGACATTATTTAGAGGAGACCAGATGACATTAAATAGAGAAGAGGAGACCAGATGACATTACGTAGAGAAAAGGAGACCAAATGACATTAGTTGGAGAAGAGGACATCAGATGACATTAGTTAGAGATGAAGAGACCACATGACATTAGGTAGAGAAAAGGACATCAGATGACATTCGGTAGAGAAGAAGGGACCAAGATGACTTTAGTTAGAGAAGAGGAGATCAGATGCTATTTGTTAAAGATGAAGAGTACACCAGATGACATTAGTTAGAGAAGAGACCAGATGACGTTAGTTAGAGAAGAGGATACCAGATGACATTAGTTACAGAAGAAGAGACCAGATGAAATTACTTAGAGAAGAAGATACCAGATTATGTTACTTAGAGAAGAGGAGACCAGATGAAATAAGTAAGTGAACAGGAGACCAGATGACATTAGTTAGAGAAGAAGAGACCGGATGACATTAGTTAGAGAACAGGAGACCAGATGACATTAGTTAGAGAAGAGGAGACCAGATGACATTAGTTAGAGAAGAAGAGACCAGATGACATTACTTAGAGAAGAAGATACCAGATTATGTTACTTAGAGTAGAGGAGACCAGATGAAATAAGTAAGTGAACAGGAGACCAGATGACATTAGTTAGAGAAGAAGAGACCAGATGACATTAGTTACAGAAGAAGAGACCAGATGAAATTACTTAGAGAAGAAGATACCAGATTATGATACTTAGAGAAGAGGAGACCAGATGAAATAAGTAAGTGAACAGGAGACCAGATGACATTAGTTAGAGAAGAAGAGACCGGATGACATTAGTTAGAGAACAGGAGACCAGATGACATTAGTTAGAGAAGAGGAGACCAGATGACATTATTTAGAGAAGAAGAGACCAGATGACATTAGTTAGAGAAGAGACCGGAGGACATCTGTTAGAGAAGAGGACACCAGATGACATTAGTTTGAGAAGAAGAGACTAGATGACATTACTTAGAGAAGAAGAGACCAGATGACGTTACTTAGAGAAGAGTAGACAAGATGACATTATTTATAGAAGAGGAGACCAGATGACATTAGTTAGAGAAGAAGAGACCAGATGACGTTACTTAGAGAAGAGTAGACAAGATGACGTTAGTTAGAGAAGAGTAAACCAGATGACATTAGTTAGAGAAGAGGAGACCAGATGACATTAGTTAGAGAAGAGGAGACCAGGTGACATTAGTTAGAGAAGAGGAGACCAGATGACATAAGTAAGAGAACAGGAGACAAGATGACATTAGTTAGAGAAGAAGAGACCAGATGACATTAGTTAGAGAAGAGGAGACCAGATGACATTAGTTAGAGAAGAAGAGACCAGATGACATTAGTTAGAGAAGAGACCAGAGGACATTAGTTAGAGAAAAGGACACCAGATGACATTAGTTAGAGAAGAGTAGACCAGATGACATAAGTTAGAGAAGAGGACATCAGATGCTATTTGTTAGAGATGAAGAGGACACCAGATGACATTAGTTAGAGAAGAGACCAGATGACGTTAGTTAGAGAAGAGGACACCACATGACATTAGTTAGAGGAGACCAGCTGACATTTTTTAGAGAAGAAGAGACCAGATGACATTAGGTAGAGAAGAGACCAGAGGACATTAGTTAGATAAAAGGACACCAGATGACATTAGTTAGAGAAGAGTAGACCAGATGACATTAGTTAGAGAAGAGGACATCAGATGCTATTTGTTAGAGATGAAGAGGACACCAGATGACATTAGTTAGAGAAGAGACCAGATGACGTTAGTTAGAGAAGAGGAGACCAGATGACATTAGTTAGAGAAGAAGAGACCAGATGACATTAGTTAGAGAAGAGACCAGAGGACATTAGTTAGAGAAGAAGAGACCAGATGACATTAGTTAGAGAAGAGACCAGAGGACATTAGTTAGAGAAGAGGACACCAGATGACATTAGTTAGAGAAGAAGAGACCAGATGACATTACTTAGAGAAGAAGAGACCAGATGACGTTACTTAGAGAAGAGTAGACCAGATGACATTATTTATAGAAGAGGAGACCAGATGACATTAGTTAGAGAAGAAGAGACCAGATGACATCACTTAGAGAAGAAGAGACCAGATGACGTTAGTTAGAGAAGAGGAGACCAGATGACATTAGTTTGAGAAGAGGAGACCAGATGACATTAGTTAGAGAAGAGGAGACCAGATGACATAAGTAAGAGAACAGGAGACCAGATGACATTAGTTAGAGAAGAAGAGACCAGATGACATTAGTTAGAGAAGAGGAGACCAGATGACATTAGTTAGAGAACAGGAGACCAGATGACATTAGTTAGAGAAGAGGAGACCAGATGACATTAGTTAGAGAAGAAGAGACCAGATGACATTAGTTAGAGAAGAGACCAGAGGACATTAGTTAGAGAAGAGGACACCAGATGACATTAGTTAGAGAAGAAGAGACCACATGACATTAGGTAGAGAAAAGGACATCAGATGACATTCGGTAGAGAAGAAGGGACCAAGATGACTTTAGTTAGAGAAGAGGACATCAGATGCTATTTGTTAAGATGAAGAGGACACCAGATGACATTAGTTAGAGAAGAGACCAGATGACGTTAGTTACAGAAGAAGACGCCAGATGACATTACTTAGAGAAGAAGATACCAGATGATGTTGCTTAGAGAAAAGGAGACCAGATGACATAAGTAAGAGAACAGGAGACCAGATGAAATTAGTTATAGAATAAGAGACCAGATGACGTTAGTTAGAAAAGAGGACAGCAGATGACATTAGTTAGAGAAGAGGAGACCAGATGACATTAGTTAGAGAAGAAGAGACCAGATGACATTATTTAGAGGAGACCAGATGACATTAAATAGAGAAGAGGAGACCAGATGACATTACGTAGAGAAAAGGAGACCAAATGACATTAGTTGGAGAAGAGGACATCAGATGACATTAGTTAGAGATGAAGAGACCACATGACATTAGGTAGAGAAAAGGACATCAGATGACATTCGGTAGAGAAGAAGGGACCAAGATGACTTTAGTTAGAGAAGAGGACATCAGATGCTATTTGTTAAAGATGAAGAGGACACCAGATGACATTAGTTAGAGAAGAGACCAGATGACGTTAGTTAGAGAAGAGGATACCAGATGACATTAGTTACAGAAGAAGAGACCAGATGAAATTACTTAGAGAAGAAGATACCAGATTATGTTACTTAGAGAAGAGGAGACCAGATGAAATAAGTAAGTGAACAGGAGACCAGATGACATTAGTTAGAGAAGAAGAGACCGGATGACATTAGTTAGAGAACAGGAGACCAGATGACATTAGTTAGAGAAGAGGAGACCAGATGACATTAGTTAGAGAAGAAGAGACCAGATGACATTACTTAGAGAAGAAGATACCAGATTATGTTACTTAGAGTAGAGGAGACCAGATGAAATAAGTAAGTGAACAGGAGACCAGATGACATTAGTTAGAGAAGAAGAGACCAGATGACATTAGTTAGAGAACAGGAGACCAGATGACATTAGTTAGAGAAGAGGAGACCAGATGACATTATTTAGAGAAGAAGAGACCAGATGACATTAGTTAGAGAAGAGACCGGAGGACATCAGTTAGAGAAGAGGACACCAGATGACATTAGTTAGAGAAGAAGAGACTAGATGACATTACTTAGAGAAGAAGAGACCAGATGACGTTACTTAGAGAAGAGTAGACCAGATGACATTATTTATAGAAGAGGAGACCAGATGACATTAGTTAGAGAAGAAGAGACCAGATGACATCACTTAGAGAAGAAGAGACCAGATGACGTTACTTAGAGAAGAGTAGACAAGATGACGTTAGTTAGAGAAGAGTAAACCAGATGACATTAGTTAGAGAAGAGGAGACCAGATGACATTAGTTAGAGAAGAGGAGACCAGGTGACATTAGTTAGAGAAGAGGACATCAGATGACATAAGTAAGAGAACAGGAGACAAGATGACATTAGTTAGAGAAGAAGAGACCAGATGACATTAGTTAGAGAAGAGGAGACCAGATTACATTAGTTAGAGAAGAAGAGACCAGATGACATTAGTTAGAGAAGAGACCAGAGGACATTAGTTAGAGAAAAGGACACCAGATGACATTAGTTAGAGAAGAGTAGACCAGATGACATTAGTTAGAGAAGAGGACATCAGATGCTATTTGTTAGAGATGAAGAGGACACCAGATGACATTAGTTAGAGAAGAGACCAGATGACGTTAGTTAGAGAAGAGGACACCACATGACATTAGTTAGAGGAGACCAGCTGACATTTTTTAGAGAAGAAGAGACCAGATGACATTAGGTAGAGAAGAGACCAGAGGACATTAGTTAGATAAAAGGACACCAGATGACATTAGTTAGAGAAGAGTAGACCAGATGACATTAGTTAGAGAAGAGGACATCAGATGCTATTTGTTAGAGATGAAGAGGACACCAGATGACATTAGTTAGAGAAGAGACCAGATGACGTTAGTTAGAGAAGAGGAGACCAGATGACATTAGTTAGAGAAGAAGAGACCAGATGACATTAGTTAGAGAAGAGACCAGAGGACATTAGTTAGAGAAGAAGAGACCAGATGACATTAGTTAGAGAAGAGACCAGAGGACATTAGTTAGAGAAGAGGACACCAGATGACATTAGTTAGAGAAGAAGAGACCAGATGACATTACTTAGAGAAGAGGACACCACATGACATTAGTTAGAAGAGACCAGCTGACATTTTTTAGAGAAGAAGAGACCAGATGACATTAGGTAGAGAAGAAGGGACCAAGATGACTTTAGTTAGAGAAGAGGACATCAGATGACGTTAGTTAGAGAAGAGGACAGCAGATGACATTAGTTAGAGAAGAGGAGACCAGATGACATTAGTTAGAGAAGAAGAGACCAGATGACATTATTTAGAGGAGACCAGATGACATTAAATAGAGAAGAGGAGACCAGATGACATTACGTAGAGAAAAGGAGACCAAATGACATTAGTTGGAGAAGAGGACATCAGATGACATTAGTTAGAGATGAAGAGACCACATGACATTAGGTAGAGAAAAGGACATCAGATGACATTCGGTAGAGAAGAAGGGACCAAGATGACTTTAGTTAGAGAATAGGACATCAGATGCTATTTGTTAAAGATGAAGAGGACACCAGATGACATTAGTTAGAGAAGAGACCAGATGACGTTAGTTAGAGAAGAGGAGACCAGATGACATTAGTTTGAGAAGAGGAGACCAGATGACATTAGTTAGAGAAGAGGAGACCAGATGACATAAGTAAGAGAACAGGAGACCAGATGACATTAGTTAGAGAAGAAGAGACCAGATGACATTAGTTAGAGAAGAGGAGACCAGATGACATTAGTTAGAGAACAGGAGACCAGATGACATTAGTTAGAGAAGAGGAGACCAGATGACATTAGTTAGAGAAGAAGAGACCAGATGACATTAGTTAGAGAAGAGACCAGAGGACATTAGTTAGAGAAGAGGACACCAGATGACATTAGTTAGAGAAGAAGAGACCAGATGACATTACTTAGAGAAGAAGAGACCAGATGACATTATTTATAGAAGAGGAGACCAGATGACATTAGTTGGAGAAGAGGACAGCAGATGACATTAGTTAGAGATGAAGAGACCACATGACATTAGGTAGAGAAAAGGACATCAGATGACATTCGGTAGAGAAGAAGGGACCAAGATGACTTTAGTTAGAGAAGAGGACATCAGATGCTATTTGTTAAAGATGAAGAGGACACCAGATGACATTAGTTAGAGAAGAGACCAGATGACGTTAGTTACAGAAGAAGACGCCAGATGACATTACTTAGAGAAGAAGATACCAGATGATGTTGCTTAGAGAAGAGGAGACCAGATGACATAAGTAAGAGAACAGGAGACCAGATGAAATTAGTTATAGAATAAGAGACCAGATGACGTTAGTTAGAAAAGAGGACAGCAGATGACATTAGTTAGAGAAGAGGAGACCAGATGACATTAGTTAGAGAAGAAGAGACCAGATGACATTATTTAGAGGAGACCAGATGACATTAAATAGAGAAGAGGAGACCAGATGACATTACGTAGAGAAAAGGAGACCAAATGACATTAGTTGGAGAAGAGGACATCAGATGACATTAGTTAGAGATGAAGGGACCACATGACATTAGGTAGAGAAAAGGACATCAGATGACATTCGGTAAAGAAGAAGGGACCAAGATGACTTTAGTTAGAGAAGAGGACATCAGATGCTATTTGTTAAAGATGAAGAGGACACCAGATGACATTAGTTAGAGAAGAGACCAGATGACGTTAGTTAGAGAAGAGGATACCAGATGACATTAGTTACAGAAGAAGAGACCAGATGAAATTACTTAGAGAAGAAGATACCAGATTATGTTACTTAGAGAAGAGGAGACCAGATGACATTAGTTAGAGAACAGGAGACCAGATGACATTAGTTAGAGAAGAGGAGACCAGATGACATTAGTTAGAGAACAGGAGACCAGATGACATTAGTTAGAGAAGAGGAGACCAGATGACATTAGTTAGAGAAGAAGAGACCAGATGACATTAGTTAGAGAAGAGACCAGAGGACATTAGTTAGAGAAGAGGACACCAGATGACATTAGTTAGAGAAGAAGAGACCAGATGACATTACTTAGAGAAGAAGAGACCAGATGACGTTACTTAGAGAAGAGTAGACCAGATGACATTATTTATAGAAGAGGAGACCAGATGACATTAGTTGGAGAAGAGGACAGCAGATGACATTAGTTAGAGATGAAGAGACCACATGACATTAGGTAGAGAAAAGGACATCAGATGACATTCGGTAGAGAAGAAGGGACCAAGATGACTTTAGTTAGAGAAGAGGACATCAGATGCTATTTGTTAAAGATGAAGAGGACACCAGATGACATTAGTTAGAGAAGAGACCAGATGACGTTAGTTACAGAAGAACACGCCAGATGACATTACTTAGAGAAGAAGATACCAGATGATGTTGCTTAGAGAAGAGGAGACCAGATGACATAAGTAAGAGAACAGGAGACCAGATGAAATTAGTTATAGAATAAGAGACCAGATGACGTTAGTTAGAAAAGAGGACAGCAGATGACATTAGTTAGAGAAGAGGAGACCAGATGACATTAGTTAGAGAAGAAGAGACCAGATGACATTATTTAGAGGAGACCAGATGACATTAAATAGAGAAGAGGAGACCAGATGACATTACGTAGAGAAAAGGAGACCAAATGACATTAGTTGGAGAAGAGGACATCAGATGACATTAGTTAGAGATGAAGAGACCACATGACATTAGGTAGAGAAAAGGACATCAGATGACATTCGGTAGAGAAGAAGGGACCAAGATGACTTTAGTTAGAGAAGAGGACATCAGATGCTATTTGTTAAAGATGAAGAGGACACCAGATGACATTAGTTAGAGAAGAGACCAGATGACGTTAGTTAGAGAAGAGGATACCAGATGACATTAGTTACAGAAGAAGAGACCAGATGAAATTACTTAGAGAAGAAGATACCAGATTATGTTACTTAGAGAAGAGGAGACCAGATGACATTAGTTAGAGAACAGGAGACCAGATGACATTAGTTAGAGAAGAGGAGACCAGATGACATTAGTTAGAGAAGAAGAGACCAGATGACATTACTTAGAGAAGAAGATACCAGATTATGTTACTTAGAGTAGAGGAGACCAGATGAAATAAGTAAGTGAACAGGAGACCAGATGACATTAGTTAGAGAAGAAGAGACCAGATGACATTAGTTACAGAAGAAGAGACCAGATGAAATTACTTAGAGAAGAAGATACCAGATTATGTTACTTAGAGAAGAGGAGACCAGATGAAATAAGTAAGTGAACAGGAGACCAGATGACATTAGTTAGAGAAGAAGAGACCGGATGACATTAGTTAGAGAACAGGAGACCAGATGACATTAGTTAGAGAAGAGGAGACCAGATGACATTAGTTAGAGAAGAAGAGACCAGATGACATTAGTTAGAGAAGAGACCGGAGGACATTAGTTAGAGAAGAGGACACCAGATGACATTAGTTAGAGAAGAAGAGACTAGATGACATTACTTAGAGAAGAAGAGACCAGATGACGTTACTTAGAGAAGAGTAGACCAGATGACATTATTTATAGAAGAGGAGACCAGATGACATTAGTTAGAGAAGAAGAGACCAGATGACATCACTTAGAGAAGAAGAGACCAGATGACGTTACTTAGAGAAGAGTAGACAAGATGACGTTAGTTAGAGAAGAGTAAACCAGATGACATTAGTTAGAGAAGAGGAGACCAGATGACATTAGTTAGAGAAGAGGAGACCAGATGACATTAGTTAGAGAAGAGGAGACCAGATGACATAAGTAAGAGAACAGGAGACAAGATGACATTAGTTAGAGAAGAAGAGACCAGATGACATTAGTTAGAGAAGAGGAGACCAGATGACATTAGTTAGAGAAGAAGAGACCAGATGACATTAGTTAGAGAAAAGGACACCAGATGACATTAGTTAGAGAAGAGTAGTCCAGATGACATTAGTTAGAGAAGAGGACATCAGATGCTATTTGTTAGAGATGAAGAGGACACCAGATGACATTAGTTAGAGAAGAGACCAGATGACGTTAGTTAGAGAAGAGGACACCACATGACATTAGTTAGAGGAGACCAGCTGACATTTTTTTAGATAAGAAGAGACCAGATGACATTAGGTAGAGAAGAGACCAGAGGACATTAGTTAGATAAAAGGACACCAGATGACATTAGTTAGAGAAGAGTAGACCAGATGACATTAGTTAGAGAAGAGGACATCAGATGCTATTTGTTAGAGATGAAGAGGACACCAGATGACATTAGTTAGAGAAGAGACCAGATGACGTTAGTTAGAGAAGAGGAGACCAGATGACATTAGTTAGAGAAGAAGAGACCAGATGACATTAGTTAGAGAAGAGACCAGAAGACATTAGTTAGAGAAGAAGAGACCAGATGACATTAGTTAGAGAAGAGACCAGAGGACATTAGTTAGAGAAGAGGACACCAGATGACATTAGTTAGAGAAGAAGAGACCAGATGACATTACTTAGAGAAGAAGAGACCAGATGACGTTACTTAGAGAAGAGTAGACCAGATGACATTATTTATAGAAGAGGAGACCAGATGACATTAGTTAGAGAAGAAGAGACCAGATGACATCACTTAGAGAAGAAGAGACCAGATGACGTTACTTAGAGAAGAGTAGACAAGATGACGTTAGTTAGAGAAGAGGAGACCAGATGACATTAGTTAGAGAAGAGGACACCAGATGACATTAGTTAGAGAAGAAGAGACCAGAAGACATTACTTAGAGAAGAAGAGACCAGATGACGTTACTTAGAGAAGAGTAAACCAGATGACATTAGTTAGAGAAGAAGAGACCAGATGACATTACTTAGAGAAGAAGAGACCAGATGACGTTACTTAGAGAAGAGTAGACCAGATGACATTAGTTAGAGAAGAGGAGACCAGATGACATTAGTTAAGGAAGAGGAGACCAGATGACATTAGTTAGAGAAGAGGACACCAGATGACATTAGTTAGAGAAGAGACCAGATGACGTTAGTTAGAGAAGAGGACACCACATGACATTAGTTAGAAGAGACCAGCTGACATTTTTTAGAGAAGAAGAGACCATATGACATTAGGTAGAGAAGAGGACATCAGATGACATTAGGTAGAGAAGAAGGGACCAAGATGACTTTAGTTAGAGAAGAGGACATCAGATGACGTTAGTTAGAGAAGAGGACAGCAGATGACATTAGTTAGAGAAGAGGAGACCAGATGACATTAGTTAGAGAAGAAGAGACCAGATGACATTATTTAGAGGAGACCAGATGACATTAAATAGAGAAGAGGAGACCAGATGACATTACGTAGAGAAAAGGAGACCAAATGACATTAGTTGGAGAAGAGGACATCAGATGACATTAGTTAGAGATGAAGAGACCACATGACATTAGGTAGAGAAAAGGACATCAGATGACATTCGGTAGAGAAGAAGGGACCAAGATGACTTTAGTTAGAGAATAGGACATCAGATGCTATTTGTTAAAGATGAAGAGGACACCAGATGACATTAGTTAGAGAAGAGACCAGATGACGTTAGTTAGAGAAGAGGAGACCAGATGACATTAGTTTGAGAAGAGGAGACCAGATGACATTAGTTAGAGAAGAGGAGACCAGATGACATAAGTAAGAGAACAGGAGACCAGATGACATTAGTTAGAGAAGAAGAGACCAGATGACATTAGTTAGAGAAGAGGAGACCAGATGACATTAGTTAGAGAACAGGAGACCATATGACATTAGTTAGAGAAGAGGAGACCAGATGACATTAGTTAGAGAAGAAGAGACCAGATGACATTAGTTAGAGAAGAGACCAGAGGACATTAGTTAGAGAAGAGGACACAAGATGACATTAGTTAGAGAAGAAGAGACCAGATGACATTACTTAGAGAAGAAGAGACCAGATGACGTTACTTAGAGAAGAGTAGACCAGATGACATTATTTATAGAAGAGGAGACCAGATGACATTAGTTGGAGAAGAGGACAGCAGATGACATTAGTTAGAGATGAAGAGACCACATGACATTAGGTAGAGAAAAGGACATCAGATGACATTCGGTAGAGAAGAAGGGACCAAGATGACTTTAGTTAGAGAAGAGGACATCAGATGCTATTTGTTAAAGATGAAGAGGACACCAGATGACATTAGTTAGAGAAGAGACCAGATGACGTTAGTTACAGAAGAAGACGCCAGATGACATTACTTAGAGAAGAAGATACCAGATGATGTTGCTTAGAGAAGAGGAGACCAGATGACATAAGTAAGAGAACAGGAGACCAGATGAAATTAGTTATAGAATAAGAGACCAGATGACGTTAGTTAGAGAAGAGGACAGCAGATGACATTAGTTAGAGAAGAGGAGACCAGATGACATTAGTTAGAGAAGAAGAGACCAGATGACATCATTTAGAGGAGACCAGATGACATTAAATAGAGAAGAGGAGACCAGATGACATTACGTAGAGAAAAGGAGACCAAATGACATTAGTTGGAGAAGAGGACATCAGATGACATTAGTTAGAGATGAAGAGACCACATGACATTAGGTAGAGAAAAGGACATCAGATGACATTCGGTAGAGAAGAAGGGACCAAGATGACTTTAGTTAGAGAAGAGGACATCAGATGCTATTTGTTAAAGATGAAGAAGACACCAGATGACATTAGTTAGAGAAGAGACCAGATGACGTTAGTTAGAGAAGAGGATACCAGATGACATTAGTTACAGAAGAAGAGACCAGATGAAATTACTTAGAGAAGAAGAGACCAGATGACATTACTTAGAGAAGAAGATACCAGATTATGTTACTTAGAGTAGAGGAGACCAGATGAAATAAGTAAGTGAACAGGAGACCAGATGACATTAGTTAGAGAAGAAGAGACCAGATGACATTAGTTACAGAAGAAGAGACCAGATGAAATTAGTTAGAGAAGAAGATACCAGATTATGTTACTTAGAGAAGAGGAGACCAGATGAAATAAGTAAGTGAACAGGAGACCAGATGACATTGGTTAGAGAAGAAGAGACCGGATGACATTAGTTAGAGAACAGGAGACCAGATGACATTAGTTAGAGAAGAGGAGACCAGATGACATTAGTTAGAGAAGAAGAGACCAGATGACATTAGTTAGAGAAGAGACCGGAGGACATTAGTTAGAGAAGAGGACACCAGATGACATTAGTTAGAGAAGAAGAGACTAGATGACATTACTTAGAGAAGAAGAGACCAGATGACGTTACTTAGAGAAGAGTAGACCAGATGACATTATTTATAGAAGAGGAGACCAGATGACATTAGTTAGAGAAGAAGAGACCAGATGACATCACTTAGAGAAGAAGAGACCAGATGACGTTACTTAGAGAAGAGTAGACAAGATGACGTTAGTTAGAGAAGAGTAAACCAGATGACATTAGTTAGAGAAGAGGAGACCAGATGACATTAGTTAGAGAAGAGGAGACCAGATGACATTAGTTAGAGAAGAGGAGACCAGATGACATAAGTAAGAGAACAGGAGACAAGATGACATTAGTTAGAGAAGAAGAGACCAGATGACATTAGTTAGAGAAGAGGAGACCAGATGACATTAGTTAGAGAAGAAGAGACCAGATGACATTAGTTAGAGAAAAGGACACCAGATGACATTAGTTAGAGAAGAGTAGTCCAGATGACATTAGTTAGAGAAGAGGACATCAGATGCTATTTGTTAGAGATGAAGAGGACACCAGATGACATTAGTTAGAGAAGAGACCAGATGACGTTAGTTAGAGAAGAGGACACCACATGACATTAGTTAGAGGAGACCAGCTGACATTTTTTAGATAAGAAGAGACCAGATGACATTAGGTAGAGAAGAGACCAGAGGACATTAGTTAGATAAAAGGACACCAGATGACATTAGTTAGAGAAGAGTAGACCAGATGACATTAGTTAGAGAAGAGGACATCAGATGCTATTTGTTAGAGATGAAGAGGACACCAGATGACATTAGTTAGAGAAGAGACCAGATGACGTTAGTTAGAGAAGAGGAGACCAGATGACATTAGTTAGAGAAGAAGAGACCAGATGACATTAGTTAGAGAAGAGACCAGAGGACATTAGTTAGAGAAGAAGAGACCAGATGACATTAGTTAGAGAAGAGACCAGAAGACATTAGTTAGAGAAGAGGACACCAGATGACATTAGTTAGAGAAGAAGAGACCAGATGACATTACTTAGAGAAGAAGAGACCAGATGACGTTACTTAGAGAAGAGTAGACCAGATGACATTATTTATAGAAGAGGAGACCAGATGACATTAGTTAGAGAAGAAGAGACCAGATGACATCACTTAGAGAAGAAGAGACCAGATGACGTTACTTAGAGAAGAGTAGACAAGATGACGTTAGTTAGAGAAGAGGAGACCAGATGACATTAGTTAGAGAAGAGGACACCAGATGACATTAGTTAGAGAAGAAGAGACCAGATGACATTACTTAGAGAAGAGGAGACCAGATGACGTTACTTAGAGAAGAGTAGACCAGATGACATTAGTTAGAGAAGAGGAGACCAGATGACATTAGTTAAGGAAGAGGAGACCAGATGACATTAGTTAGAGAAGAGGACACCAGATGACATTAGTTAGAGAAGAGACCAGATGACGTTAGTTAGAGAAGAGGACACCACATGACATTAGTTAGAAGAGACCAGCTGACATTTTTTAGAGAAGAAGAGACCATATGACATTAGGTAGAGAAGAGGACATCAGATGACATTAGGTAGAGAAGAAGGGACCAAGATGACTTTAGTTAGAGAAGAGGACATCAGATGACGTTAGTTAGAGAAGAGGACAGCAGATGACATTAGTTAGAGAAGAGGAGACCAGATGACATTAGTTAGAGAAGAAGAGACCAGATGACATTATTTAGAGGAGACCAGATGACATTAAATAGAGAAGAGGAGACCAGATGACATTACGTAGAGAAAAGGAGACCAAATGACATTAGTTGGAGAAGAGGACATCAGATGACATTAGTTAGAGATGAAGAGACCACATGACATTAGGTAGAGAAAAGGACATCAGATGACATTCGGTAGAGAAGAAGGGACCAAGATGACTTTAGTTAGAGAATAGGACATCAGATGCTATTTGTTAAAGATGAAGAGGACACCAGATGACATTAGTTAGAGAAGAGACCAGATGACGTTAGTTAGAGAAGAGGAGACCAGATGACATTAGTTTGAGAAGAGGAGACCAGATGACATTAGTTAGAGAAGAGGAGACCAGATGACATAAGTAAGAGAACAGGAGACCAGATGACATTAGTTAGAGAAGAAGAGACCAGATGACATTAGTTAGAGAAGAGGAGACCAGATGACATTAGTTAGAGAACAGGAGACCATATGACATTAGTTAGAGAAGAGGAGACCAGATGACATTAGTTAGAGAAGAAGAGACCAGATGACATTAGTTAGAGAAGAGACCAGAGGACATTAGTTAGAGAAGAGGACACAAGATGACATTAGTTAGAGAAGAAGAGACCAGATGACGTTACTTAGAGAAGAGTAGACCAGATGACATTATTTATAGAAGAGGAGACCAGATGACATTAGTTGGAGAAGAGGACAGCAGATGACATTAGTTAGAGATGAAGAGACCACATGACATTAGGTAGAGAAAAGGACATCAGATGACATTCGGTAGAGAAGAAGGGACCAAGATGACTTTAGTTAGAGAAGAGGACATCAGATGCTATTTGTTAAAGATGAAGAGGACACCAGATGACATTAGTTAGAGAAGAGACCAGATGACGTTAGTTACAGAAGAAGACGCCAGATGACATTACTTAGAGAAGAAGATACCAGATGATGTTGCTTAGAGAAGAGGAGACCAGATGACATAAGTAAGAGAACAGGAGACCAGATGAAATTAGTTATAGAATAAGAGACCAGATGACGTTAGTTAGAGAAGAGGACAGCAGATGACATTAGTTAGAGAAGAGGAGACCAGATGACATTAGTTAGAGAAGAAGAGACCAGATGACATTATTTAGAGGAGACCAGATGACATTAAATAGAGAAGAGGAGACCAGATGACATTACGTAGAGAAAAGGAGACCAAATGACATTAGTTGGAGAAGAGGACATCAGATGACATTAGTTAGAGATGAAGAGACCACATGACATTAGGTAGAGAAAAGGACATCAGATGACATTCGGTAGAGAAGAAGGGACCAAGATGACTTTAGTTAGAGAAGAGGACATCAGATGCTATTTGTTAAAGATGAAGAGGACACCAGATGACATTAGTTAGAGAAGAGACCAGATGACGTTAGTTACAGAAGAGGATACCAGATGACATTAGTTACAGAAGAAGAGACCAGATGAAATTACTTAGAGAAGAAGATACCAGATTATGTTACTTAGAGAAGAGGAGACCAGATGAAATAAGTAAGTGAACAGGAGACCAGATGACATTAGTTAGAGAAGAAGAGACCGGATGACATTAGTTAGAGAACAGGAGACCAGATGACATTAGTTAGAGAAGAGGAGACCAGATGACATTAGTTAGAGAAGAAGAGACCAGATGACATTACTTAGAGAAGAAGATACCAGATTATGTTACTTAGAGTAGAGGAGACCAGATGAAATAAGTAAGTGAACAGGAGACCAGATGACATTAGTTAGAGAAGAAGAGACCAGATGACATTAGTTACAGAAGAAGAGACCAGATGAAATTACTTAGAGAAGAAGATACCAGATTATGTTACTTAGAGAAGAGGAGACCAGATGAAATAAGTAAGTGAACAGGAGACCAGATGACATTAGTTAGAGAAGAAGAGACCGGATGACATTAGTTAGAGAACAGGAGACCAGATGACATTAGTTAGAGAAGAGGAGACCAGATGACATTAGTTAGAGAAGAAGAGACCAGATGACATTAGTTAGAGAAGAGACCGGAGGACATTAGTTAGAGAAGAGGACACCAGATGACATTAGTTAGAGAAGAAGAGACTAGATGACATTACTTAGAGAAGAAGAGACCAGATGACGTTACTTAGAGAAGAGTAGACAAGATGACGTTAGTTAGAGAAGAGGAGACCAGATGACATTAGTTAGAGAAGAGGACACCAGATGACATTAGTTAGAGAAGAAGAGACCAGATGACATTACTTAGAGAAGAAGAGACCAGATGACGTTACTTAGAGAAGAGTAAACCAGATGACATTAGTTAGAGAAGAAGAGACCAGATGACATTACTTAGAGAAGAAGAGACCAGATGACGTTACTTAGAGAAGAGTAGACCAGATGACATTAGTTAGAGAAGAGGAGACCAGATGACATTAGTTAAGGAAGAGGAGACCAGATGACATTAGTTAGAGAAGAGGACACCAGATGACATTAGTTAGAGAAGAGACCAGATGACGTTAGTTAGAGAAGAGGACACCACATGACATTAGTTAGAAGAGACCAGCTGACATTTTTTAGAGAAGAAGAGACCATATGACATTAGGTAGAGAAGAGGACATCAGATGACATTAGGTAGAGAAGAAGGGACCAAGATGACTTTAGTTAGAGAAGAGGACATCAGATGACGTTAGTTAGAGAAGAGGACAGCAGATGACATTAGTTAGAGAAGAGGAGACCAGATGACATTAGTTAGAGAAGAAGAGACCAGATGACATTATTTAGAGGAGACCAGATGACATTAAATAGAGAAGAGGAGACCAGATGACATTACGTAGAGAAAAGGAGACCAAATGACATTAGTTGGAGAAGAGGACATCAGATGACATTAGTTAGAGATGAAGAGACCACATGACATTAGGTAGAGAAAAGGACATCAGATGACATTCGGTAGAGAAGAAGGGACCAAGATGACTTTAGTTAGAGAATAGGACATCAGATGCTATTTGTTAAAGATGAAGAGGACACCAGATGACATTAGTTAGAGAAGAGACCAGATGACGTTAGTTAGAGAAGAGGAGACCAGATGACATTAGTTTGAGAAGAGGAGACCAGATGACATTAGTTAGAGAAGAGGAGACCAGATGACATAAGTAAGAGAACAGGAGACCAGATGACATTAGTTAGAGAAGAAGAGACCAGATGACATTAGTTAGAGAAGAGGAGACCAGATGACATTAGTTAGAGAACAGGAGACCATATGACATTAGTTAGAGAAGAGGAGACCAGATGACATTAGTTAGAGAAGAAGAGACCAGATGACATTAGTTAGAGAAGAGACCAGAGGACATTAGTTAGAGAAGAGGACACAAGATGACATTAGTTAGAGAAGAAGAGACCAGATGACATTACTTAGAGAAGAAGAGACCAGATGACGTTACTTAGAGAAGAGTAGACCAGATGACATTATTTATAGAAGAGGAGACCAGATGACATTAGTTGGAGAAGAGGACAGCAGATGACATTAGTTAGAGATGAAGAGACCACATGACATTAGGTAGAGAAAAGGACATCAGATGACATTCGGTAGAGAAGAAGGGACCAAGATGACTTTAGTTAGAGAAGAGGACATCAGATGCTATTTGTTAAAGATGAAGAGGACACCAGATGACATTAGTTAGAGAAGAGACCAGATGACGTTAGTTACAGAAGAAGACGCCAGATGACATTACTTAGAGAAGAAGATACCAGATGATGTTGCTTAGAGAAGAGGAGACCAGATGACATAAGTAAGAGAACAGGAGACCAGATGAAATTAGTTATAGAATAAGAGACCAGATGACGTTAGTTAGAGAAGAGGACAGCAGATGACATTAGTTAGAGAAGAGGAGACCAGATGACATTAGTTAGAGAAGAAGAGACCAGATGACATTATTTAGAGGAGACCAGATGACATTAAATAGAGAAGAGGAGACCAGATGACATTACGTAGAGAAAAGGAGACCAAATGACATTAGTTGGAGAAGAGGACATCAGATGACATTAGTTAGAGATGAAGAGACCACATGACATTAGGTAGAGAAAAGGACATCAGATGACATTCGGTAGAGAAGAAGGGACCAAGATGACTTTAGTTAGAGAAGAGGACATCAGATGCTATTTGTTAAAGATGAAGAGGACACCAGATGACATTAGTTAGAGAAGAGACCAGATGACGTTAGTTACAGAAGAGGATACCAGATGACATTAGTTACAGAAGAAGAGACCAGATGAAATTACTTAGAGAAGAAGATACCAGATTATGTTACTTAGAGAAGAGGAGACCAGATGAAATAAGTAAGTGAACAGGAGACCAGATGACATTAGTTAGAGAAGAAGAGACCGGATGACATTAGTTAGAGAACAGGAGACCAGATGACATTAGTTAGAGAAGAGGAGACCAGATGACATTAGTTAGAGAAGAAGAGACCAGATGACATTACTTAGAGAAGAAGATACCAGATTATGTTACTTAGAGTAGAGGAGACCAGATGAAATAAGTAAGTGAACAGGAGACCAGATGACATTAGTTAGAGAAGAAGAGACCAGATGACATTAGTTACAGAAGAAGAGACCAGATGAAATTACTTAGAGAAGAAGATACCAGATTATGTTACTTAGAGAAGAGGAGACCAGATGAAATAAGTAAGTGAACAGGAGACCAGATGACATTAGTTAGAGAAGAAGAGACCGGATGACATTAGTTAGAGAACAGGAGACCAGATGACATTAGTTAGAGAAGAGGAGACCAGATGACATTAGTTAGAGAAGAAGAGACCAGATGACATTAGTTAGAGAAGAGACCGGAGGACATTAGTTAGAGAAGAGGACACCAGATGACATTAGTTAGAGAAGAAGAGACTAGATGACATTACTTAGAGAAGAAGAGACCAGATGACGTTACTTAGAGAAGAGTAGACCAGATGACATTATTTATAGAAGAGGAGACCAGATGACATTAGTTAAAGAAGAAGAGACCAGATGACATCACTTAGAGAAGAAGAGACCAGATGACGTTACTTAGAGAAGAGTAGACAAGATGACGTTAGTTAGAGAAGAGTAAACCAGATGACATTAGTTAGAGAAGAGGAGACCAGATGACATTAGTTAGAGAAGAGGAGACCAGATGACATTAGTTAGAGAAGAGGAGACCAGATGACATAAGTAAGAGAACAGGAGACAAGATGACATTAGTTAGAGAAGAAGAGACCAGATGACATTAGTTAGAGAAGAGGAGACCAGATGACATTAGTTAGAGAAGAAGAGACCAGATGACATTAGTTAGAGAAGAGACCAGAGGACATTAGTTAGAGAAAAGGACACCAGATGACATTAGTTAGAGAAGAGTAGACCAGATGACATTAGTTAGAGAAGAGGACATCAGATGCTATTTGTTAGAGATGAAGAGGACACCAGATGACATTAGTTAGAGAAGAGACCAGATGACGTTAGTTAGAGAAGAGGACACCACATGACATTAGTTAGAGGAGACCAGCTGACATTTTTTAGAGAAGAAGAGACCAGATGACATTAGTTAGAGAAGAGGAGACCAGATGACATTAGTTAGAGAAGAAGAGACCAGATGACATTAGTTAGAGAAGAGACCAGAGGACATTAGTTAGAGAAGAAGAGACCAGATGACATTAGTTAGAGAAGAGACCAGAGGACATTAGTTAGAGAAGAGGACACCAGATGACATTAGTTAGAGAAGAAGAGACCAGATGACATTCCTTAGAGAAGAAGAGACCAGATGACGTTACTTAGAGAAGAGTAGACCAGATGACATTATTTATAGAAGAGGAGACCAGATGACATTAGTTAGAGAAGAAGAGACCAGATGACATCACTTAGAGAAGAAGAGACCAGATGACGTTACTTAGAGAAGAGTAGACAAGATGACGTTAGTTAGAGAAGAGGAGACCAGATGACATTCGGTAGAGAAGAAGGGACCAAGATGACTTTAGTTAGAGAAGAGGACATCAGATGCTATTTGTTAAAGATGAAGAGGACACCAGATGACATTAGTTAGAAAAGAGACCAGATGACGTTAGTTACAGAAGAAGACGCCAGATGACATTACTTAGAGAAGAAGATACCAGATGATGTTGCTTAGAGAAGAGGAGACCAGATGACATAAGTAAGAGAACAGGAGACCAGATGAAATTAGTTATAGAATAAGAGACCAGATGACGTTAGTTAGAGAAGAGGACAGCAGATGACATTAGTTAGAGAAGAGGAGACCAGATGACATTAGTTAGAGAAGAAGAGACCAGATGACATTATTTAGAGGAGACCAGATGACATTAAATAGAGAAGAGGAGACCAGATGACATTACGTAGAGAAAAGGAGACCAAATGACATTAGTTGGAGAAGAGGACATCAGATGACATTAGTTAGAGATGAAGAGACCACATGACATTAGGTAGAGAAAAGGACATCAGATGACATTCGGTAGAGAAGAAGGGACCAAGATGACTTTAGTTAGAGAAGAGGACATCAGATGCTATTTGTTAAAGATGAAGAGGACACCAGATGACATTAGTTAGAGAAGAGACCAGATGACGTTAGTTACAGAAGAGGATACCAGATGACATTAGTTACAGAAGAAGAGACCAGATGAAATTACTTAGAGAAGAAGATACCAGATTATGTTACTTAGAGAAGAGGACACCACATGACATTAGTTAGAGGAGACCAGCTGACATTTTTTAGATAAGAAGAGACCAGATGACATTAGGTAGAGAAGAGACCAGAGGACATTAGTTAGATAAAAGGACACCAGATGACATTAGTTAGAGAAGAGTAGACCAGATGACATTAGTTAGAGAAGAGGACATCAGATGCTATTTGTTAGAGATGAAGAGGACACCAGATGACATTAGTTAGAGAAGAGACCAGATGACGTTAGTTAGAGAAGAGGAGACCAGATGACATTAGTTAGAGAAGAAGAGACCAGATGACATTAGTTAGAGAAGAGACCAGAGGACATTAGTTAGAGAAGAAGAGACCAGATGACATTAGTTAGAGAAGAGACCAGAAGACATTAGTTAGAGAAGAGGACACCAGATGACATTAGTTAGAGAAGAAGAGACCAGATGACATTACTTAGAGAAGAAGAGACCAGATGACGTTACTTAGAGAAGAGTAGACCAGATGACATTATTTATAGAAGAGGAGACCAGATGACATTAGTTAGAGAAGAAGAGACCAGATGACATCACTTAGAGAAGAAGAGACCAGATGACGTTACTTAGAGAAGAGTAGACAAGATGACGTTAGTTAGAGAAGAGGAGACCAGATGACATTAGTTAGAGAAGAGGACACCAGATGACATTAGTTAGAGAAGAAGAGACCAGATGACATTACTTAGAGAAGAGGAGACCAGATGACGTTACTTAGAGAAGAGTAGACCAGATGACATTAGTTAGAGAAGAGGAGACCAGATGACATTAGTTAAGGAAGAGGAGACCAGATGACATTAGTTAGAGAAGAGGACACCAGATGACATTAGTTAGAGAAGAGACCAGATGACGTTAGTTAGAGAAGAGGACACCACATGACATTAGTTAGAAGAGACCAGCTGACATTTTTTAGAGAAGAAGAGACCATATGACATTAGGTAGAGAAGAGGACATCAGATGACATTAGGTAGAGAAGAAGGGACCAAGATGACTTTAGTTAGAGAAGAGGACATCAGATGACGTTAGTTAGAGAAGAGGACAGCAGATGACATTAGTTAGAGAAGAGGAGACCAGATGACATTAGTTAGAGAAGAAGAGACCAGATGACATTATTTAGAGGAGACCAGATGACATTAAATAGAGAAGAGGAGACCAGATGACATTACGTAGAGAAAAGGAGACCAAATGACATTAGTTGGAGAAGAGGACATCAGATGACATTAGTTAGAGATGAAGAGACCACATGACATTAGGTAGAGAAAAGGACATCAGATGACATTCGGTAGAGAAGAAGGGACCAAGATGACTTTAGTTAGAGAATAGGACATCAGATGCTATTTGTTAAAGATGAAGAGGACACCAGATGACATTAGTTAGAGAAGAGACCAGATGACGTTAGTTAGAGAAGAGGAGACCAGATGACATTAGTTTGAGAAGAGGAGACCAGATGACATTAGTTAGAGAAGAGGAGACCAGATGACATAAGTAAGAGAACAGGAGACCAGATGACATTAGTTAGAGAAGAAGAGACCAGATGACATTAGTTAGAGAAGAGGAGACCAGATGACATTAGTTAGAGAACAGGAGACCATATGACATTAGTTAGAGAAGAGGAGACCAGATGACATTAGTTAGAGAAGAAGAGACCAGATGACATTAGTTAGAGAAGAGACCAGAGGACATTAGTTAGAGAAGAGGACACAAGATGACATTAGTTAGAGAAGAAGAGACCAGATGACATTACTTAGAGAAGAAGAGACCAGATGACGTTACTTAGAGAAGAGTAGACCAGATGACATTATTTATAGAAGAGGAGACCAGATGACATTAGTTGGAGAAGAGGACAGCAGATGACATTAGTTAGAGATGAAGAGACCACATGACATTAGGTAGAGAAAAGGACATCAGATGACATTCGGTAGAGAAGAAGGGACCAAGATGACTTTAGTTAGAGAAGAGGACATCAGATGCTATTTGTTAAAGATGAAGAGGACACCAGATGACATTAGTTAGAGAAGAGACCAGATGACGTTAGTTACAGAAGAAGACGCCAGATGACATTACTTAGAGAAGAAGATACCAGATGATGTTGCTTAGAGAAGAGGAGACCAGATGACATAAGTAAGAGAACAGGAGACCAGATGAAATTAGTTATAGAATAAGAGACCAGATGACGTTAGTTAGAGAAGAGGACAGCAGATGACATTAGTTAGAGAAGAGGAGACCAGATGACATTAGTTAGAGAAGAAGAGACCAGATGACATTATTTAGAGGAGACCAGATGACATTAAATAGAGAAGAGGAGACCAGATGACATTACGTAGAGAAAAGGAGACCAAATGACATTAGTTGGAGAAGAGGACATCAGATGACATTAGTTAGAGATGAAGAGACCACATGACATTAGGTAGAGAAAAGGACATCAGATGACATTCGGTAGAGAAGAAGGGACCAAGATGACTTTAGTTAGAGAAGAGGACATCAGATGCTATTTGTTAAAGATGAAGAGGACACCAGATGACATTAGTTAGAGAAGAGACCAGATGACGTTAGTTAGAGAAGAGGATACCAGATGACATTAGTTACAGAAGAAGAGACCAGATGAAATTACTTAGAGAAGAAGAGACCAGATGACATTACTTAGAGAAGAAGATACCAGATTATGTTACTTAGAGTAGAGGAGACCAGATGAAATAAGTAAGTGAACAGGAGACCAGATGACATTAGTTAGAGAAGAAGAGACCAGATGACATTAGTTACAGAAGAAGAGACCAGATGAAATTAGTTAGAGAAGAAGATACCAGATTATGTTACTTAGAGAAGAGGAGACCAGATGAAATAAGTAAGTGAACAGGAGACCAGATGACATTGGTTAGAGAAGAAGAGACCGGATGACATTAGTTAGAGAACAGGAGACCAGATGACATTAGTTAGAGAAGAGGAGACCAGATGACATTAGTTAGAGAAGAAGAGACCAGATGACATTAGTTAGAGAAGAGACCGGAGGACATTAGTTAGAGAAGAGGACACCAGATGACATTAGTTAGAGAAGAAGAGACTAGATGACATTACTTAGAGAAGAAGAGACCAGATGACGTTACTTAGAGAAGAGTAGACCAGATGACATTATTTATAGAAGAGGAGACCAGATGACATTAGTTAGAGAAGAAGAGACCAGATGACATCACTTAGAGAAGAAGAGACCAGATGACGTTACTTAGAGAAGAGTAGACAAGATGACGTTAGTTAGAGAAGAGTAAACCAGATGACATTAGTTAGAGAAGAGGAGACCAGATGACATTAGTTAGAGAAGAGGAGACCAGATGACATTAGTTAGAGAAGAGGAGACCAGATGACATAAGTAAGAGAACAGGAGACAAGATGACATTAGTTAGAGAAGAAGAGACCAGATGACATTAGTTAGAGAAGAGGAGACCAGATGACATTAGTTAGAGAAGAAGAGACCAGATGACATTAGTTAGAGAAAAGGACACCAGATGACATTAGTTAGAGAAGAGTAGTCCAGATGACATTAGTTAGAGAAGAGGACATCAGATGCTATTTGTTAGAGATGAAGAGGACACCAGATGACATTAGTTAGAGAAGAGACCAGATGACGTTAGTTAGAGAAGAGGACACCACATGACATTAGTTAGAGGAGACCAGCTGACATTTTTTAGATAAGAAGAGACCAGATGACATTAGGTAGAGAAGAGACCAGAGGACATTAGTTAGATAAAAGGACACCAGATGACATTAGTTAGAGAAGAGTAGACCAGATGACATTAGTTAGAGAAGAGGACATCAGATGCTATTTGTTAGAGATGAAGAGGACACCAGATGACATTAGTTAGAGAAGAGACCAGATGACGTTAGTTAGAGAAGAGGAGACCAGATGACATTAGTTAGAGAAGAAGAGACCAGATGACATTAGTTAGAGAAGAGACCAGAGGACATTAGTTAGAGAAGAAGAGACCAGATGACATTAGTTAGAGAAGAGACCAGAAGACATTAGTTAGAGAAGAGGACACCAGATGACATTAGTTAGAGAAGAAGAGACCAGATGACATTACTTAGAGAAGAAGAGACCAGATGACGTTACTTAGAGAAGAGTAGACCAGATGACATTATTTATAGAAGAGGAGACCAGATGACATTAGTTAGAGAAGAAGAGACCAGATGACATCACTTAGAGAAGAAGAGACCAGATGACGTTACTTAGAGAAGAGTAGACAAGATGACGTTAGTTAGAGAAGAGGAGACCAGATGACATTAGTTAGAGAAGAGGACACCAGATGACATTAGTTAGAGAAGAAGAGACCAGATGACATTACTTAGAGAAGAGGAGACCAGATGACGTTAGTTAGAGAAGAGGAGACCAGATGACATTAGTTAGAGAACAGGAGACCATATGACATTAGTTAGAGAAGAGGAGACCAGATGACATTAGTTAGAGAAGAAGAGACCAGATGACATTAGTTAGAGAAGAGACCAGAGGACATTAGTTAGAGAAGAGGACACAAGATGACATTAGTTAGAGAAGAAGAGACCAGATGACATTACTTAGAGAAGAAGAGACCAGATGACGTTACTTAGAGAAGAGTAGACCAGATGACATTATTTATAGAAGAGGAGACCAGATGACATTAGTTGGAGAAGAGGACAGCAGATGACATTAGTTAGAGATGAAGAGACCACATGACATTAGGTAGAGAAAAGGACATCAGATGACATTCGGTAGAGAAGAAGGGACCAAGATGACTTTAGTTAGAGAAGAGGACATCAGATGCTATTTGTTAAAGATGAAGAGGACACCAGATGACATTAGTTAGAGAAGAGACCAGATGACGTTAGTTACAGAAGAAGACGCCAGATGACATTACTTAGAGAAGAAGATACCAGATGATGTTGCTTAGAGAAGAGGAGACCAGATGACATAAGTAAGAGAACAGGAGACCAGATGAAATTAGTTATAGAATAAGAGACCAGATGACGTTAGTTAGAGAAGAGGACAGCAGATGACATTAGTTAGAGAAGAGGAGACCAGATGACATTAGTTAGAGAAGAAGAGACCAGATGACATTATTTAGAGGAGACCAGATGACATTAAATAGAGAAGAGGAGACCAGATGACATTACGTAGAGAAAAGGAGACCAAATGACATTAGTTGGAGAAGAGGACATCAGATGACATTAGTTAGAGATGAAGAGACCACATGACATTAGGTAGAGAAAAGGACATCAGATGACATTCGGTAGAGAAGAAGGGACCAAGATGACTTTAGTTAGAGAAGAGGACATCAGATGCTATTTGTTAAAGATGAAGAGGACACCAGATGACATTAGTTGGAGAAGAGACCAGATGACGTTAGTTAGAGAAGAGGATACCAGATGACATTAGTTACAGAAGAAGAGACCAGATGAAATTACTTAGAGAAGAAGAGACCAGATGACATTACTTAGAGAAGAAGATACCAGATTATGTTACTTAGAGTAGAGGAGACCAGATGAAATAAGTAAGTGAACAGGAGACCAGATGACATTAGTTAGAGAAGAAGAGACCAGATGACATTAGTTACAGAAGAAGAGACCAGATGAAATTAGTTAGAGAAGAAGATACCAGATTATGTTACTTAGAGAAGAGGAGACCAGATGAAATAAGTAAGTGAACAGGAGACCAGATGACATTGGTTAGAGAAGAAGAGACCGGATGACATTAGTTAGAGAACAGGAGACCAGATGACATTAGTTAGAGAAGAGGAGACCAGATGACATTAGTTAGAGAAGAAGAGACCAGATGACATTAGTTAGAGAAGAGACCGGAGGACATTAGTTAGAGAAGAGGACACCAGATGACATTAGTTAGAGAAGAAGAGACTAGATGACATTACTTAGAGAAGAAGAGACCAGATGACGTTACTTAGAGAAGAGTAGACCAGATGACATTATTTATAGAAGAGGAGACCAGATGACATTAGTTAGAGAAGAAGAGACCAGATGACATCACTTAGAGAAGAAGAGACCAGATGACGTTACTTAGAGAAGAGTAGACAAGATGACGTTAGTTAGAGAAGAGTAAACCAGATGACATTAGTTAGAGAAGAGGAGACCAGATGACATTAGTTAGAGAAGAGGAGACCAGATGACATTAGTTAGAGAAGAGGAGACCAGATGACATAAGTAAGAGAACAGGAGACAAGATGACATTAGTTAGAGAAGAAGAGACCAGATGACATTAGTTAGAGAAGAGGAGACCAGATGACATTAGTTAGAGAAGAAGAGACCAGATGACATTAGTTAGAGAAAAGGACACCAGATGACATTAGTTAGAGAAGAGTAGTCCAGATGACATTAGTTAGAGAAGAGGACATCAGATGCTATTTGTTAGAGATGAAGAGGACACCAGATGACATTAGTTAGAGAAGAGACCAGATGACGTTAGTTAGAGAAGAGGACACCACATGACATTAGTTAGAGGAGACCAGCTGACATTTTTTAGATAAGAAGAGACCAGATGACATTAGGTAGAGAAGAGACCAGAGGACATTAGTTAGATAAAAAGAACACCAGATGACATTAGTTAGAGAAGAGTAGACCAGATGACATTAGTTAGAGAAGAGGACATCAGATGCTATTTGTTAGAGATGAAGAGGACACCAGATGACATTAGTTAGAGAAGAGACCAGATGACGTTAGTTAGAGAAGAGGAGACCAGATGACATTAGTTAGAGAAGAAGAGACCAGATGACATTAGTTAGAGAAGAGACCAGAGGACATTAGTTAGAGAAGAAGAGACCAGATGACATTAGTTAGAGAAGAGACCAGAAGACATTAGTTAGAGAAGAGGACACCAGATGACATTAGTTAGAGAAGAAGAGACCAGATGACATTACTTAGAGAAGAAGAGACCAGATGACGTTACTTAGAGAAGAGTAGACCAGATGACATTATTTATAGAAGAGGAGACCAGATGACATTAGTTAGAGAAGAAGAGACCAGATGACATCACTTAGAGAAGAAGAGACCAGATGACGTTACTTAGAGAAGAGTAGACAAGATGACGTTAGTTAGAGAAGAGGAGACCAGATGACATTAGTTAGAGAAGAGGACACCAGATGACATTAGTTAGAGAAGAAGAGACCAGATGACATTACTTAGAGAAGAGGAGACCAGATGACGTTACTTAGAGAAGAGTAGACCAGATGACATTAGTTAGAGAAGAGGAGACCAGATGACATTAGTTAAGGAAGAGGAGACCAGATGACATTAGTTAGAGAAGAGGACACCAGATGACATTAGTTAGAGAAGAGACCAGATGACGTTAGTTAGAGAAGAGGACACCACATGACATTAGTTAGAAGAGACCAGCTGACATTTTTTAGAGAAGAAGAGACCATATGACATTAGGTAGAGAAGAGGACATCAGATGACATTAGGTAGAGAAGAAGGGACCAAGATGACTTTAGTTAGAGAAGAGGACATCAGATGACGTTAGTTAGAGAAGAGGACAGCAGATGACATTAGTTAGAGAAGAGGAGACCAGATGACATTAGTTAGAGAAGAAGAGACCAGATGACATTATTTAGAGGAGACCAGATGACATTAAATAGAGAAGAGGAGACCAGATGACATTACGTAGAGAAAAGGAGACCAAATGACATTAGTTGGAGAAGAGGACATCAGATGACATTAGTTAGAGATGAAGAGACCACATGACATTAGGTAGAGAAAAGGACATCAGATGACATTCGGTAGAGAAGAAGGGACCAAGATGACTTTAGTTAGAGAATAGGACATCAGATGCTATTTGTTAAAGATGAAGAGGACACCAGATGACATTAGTTAGAGAAGAGACCAGATGACGTTAGTTAGAGAAGAGGAGACCAGATGACATTAGTTTGAGAAGAGGAGACCAGATGACATTAGTTAGAGAAGAGGAGACCAGATGACATAAGTAAGAGAACAGGAGACCAGATGACATTAGTTAGAGAAGAAGAGACCAGATGACATTAGTTAGAGAAGAGGAGACCAGATGACATTAGTTAGAGAACAGGAGACCATATGACATTAGTTAGAGAAGAGGAGACCAGATGACATTAGTTAGAGAAGAAGAGACCAGATGACATTAGTTAGAGAAGAGACCAGAGGACATTAGTTAGAGAAGAGGACACAAGATGACATTAGTTAGAGAAGAAGAGACCAGATGACATTACTTAGAGAAGAGTAGACCAGATGACATTATTTATAGAAGAGGAGACCAGATGACATTAGTTGGAGAAGAGGACAGCAGATGACATTAGTTAGAGATGAAGAGACCACATGACATTAGGTAGAGAAAAGGACATCAGATGACATTCGGTAGAGAAGAAGGGACCAAGATGACTTTAGTTAGAGAAGAGGACATCAGATGCTATTTGTTAAAGATGAAGAGGACACCAGATGACATTAGTTAGAGAAGAGACCAGATGACGTTAGTTACAGAAGAAGACGCCAGATGACATTACTTAGAGAAGAAGATACCAGATGATGTTGCTTAGAGAAGAGGAGACCAGATGACATAAGTAAGAGAACAGGAGACCAGATGAAATTAGTTATAGAATAAGAGACCAGATGACGTTAGTTAGAGAAGAGGACAGCAGATGACATTAGTTAGAGAAGAGGAGACCAGATGACATTAGTTAGAGAAGAAGAGACCAGATGACATTATTTAGAGGAGACCAGATGACATTAAATAGAGAAGAGGAGACCAGATGACATTACGTAGAGAAAAGGAGACCAAATGACATTAGTTGGAGAAGAGGACATCAGATGACATTAGTTAGAGATGAAGAGACCACATGACATTAGGTAGAGAAAAGGACATCAGATGACATTCGGTAGAGAAGAAGGGACCAAGATGACTTTAGTTAGAGAAGAGGACATCAGATGCTATTTGTTAAAGATGAAGAGGACACCAGATGACATTAGTTAGAGAAGAGACCAGATGACGTTAGTTAGAGAAGAGGATACCAGATGACATTAGTTACAGAAGAAGAGACCAGATGAAATTACTTAGAGAAGAAGAGACCAGATGACATTACTTAGAGAAGAAGATACCAGATTATGTTACTTAGAGTAGAGGAGACCAGATGAAATAAGTAAGTGAACAGGAGACCAGATGACATTAGTTAGAGAAGAAGAGACCAGATGACATTAGTTACAGAAGAAGAGACCAGATGAAATTAGTTAGAGAAGAAGATACCAGATTATGTTACTTAGAGAAGAGGAGACCAGATGAAATAAGTAAGTGAACAGGAGACCAGATGACATTGGTTAGAGAAGAAGAGACCGGATGACATTAGTTAGAGAACAGGAGACCAGATGACATTAGTTAGAGAAGAGGAGACCAGATGACATTAGTTAGAGAAGAAGAGACCAGATGACATTAGTTAGAGAAGAGACCGGAGGACATTAGTTAGAGAAGAGGACACCAGATGACATTAGTTAGAGAAGAAGAGACTAGATGACATTACTTAGAGAAGAAGAGACCAGATGACGTTACTTAGAGAAGAGTAGACCAGATGACATTATTTATAGAAGAGGAGACCAGATGACATTAGTTAGAGAAGAAGAGACCAGATGACATCACTTAGAGAAGAAGAGACCAGATGACGTTACTTAGAGAAGAGTAGACAAGATGACGTTAGTTAGAGAAGAGTAAACCAGATGACATTAGTTAGAGAAGAGGAGACCAGATGACATTAGTTAGAGAAGAGGAGACCAGATGACATTAGTTAGAGAAGAAGAGACCAGATGACATTACTTAGAGAAGAGTAGACCAGATGACATTATTTATAGAAGAGGAGACCAGATGACATTAGTTGGAGAAGAGGACAGCAGATGACATTAGTTAGAGATGAAGAGACCACATGACATTAGGTAGAGAAAAGGACATCAGATGACATTCGGTAGAGAAGAAGGGACCAAGATGACTTTAGTTAGAGAAGAGGACATCAGATGCTATTTGTTAAAGATGAAGAGGACACCAGATGACATTAGTTAGAGAAGAGACCAGATGACGTTAGTTACAGAAGAAGACGCCAGATGACATTACTTAGAGAAGAAGATACCAGATGATGTTGCTTAGAGAAGAGGAGACCAGATGACATAAGTAAGAGAACAGGAGACCAGATGAAATTAGTTATAGAATAAGAGACCAGATGACGTTAGTTAGAGAAGAGGACAGCAGATGACATTAGTTAGAGAAGAGGATACCAGATGACATTAGTTACAGAAGAAGAGACCAGATGAAATTACTTAGAGAAGAAGAGACCAGATGACATTACTTAGAGAAGAAGATACCAGATTATGTTACTTAGAGTAGAGGAGACCAGATGAAATAAGTAAGTGAACAGGAGACCAGATGACATTAGTTAGAGAAGAAGAGACCAGATGACATTAGTTACAGAAGAAGAGACCAGATGAAATTAGTTAGAGAAGAAGATACCAGATTATGTTACTTAGAGAAGAGGAGACCAGATGAAATAAGTAAGTGAACAGGAGACCAGATGACATTGGTTAGAGAAGAAGAGACCGGATGACATTAGTTAGAGAACAGGAGACCAGATGACATTAGTTAGAGAAGAGGAGACCAGATGACATTAGTTAGAGAAGAAGAGACCAGATGACATTAGTTAGAGAAGAGACCGGAGGACATTAGTTAGAGAAGAGGACACCAGATGACATTAGTTAGAGAAGAAGAGACTAGATGACATTACTTAGAGAAGAAGAGACCAGATGACGTTACTTAGAGAAGAGTAGACCAGATGACATTATTTATAGAAGAGGAGACCAGATGACATTAGTTAGAGAAGAAGAGACCAGATGACATCACTTAGAGAAGAAGAGACCAGATGACGTTACTTAGAGAAGAGTAGACAAGATGACGTTAGTTAGAGAAGAGTAAACCAGATGACATTAGTTAGAGAAGAGGAGACCAGATGACATTAGTTAGAGAAGAGGAGACCAGATGACATTAGTTAGAGAAGAGGAGACCAGATGACATAAGTAAGAGAACAGGAGACAAGATGACATTAGTTAGAGAAGAAGAGACCAGATGACATTAGTTAGAGAAGAGGAGACCAGATGACATTAGTTAGAGAAGAAGAGACCAGATGACATTAGTTAGAGAAAAGGACACCAGATGACATTAGTTAGAGAAGAGTAGTCCAGATGACATTAGTTAGAGAAGAGGACATCAGATGCTATTTGTTAGAGATGAAGAGGACACCAGATGACATTAGTTAGAGAAGAGACCAGATGACGTTAGTTAGAGAAGAGGACACCACATGACATTAGTTAGAGGAGACCAGCTGACATTTTTTAGATAAGAAGAGACCAGATGACATTAGGTAGAGAAGAGACCAGAGGACATTAGTTAGATAAAAAGAACACCAGATGACATTAGTTAGAGAAGAGTAGACCAGATGACATTAGTTAGAGAAGAGGACATCAGATGCTATTTGTTAGAGATGAAGAGGACACCAGATGACATTAGTTAGAGAAGAGACCAGATGACGTTAGTTAGAGAAGAGGAGACCAGATGACATTAGTTAGAGAAGAAGAGACCAGATGACATTAGTTAGAGAAGAGACCAGAGGACATTAGTTAGAGAAGAAGAGACCAGATGACATTAGTTAGAGAAGAGACCAGAAGACATTAGTTAGAGAAGAGGACACCAGATGACATTAGTTAGAGAAGAAGAGACCAGATGACATTACTTAGAGAAGAAGAGACCAGATGACGTTACTTAGAGAAGAGTAGACCAGATGACATTATTTATAGAAGAGGAGACCAGATGACATTAGTTAGAGAAGAAGAGACCAGATGACATCACTTAGAGAAGAAGAGACCAGATGACGTTACTTAGAGAAGAGTAGACAAGATGACGTTAGTTAGAGAAGAGGAGACCAGATGACATTAGTTAGAGAAGAGGACACCAGATGACATTAGTTAGAGAAGAAGAGACCAGATGACATTACTTAGAGAAGAGGAGACCAGATGACGTTACTTAGAGAAGAGTAGACCAGATGACATTAGTTAGAGAAGAGGAGACCAGATGACATTAGTTAAGGAAGAGGAGACCAGATGACATTAGTTAGAGAAGAGGACACCAGATGACATTAGTTAGAGAAGAGACCAGATGACGTTAGTTAGAGAAGAGGACACCACATGACATTAGTTAGAAGAGACCAGCTGACATTTTTTAGAGAAGAAGAGACCATATGACATTAGGTAGAGAAGAGGACATCAGATGACATTAGGTAGAGAAGAAGGGACCAAGATGACTTTAGTTAGAGAAGAGGACATCAGATGACGTTAGTTAGAGAAGAGGACAGCAGATGACATTAGTTAGAGAAGAGGAGACCAGATGACATTAGTTAGAGAAGAAGAGACCAGATGACATTATTTAGAGGAGACCAGATGACATTAAATAGAGAAGAGGAGACCAGATGACATTACGTAGAGAAAAGGAGACCAAATGACATTAGTTGGAGAAGAGGACATCAGATGACATTAGTTAGAGATGAAGAGACCACATGACATTAGGTAGAGAAAAGGACATCAGATGACATTCGGTAGAGAAGAAGGGACCAAGATGACTTTAGTTAGAGAATAGGACATCAGATGCTATTTGTTAAAGATGAAGAGGACACCAGATGACATTAGTTAGAGAAGAGACCAGATGACGTTAGTTAGAGAAGAGGAGACCAGATGACTTTAGTTTGAGAAGAGGAGACCAGATGACATTAGTTAGAGAAGAGGAGACCAGATGACATAAGTAAGAGAACAGGAGACCAGATGACATTAGTTAGAGAAGAAGAGACCAGATGACATTAGTTAGAGAAGAGGAGACCAGATGACATTAGTTAGAGAACAGGAGACCATATGACATTAGTTAGAGAAGAGGAGACCAGATGACATTAGTTAGAGAAGAAGAGACCAGATGACATTAGTTAGAGAAGAGACCAGAGGACATTAGTTAGAGAAGAGGACACAAGATGACATTAGTTAGAGAAGAAGAGACCAGATGACATTACTTAGAGAAGAGTAGACCAGATGACATTATTTATAGAAGAGGAGACCAGATGACATTAGTTGGAGAAGAGGACAGCAGATGACATTAGTTAGAGATGAAGAGACCACATGACATTAGGTAGAGAAAAGGACATCAGATGACATTCGGTAGAGAAGAAGGGACCAAGATGACTTTAGTTAGAGAAGAGGACATCAGATGCTATTTGTTAAAGATGAAGAGGACACCAGATGACATTAGTTAGAGAAGAGACCAGATGACGTTAGTTACAGAAGAAGACGCCAGATGACATTACTTAGAGAAGAAGATACCAGATGATGTTGCTTAGAGAAGAGGAGACCAGATGACATAAGTAAGAGAACAGGAGACCAGATGAAATTAGTTATAGAATAAGAGACCAGATGACGTTAGTTAGAGAAGAGGACAGCAGATGACATTAGTTAGAGAAGAGGAGACCAGATGACATTAGTTAGAGAAGAAGAGACCAGATGACATTATTTAGAGGAGACCAGATGACATTAAATAGAGAAGAGGAGACCAGATGACATTACGTAGAGAAAAGGAGACCAAATGACATTAGTTGGAGAAGAGGACATCAGATGACATTAGTTAGAGATGAAGAGACCACATGACATTAGGTAGAGAAAAGGACATCAGATGACATTCGGTAGAGAAGAAGGGACCAAGATGACTTTAGTTAGAGAAGAGGACATCAGATGCTATTTGTTAAAGATGAAGAGGACACCAGATGACATTAGTTAGAGAAGAGACCAGATGACGTTAGTTACAGAAGAGGATACCAGATGACATTAGTTACAGAAGAAGAGACCAGATGAAATTACTTAGAGAAGAAGATACCAGATTATGTTACTTAGAGAAGAGGAGACCAGATGAAATAAGTAAGTGAACAGGAGACCAGATGACATTAGTTAGAGAAGAAGAGACCGGATGACATTAGTTAGAGAACAGGAGACCAGATGACATTAGTTAGAGAAGAGGAGACCAGATGACATTAGTTAGAGAAGAAGAGACCAGATGACATTACTTAGAGAAGAAGATACCAGATTATGTTACTTAGAGTAGAGGAGACCAGATGAAATAAGTAAGTGAACAGGAGACCAGATGACATTAGTTAGAGAAGAAGAGACCAGATGACATTAGTTACAGAAGAAGAGACCAGATGAAATTACTTAGAGAAGAAGATACCAGATTATGTTACTTAGAGAAGAGGAGACCAGATGAAATAAGTAAGTGAACAGGAGACCAGATGACATTAGTTAGAGAAGAAGAGACCGGATGACATTAGTTAGAGAACAGGAGACCAGATGACATTAGTTAGAGAAGAGGAGACCAGATGACATTAGTTAGAGAAGAAGAGACCAGATGACATTAGTTAGAGAAGAGACCGGAGGACATTAGTTAGAGAAGAGGACACCAGATGACATTAGTTAGAGAAGAAGAGACTAGATGACATTACTTAGAGAAGAAGAGACCAGATGACGTTACTTAGAGAAGAGTAGACAAGATGACGTTAGTTAGAGAAGAGGAGACCAGATGACATTAGTTAGAGAAGAGGACACCAGATGACATTAGTTAGAGAAGAAGAGACCAGATGACATTACTTAGAGAAGAAGAGACCAGATGACGTTACTTAGAGAAGAGTAAACCAGATGACATTAGTTAGAGAAGAAGAGACCAGATGACATTACTTAGAGAAGAAGAGACCAGATGACGTTACTTAGAGAAGAGTAGACCAGATGACATTAGTTAGAGAAGAGGAGACCAGATGACATTAGTTAAGGAAGAGGAGACCAGATGACATTAGTTAGAGAAGAGGACACCAGATGACATTAGTTAGAGAAGAGACCAGATGACGTTAGTTAGAGAAGAGGACACCACATGACATTAGTTAGAAGAGACCAGCTGACATTTTTTAGAGAAGAAGAGACCATATGACATTAGGTAGAGAAGAGGACATCAGATGACATTAGGTAGAGAAGAAGGGACCAAGATGACTTTAGTTAGAGAAGAGGACATCAGATGACGTTAGTTAGAGAAGAGGACAGCAGATGACATTAGTTAGAGAAGAGGAGACCAGATGACATTAGTTAGAGAAGAAGAGACCAGATGACATTATTTAGAGGAGACCAGATGACATTAAATAGAGAAGAGGAGACCAGATGACATTACGTAGAGAAAAGGAGACCAAATGACATTAGTTGGAGAAGAGGACATCAGATGACATTAGTTAGAGATGAAGAGACCACATGACATTAGGTAGAGAAAAGGACATCAGATGACATTCGGTAGAGAAGAAGGGACCAAGATGACTTTAGTTAGAGAATAGGACATCAGATGCTATTTGTTAAAGATGAAGAGGACACCAGATGACATTAGTTAGAGAAGAGACCAGATGACGTTAGTTAGAGAAGAGTAGACAAGATGACGTTAGTTAGAGAAGAGGAGACCAGATGACATTAGTTAGAGAAGAGGACACCAGATGACATTAGTTAGAGAAGAAGAGACCAGATGACATTACTTAGAGAAGAGGAGACCAGATGACGTTACTTAGAGAAGAGTAGACCAGATGACATTAGTTAGAGAAGAGGAGACCAGATGACATTAGTTAAGGAAGAGGAGACCAGATGACATTAGTTAGAGAAGAGGACACCAGATGACATTAGTTAGAGAAGAGACCAGATGACGTTAGTTAGAGAACAGGACACCACATGACATTAGTTAGAAGAGACCAGCTGACATTTTTTAGAGAAGAAGAGACCATATGACATTAGGTAGAGAAGAGGACATCAGATGACATTAGGTAGAGAAGAAGGGACCAAGATGACTTTAGTTAGAGAAGAGGACATCAGATGACGTTAGTTAGAGAAGAGGACAGCAGATGACATTAGTTAGAGAAGAGGAGACCAGATGACATTAGTTAGAGAAGAAGAGACCAGATGACATTATTTAGAGGAGACCAGATGACATTAAATAGAGAAGAGGAGACCAGATGACATTACGTAGAGAAAAGGAGACCAAATGACATTAGTTGGAGAAGAGGACATCAGATGACATTAGTTAGAGATGAAGAGACCACATGACATTAGGTAGAGAAAAGGACATCAGATGACATTCGGTAGAGAAGAAGGGACCAAGATGACTTTAGTTAGAGAATAGGACATCAGATGCTATTTGTTAAAGATGAAGAGGACACCAGATGACATTAGTTAGAGAAGAGACCAGATGACGTTAGTTAGAGAAGAGGAGACCAGATGACATTAGTTTGAGAAGAGGAGACCAGATGACATTAGTTAGAGAAGAGGAGACCAGATGACATAAGTAAGAGAACAGGAGACCAGATGACATTAGTTAGAGAAGAAGAGACCAGATGACATTAGTTAGAGAAGAGGAGACCAGATGACATTAGTTAGAGAACAGGAGACCATATGACATTAGTTAGAGAAGAGGAGACCAGATGACATTAGTTAGAGAAGAAGAGACCAGATGACATTAGTTAGAGAAGAGACCAGAGGACATTAGTTAGAGAAGAGGACACAAGATGACATTAGTTAGAGAAGAAGAGACCAGATGACATTACTTAGAGAAGAAGAGACCAGATGACGTTACTTAGAGAAGAGTAGACCAGATGACATTATTTATAGAAGAGGAGACCAGATGACATTAGTTGGAGAAGAGGACAGCAGATGACATTAGTTAGAGATGAAGAGACCACATGACATTAGGTAGAGAAAAGGACATCAGATGACATTCGGTAGAGAAGAAGGGACCAAGATGACTTTAGTTAGAGAAGAGGACATCAGATGCTATTTGTTAAAGATGAAGAGGACACCAGATGACATTAGTTAGAGAAGAGACCAGATGACGTTAGTTACAGAAGAAGACGCCAGATGACATTACTTAGAGAAGAAGATACCAGATGATGTTGCTTAGAGAAGAGGAGACCAGATGACATAAGTAAGAGAACAGGAGACCAGATGAAATTAGTTATAGAATAAGAGACCAGATGACGTTAGTTAGAGAAGAGGACAGCAGATGACATTAGTTAGAGAAGAGGAGACCAGATGACATTAGTTAGAGAAGAAGAGACCAGATGACATTATTTAGAGGAGACCAGATGACATTAAATAGAGAAGAGGAGACCAGATGACATTACGTAGAGAAAAGGAGACCAAATGACATTAGTTGGAGAAGAGGACATCAGATGACATTAGTTAGAGATGAAGAGACCACATGACATTAGGTAGAGAAAAGGACATCAGATGACATTCGGTAGAGAAGAAGGGACCAAGATGACTTTAGTTAGAGAAGAGGACATCAGATGCTATTTGTTAAAGATGAAGAGGACACCAGATGACATTAGTTACAGAAGAAGAGACCAGATGAAATTACTTAGAGAAGAAGATACCAGATTATGTTACTTAGAGAAGAGGAGACCAGATGAAATAAGTAAGTGAACAGGAGACCAGATGACATTAGTTAGAGAAGAAGAGACCGGATGACATTAGTTAGAGAACAGGAGACCAGATGACATTAGTTAGAGAAGAGGAGACCAGATGACATTAGTTAGAGAAGAAGAGACCAGATGACATTACTTAGAGAAGAAGATACCAGATTATGTTACTTAGAGTAGAGGAGACCAGATGAAATAAGTAAGTGAACAGGAGACCAGATGACATTAGTTAGAGAAGAAGAGACCAGATGACATTAGTTACAGAAGAAGAGACCAGATGAAATTACTTAGAGAAGAAGATACCAGATTATGTTACTTAGAGAAGAGGAGACCAGATGAAATAAGTAAGTGAACAGGAGACCAGATGACATTAGTTAGAGAAGAAGAGACCGGATGACATTAGTTAGAGAACAGGAGACCAGATGACATTAGTTAGAGAAGAGGAGACCAGATGACATTAGTTAGAGAAGAAGAGACCAGATGACATTAGTTAGAGAAGAGACCGGAGGACATTAGTTAGAGAAGAGGACACCAGATGACATTAGTTAGAGAAGAAGAGACTAGATGACATTACTTAGAGAAGAAGAGACCAGATGACGTTACTTAGAGAAGAGTAGACAAGATGACGTTAGTTAGAGAAGAGGAGACCAGATGACATTAGTTAGAGAAGAGGACACCAGATGACATTAGTTAGAGAAGAAGAGACCAGATGACATTACTTAGAGAAGAAGAGACCAGATGACGTTACTTAGAGAAGAGTAAACCAGATGACATTAGTTAGAGAAGAAGAGACCAGATGACATTACTTAGAGAAGAAGAGACCAGATGACGTTACTTAGAGAAGAGTAGACCAGATGACATTAGTTAGAGAAGAGGAGACCAGATGACATTAGTTAAGGAAGAGGAGACCAGATGACATTAGTTAGAGAAGAGGACACCAGATGACATTAGTTAGAGAAGAGACCAGATGACGTTAGTTAGAGAAGAGGACACCACATGACATTAGTTAGAAGAGACCAGCTGACATTTTTTAGAGAAGAAGAGACCATATGACATTAGGTAGAGAAGAGGACATCAGATGACATTAGGTAGAGAAGAAGGGACCAAGATGACTTTAGTTAGAGAAGAGGACATCAGATGACGTTAGTTAGAGAAGAGGACAGCAGATGACATTAGTTAGAGAAGAGGAGACCAGATGACATTAGTTAGAGAAGAAGAGACCAGATGACATTATTTAGAGGAGACCAGATGACATTAAATAGAGAAGAGGAGACCAGATGACATTACGTAGAGAAAAGGAGACCAAATGACATTAGTTGGAGAAGAGGACATCAGATGACATTAGTTAGAGATGAAGAGACCACATGACATTAGGTAGAGAAAAGGACATCAGATGACATTCGGTAGAGAAGAAGGGACCAAGATGACTTTAGTTAGAGAATAGGACATCAGATGCTATTTGTTAAAGATGAAGAGGACACCAGATGACATTAGTTAGAGAAGAGACCAGATGACGTTAGTTAGAGAAGAGGAGACCAGATGACATTAGTTTGAGAAGAGGAGACCAGATGACATTAGTTAGAGAAGAGGAGACCAGATGACATAAGTAAGAGAACAGGAGACCAGATGACATTAGTTAGAGAAGAAGAGACCAGATGACATTAGTTAGAGAAGAGGAGACCAGATGACATTAGTTAGAGAACAGGAGACCATATGACATTAGTTAGAGAAGAGGAGACCAGATGACATTAGTTAGAGAAGAAGAGACCAGATGACATTAGTTAGAGAAGAAGAGACCAGATGACGTTACTTAGAGAAGAGTAGACCAGATGACATTATTTATAGAAGAGGAGACCAGATGACATTAGTTGGAGAAGAGGACAGCAGATGACATTAGTTAGAGATGAAGAGACCACATGACATTAGGTAGAGAAAAGGACATCAGATGACATTCGGTAGAGAAGAAGGGACCAAGATGACTTTAGTTAGAGAAGAGGACATCAGATGCTATTTGTTAAAGATGAAGAGGACACCAGATGACATTAGTTAGAGAAGAGACCAGATGACGTTAGTTACAGAAGAAGACGCCAGATGACATTACTTAGAGAAGAAGATACCAGATGATGTTGCTTAGAGAAGAGGAGACCAGATGACATAAGTAAGAGAACAGGAGACCAGATGAAATTAGTTATAGAATAAGAGACCAGATGACGTTAGTTAGAGAAGAGGACAGCAGATGACATTAGTTAGAGAAGAGGAGACCAGATGACATTAGTTAGAGAAGAAGAGACCAGATGACATTATTTAGAGGAGACCAGATGACATTAAATAGAGAAGAGGAGACCAGATGACATTACGTAGAGAAAAGGAGACCAAATGACATTAGTTGGAGAAGAGGACATCAGATGACATTAGTTAGAGATGAAGAGACCACATGACATTAGGTAGAGAAAAGGACATCAGATGACATTCGGTAGAGAAGAAGGGACCAAGATGACTTTAGTTAGAGAAGAGGACATCAGATGCTATTTGTTAAAGATGAAGAGGACACCAGATGACATTAGTTAGAGAAGAGACCAGATGACGTTAGTTACAGAAGAGGATACCAGATGACATTAGTTACAGAAGAAGAGACCAGATGAAATTACTTAGAGAAGAAGATACCAGATTATGTTACTTAGAGAAGAGGAGACCAGATGAAATAAGTAAGTGAACAGGAGACCAGATGACATTAGTTAGAGAAGAAGAGACCGGATGACATTAGTTAGAGAACAGGAGACCAGATGACATTAGTTAGAGAAGAGGAGACCAGATGACATTAGTTAGAGAAGAAGAGACCAGATGACATTACTTAGAGAAGAAGATACCAGATTATGTTACTTAGAGTAGAGGAGACCAGATGAAATAAGTAAGTGAACAGGAGACCAGATGACATTAGTTAGAGAAGAAGAGACCAGATGACATTAGTTACAGAAGAAGAGACCAGATGAAATTACTTAGAGAAGAAGATACCAGATTATGTTACTTAGAGAAGAGGAGACCAGATGAAATAAGTAAGTGAACAGGAGACCAGATGACATTAGTTAGAGAAGAAGAGACCGGATGACATTAGTTAGAGAACAGGAGACCAGATGACATTAGTTAGAGAAGAGGAGACCAGATGACATTAGTTAGAGAAGAAGAGACCAGATGACATTAGTTAGAGAAGAGACCGGAGGACATTAGTTAGAGAAGAGGACACCAGATGACATTAGTTAGAGAAGAAGAGACTAGATGACATTACTTAGAGAAGAAGAGACCAGATGACGTTACTTAGAGAAGAGTAGACCAGATGACATTATTTATAGAAGAGGAGACCAGATGACATTAGTTAAAGAAGAAGAGACCAGATGACATCACTTAGAGAAGAAGAGACCAGATGACGTTACTTAGAGAAGAGTAGACAAGATGACGTTAGTTAGAGAAGAGTAAACCAGATGACATTAGTTAGAGAAGAGGAGACCAGATGACATTAGTTAGAGAAGAGGAGACCAGATGACATTAGTTAGAGAAGAGGAGACCAGATGACATAAGTAAGAGAACAGGAGACAAGATGACATTAGTTAGAGAAGAAGAGACCAGATGACATTAGTTAGAGAAGAGGAGACCAGATGACATTAGTTAGAGAAGAAGAGACCAGATGACATTAGTTAGAGAAGAGACCAGAGGACATTAGTTAGAGAAAAGGACACCAGATGACATTAGTTAGAGAAGAGTAGACCAGATGACATTAGTTAGAGAAGAGGACATCAGATGCTATTTGTTAGAGATGAAGAGGACACCAGATGACATTAGTTAGAGAAGAGACCAGATGACGTTAGTTAGAGAAGAGGACACCACATGACATTAGTTAGAGGAGACCAGCTGACATTTTTTAGAGAAGAAGAGACCAGATGACATTAGTTAGAGAAGAGGAGACCAGATGACATTAGTTAGAGAAGAAGAGACCAGATGACATTAGTTAGAGAAGAGACCAGAGGACATTAGTTAGAGAAGAAGAGACCAGATGACATTAGTTAGAGAAGAGACCAGAGGACATTAGTTAGAGAAGAGGACACCAGATGACATTAGTTAGAGAAGAAGAGACCAGATGACATTCCTTAGAGAAGAAGAGACCAGATGACGTTACTTAGAGAAGAGTAGACCAGATGACATTATTTATAGAAGAGGAGACCAGATGACATTAGTTAGAGAAGAAGAGACCAGATGACATCACTTAGAGAAGAAGAGACCAGATGACGTTACTTAGAGAAGAGTAGACAAGATGACGTTAGTTAGAGAAGAGGAGACCAGATGACATTAGTTAGAGAAGAGGACACCAGATGACATTAGTTAGAGAAGAAGAGACCAGATGACATTACTTAGAGAAGAAGAGACCAGATGACGTTACTTAGAGAAGAGTAAACCAGATGACATTAGTTAGAGAAGAAGAGACCAGATGACATTACTTAGAGAAGAAGAGACCAGATGACGTTACTTAGAGAAGAGTAGACCAGATGACATTAGTTAGAGAAGAGGAGACCAGATGACATTAGTTAAGGAAGAGGAGACCAGATGACATTAGTTAGAGAAGAGGACACCAGATGACATTAGTTAGAGAAGAGACCAGATGACGTTAGTTAGAGAAGAGGACACCACATGACATTAGTTAGAAGAGACCAGCTGACATTTTTTAGAGAAGAAGAGACCATATGACATTAGGTAGAGAAGAGGACATCAGATGACATTAGGTAGAGAAGAAGGGACCAAGATGACTTTAGTTAGAGAAGAGGACATCAGATGACGTTAGTTAGAGAAGAGGACAGCAGATGACAGTAGTTAGAGAAGAGGAGACCAGATGACATTAGTTAGAGAAGAAGAGACCAGATGACATTATTTAGAGGAGACCAGATGACATTAAATAGAGAAGAGGAGACCAGATGACATTACGTAGAGAAAAGGAGACCAAATGACATTAGTTGGAGAAGAGGACATCAGATGACATTAGTTAGAGATGAAGAGACCACATGACATTAGGTAGAGAAAAGGACATCAGATGACATTCGGTAGAGAAGAAGGGACCAAGATGACTTTAGTTAGAGAATAGGACATCAGATGCTATTTGTTAAAGATGAAGAGGACACCAGATGACATTAGTTAGAGAAGAGACCAGATGACGTTAGTTAGAGAAGAGGAGACCAGATGACATTAGTTTGAGAAGAGGAGACCAGATGACATTAGTTAGAGAAGAGGAGACCAGATGACATAAGTAAGAGAACAGGAGACCAGATGACATTAGTTAGAGAAGAAGAGACCAGATGACATTAGTTAGAGAAGAGGAGACCAGATGACATTAGTTAGAGAACAGGAGACCAGATGACATTAGTTAGAGAAGAGGAGACCAGATGACATTAGTTAGAGAAGAAGAGACCAGATGACATTAGTTAGAGAAGAGACCAGAGGACATTAGTTAGAGAAGAGGACACCAGATGACATTAGTTAGAGAAGAAGAGACCAGATGACATTACTTAGAGAAGAAGAGACCAGATGACGTTACTTAGAGAAGAGTAGACCAGATGACATTATTTATAGAAGAGGAGACCAGATGACATTAGTTGGAGAAGAGGACAGCAGATGACATTAGTTAGAGATGAAGAGACCACATGACATTAGGTAGAGAAAAGGACATCAGATGACATTCGGTAGAGAAGAAGGGACCAAGATGACTTTAGTTAGAGAAGAGGACATCAGATGCTATTTGTTAAAGATGAAGAGGACACCAGATGACATTAGTTAGAGAAGAGACCAGATGACGTTAGTTACAGAAGAAGACGCCAGATGACATTACTTAGAGAAGAAGATACCAGATGATGTTGCTTAGAGAAGAGGAGACCAGATGACATAAGTAAGAGAACAGGAGACCAGATGAAATTAGTTATAGAATAAGAGACCAGATGACGTTAGTTAGAGAAGAGGACAGCAGATGACATTAGTTAGAGAAGAGGAGACCAGATGACATTAGTTAGAGAAGAAGAGACCAGATGACATTATTTAGAGGAGACCAGATGACATTAAATAGAGAAGAGGAGACCAGATGACATTACGTAGAGAAAAGGAGACCAAATGACATTAGTTGGAGAAGAGGACATCAGATGACATTAGTTAGAGATGAAGAGACCACATGACATTAGGTAGAGAAAAGGACATCAGATGACATTCGGTAGAGAAGAAGGGACCAAGATGACTTTAGTTAGAGAAGAGGACATCAGATGCTATTTGTTAAAGATGAAGAGGACACCAGATGACATTAGTTAGAGAAGAGACCAGATGACGTTAGTTACAGAAGAGGATACCAGATGACATTAGTTACAGAAGAAGAGACCAGATGAAATTACTTAGAGAAGAAGATACCAGATTATGTTACTTAGAGAAGAGGAGACCAGATGAAATAAGTAAGTGAACAGGAGACCAGATGACATTAGTTAGAGAAGAAGAGACCGGATGACATTAGTTAGAGAACAGGAGACCAGATGACATTAGTTAGAGAAGAGGAGACCAGATGACATTAGTTAGAGAAGAAGAGACCAGATGACATTACTTAGAGAAGAAGATACCAGATTATGTTACTTAGAGTAGAGGAGACCAGATGAAATAAGTAAGTGAACAGGAGACCAGATGACATTAGTTAGAGAAGAAGAGACCAGATGACATTAGTTACAGAAGAAGAGACCAGATGAAATTACTTAGAGAAGAAGATACCAGATTATGTTACTTAGAGAAGAGGAGACCAGATGAAATAAGTAAGTGAACAGGAGACCAGATGACATTAGTTAGAGAAGAAGAGACCGGATGACATTAGTTAGAGAACAGGAGACCAGATGACATTAGTTAGAGAAGAGGAGACCAGATGACATTAGTTAGAGAAGAAGAGACCAGATGACATTAGTTAGAGAAGAGACCGGAGGACATTAGTTAGAGAAGAGGACACCAGATGACATTAGTTAGAGAAGAAGAGACTAGATGACATTACTTAGAGAAGAAGAGACCAGATGACGTTACTTAGAGAAGAGTAGACAAGATGACGTTAGTTAGAGAAGAGGAGACCAGATGACATTAGTTAGAGAAGAGGACACCAGATGACATTAGTTAGAGAAGAAGAGACCAGATGACATTACTTAGAGAAGAAGAGACCAGATGACGTTACTTAGAGAAGAGTAAACCAGATGACATTAGTTAGAGAAGAAGAGACCAGATGACATTACTTAGAGAAGAAGAGACCAGATGACGTTACTTAGAGAAGAGTAGACCAGATGACATTAGTTAGAGAAGAGGAGACCAGATGACATTAGTTAAGGAAGAGGAGACCAGATGACATTAGTTAGAGAAGAGGACACCAGATGACATTAGTTAGAGAAGAGACCAGATGACGTTAGTTAGAGAAGAGGACACCACATGACATTAGTTAGAAGAGACCAGCTGACATTTTTTAGAGAAGAAGAGACCATATGACATTAGGTAGAGAAGAGGACATCAGATGACATTAGGTAGAGAAGAAGGGACCAAGATGACTTTAGTTAGAGAAGAGGACATCAGATGACGTTAGTTAGAGAAGAGGACAGCAGATGACATTAGTTAGAGAAGAGGAGACCAGATGACATTAGTTAGAGAAGAAGAGACCAGATGACATTATTTAGAGGAGACCAGATGACATTAAATAGAGAAGAGGAGACCAGATGACATTACGTAGAGAAAAGGAGACCAAATGACATTAGTTGGAGAAGAGGACATCAGATGACATTAGTTAGAGATGAAGAGACCACATGACATTAGGTAGAGAAAAGGACATCAGATGACATTCGGTAGAGAAGAAGGGACCAAGATGACTTTAGTTAGAGAATAGGACATCAGATGCTATTTGTTAAAGATGAAGAGGACACCAGATGACATTAGTTAGAGAAGAGACCAGATGACGTTAGTTAGAGAAGAGGAGACCAGATGACATTAGTTTGAGAAGAGGAGACCAGATGACATTAGTTAGAGAAGAGGAGACCAGATGACATAAGTAAGAGAACAGGAGACCAGATGACATTAGTTAGAGAATAAGAGACCAGATGACATTAGTTAGAGAAGAGGAGACCAGATGACATTAGTTACAGAACAGGAGACCATATGACATTAGTTAGAGAAGAGGAGACCAGATGACATTAGTTAGAGAAGAAGAGACCAGATGACATTAGTTAGAGAAGAGACCAGAGGACATTAGTTAGAGAAGAGGACACAAGATGACATTAGTTAGAGAAGAAGAGACCAGATGACATTACTTAGAGAAGAAGAGACCAGATGACGTTACTTAGAGAAGAGTAGACCAGATGACATTATTTATAGAAGAGGAGACCAGATGACATTAGTTGGAGAAGAGGACAGCAGATGACATTAGTTAGAGATGAAGAGACCACATGACATTAGGTAGAGAAAAGGACATCAGATGACATTCGGTAGAGAAGAAGGGACCAAGATGACTTTAGTTAGAGAAGAGGACATCAGATGCTATTTGTTAAAGATGAAGAGGACACCAGATGACATTAGTTAGAGAAGAGACCAGATGACGTTAGTTACAGAAGAAGACGCCAGATGACATTACTTAGAGAAGAAGATACCAGATGATGTTGCTTAGAGAAGAGGAGACCAGATGACATAAGTAAGAGAACAGGAGACCAGATGAAATTAGTTATAGAATAAGAGACCAGATGACGTTAGTTAGAGAAGAGGACAGCAGATGACATTAGTTAGAGAAGAGGAGACCAGATGACATTAGTTAGAGAAGAAGAGACCAGATGACATTATTTAGAGGAGACCAGATGACATTAAATAGAGAAGAGGAGACCAGATGACATTACGTAGAGAAAAGGAGACCAAATGACATTAGTTGGAGAAGAGGACATCAGATGACATTAGTTAGAGATGAAGAGACCACATGACATTAGGTAGAGAAAAGGACATCAGATGACATTCGGTAGAGAAGAAGGGACCAAGATGACTTTAGTTAGAGAAGAGGACATCAGATGCTATTTGTTAAAGATGAAGAGGACACCAGATGACATTAGTTAGAGAAGAGACCAGATGACGTTAGTTACAGAAGAGGATACCAGATGACATTAGTTACAGAAGAAGAGACCAGATGAAATTACTTAGAGAAGAAGATACCAGATTATGTTACTTAGAGAAGAGGAGACCAGATGAAATAAGTAAGTGAACAGGAGACCAGATGACATTAGTTAGAGAAGAAGAGACCGGATGACATTAGTTAGAGAACAGGAGACCAGATGACATTAGTTAGAGAAGAGGAGACCAGATGACATTAGTTAGAGAAGAAGAGACCAGATGACATTACTTAGAGAAGAAGATACCAGATTATGTTACTTAGAGTAGAGGAGACCAGATGAAATAAGTAAGTGAACAGGAGACCAGATGACATTAGTTAGAGAAGAAGAGACCAGATGACATTAGTTACAGAAGAAGAGACCAAATGAAATTACTTAGAGAAGAAGATACCAGATTATGTTACTTAGAGAAGAGGAGACCAGATGAAATAAGTAAGTGAACAGGAGACCAGATGACATTAGTTAGAGAAGAAGAGACCGGATGACATTAGTTAGAGAACAGGAGACCAGATGACATTAGTTAGAGAAGAGGAGACCAGATGACATTAGTTAGAGAAGAAGAGACCAGATGACATTAGTTAGAGAAGAGACCGGAGGACATTAGTTAGAGAAGAGGACACCAGATGACATTAGTTAGAGAAGAAGAGACTAGATGACATTACTTAGAGAAGAAGAGACCAGATGACGTTACTTAGAGAAGAGTAGACCAGATGACATTATTTATAGAAGAGGAGACCAGATGACATTAGTTAAAGAAGAAGAGACCAGATGACATCACTTAGAGAAGAAGAGACCAGATGACGTTACTTAGAGAAGAGTAGACAAGATGACGTTAGTTAGAGAAGAGTAAACCAGATGACATTAGTTAGAGAAGAGGAGACCAGATGACATTAGTTAGAGAAGAGGAGACCAGATGACATTAGTTAGAGAAGAGGAGACCAGATGACATAAGTAAGAGAACAGGAGACAAGATGACATTAGTTAGAGAAGAAGAGACCAGATGACATTAGTTAGAGAAGAGGAGACCAGATGACATTAGTTAGAGAAGAAGAGACCAGATGACATTAGTTAGAGAAGAGACCAGAGGACATTAGTTAGAGAAAAGGACACCAGATGACATTAGTTAGAGAAGAGTAGACCAGATGACATTAGTTAGAGAAGAGGACATCAGATGCTATTTGTTAGAGATGAAGAGGACACCAGATGACATTAGTTAGAGAAGAGACCAGATGACGTTAGTTAGAGAAGAGGACACCACATGACATTAGTTAGAGGAGACCAGCTGACATTTTTTAGAGAAGAAGAGACCAGATGACATTAGTTAGAGAAGAGGAGACCAGATGACATTAGTTAGAGAAGAAGAGACCAGATGACATTAGTTAGAGAAGAGACCAGAGGACATTAGTTAGAGAAGAAGAGACCAGATGACATTAGTTAGAGAAGAGACCAGAGGACATTAGTTAGAGAAGAGGACACCAGATGACATTAGTTAGAGAAGAAGAGACCAGATGACATTCCTTAGAGAAGAAGAGACCAGATGACGTTACTTAGAGAAGAGTAGACCAGATGACATTATTTATAGAAGAGGAGACCAGATGACATTAGTTAGAGAAGAAGAGACCAGATGACATCACTTAGAGAAGAAGAGACCAGATGACGTTACTTAGAGAAGAGTAGACAAGATGACGTTAGTTAGAGAAGAGGAGACCAGATGACATTAGTTAGAGAAGAGGACACCAGATGACATTAGTTAGAGAAGAAGAGACCAGATGACATTACTTAGAGAAGAAGAGACCAGATGACGTTACTTAGAGAAGAGTAAACCAGATGACATTAGTTAGAGAAGAAGAGACCAGATGACATTACTTAGAGAAGAAGAGACCAGATGACGTTACTTAGAGAAGAGTAGACCAGATGACATTAGTTAGAGAAGAGGAGACCAGATGACATTAGTTAAGGAAGAGGAGACCAGATGACATTAGTTAGAGAAGAGGACACCAGATGACATTAGTTAGAGAAGAGACCAGATGACGTTAGTTAGAGAAGAGGACACCACATGACATTAGTTAGAAGAGACCAGCTGACATTTTTTAGAGAAGAAGAGACCATATGACATTAGGTAGAGAAGAGGACATCAGATGACATTAGGTAGAGAAGAAGGGACCAAGATGACTTTAGTTAGAGAAGAGGACATCAGATGACGTTAGTTAGAGAAGAGGACAGCAGATGACAGTAGTTAGAGAAGAGGAGACCAGATGACATTAGTTAGAGAAGAAGAGACCAGATGACATTATTTAGAGGAGACCAGATGACATTAAATAGAGAAGAGGAGACCAGATGACATTACGTAGAGAAAAGGAGACCAAATGACATTAGTTGGAGAAGAGGACATCAGATGACATTAGTTAGAGATGAAGAGACCACATGACATTAGGTAGAGAAAAGGACATCAGATGACATTCGGTAGAGAAGAAGGGACCAAGATGACTTTAGTTAGAGAATAGGACATCAGATGCTATTTGTTAAAGATGAAGAGGACACCAGATGACATTAGTTAGAGAAGAGACCAGATGACGTTAGTTAGAGAAGAGGAGACCAGATGACATTAGTTTGAGAAGAGGAGACCAGATGACATTACTTAGAGAAGAAGATACCAGATTATGTTACTTAGAGTAGAGGAGACCAGATGAAATAAGTAAGTGAACAGGAGACCAGATGACATTAGTTAGAGAAGAAGAGACCAGATGACATTAGTTACAGAAGAAGAGACCAGATGAAATTACTTAGAGAAGAAGATACCAGATTATGTTACTTAGAGAAGAGGAGACCAGATGAAATAAGTAAGTGAACAGGAGACCAGATGACATTAGTTAGAGAAGAAGAGACCGGATGACATTAGTTAGAGAACAGGAGACCAGATGACATTAGTTAGAGAAGAGGAGACCAGATGACATTAGTTAGAGAAGAAGAGACCAGATGACATTAGTTAGAGAAGAGACCGGAGGACATTAGTTAGAGAAGAGGACACCAGATGACATTAGTTAGAGAAGAAGAGACTAGATGACATTACTTAGAGAAGAAGAGACCAGATGACGTTACTTAGAGAAGAGTAGACAAGATGACGTTAGTTAGAGAAGAGGAGACCAGATGACATTAGTTAGAGAAGAGGACACCAGATGACATTAGTTAGAGAAGAAGAGACCAGATGACATTACTTAGAGAAGAAGAGACCAGATGACGTTACTTAGAGAAGAGTAAACCAGATGACATTAGTTAGAGAAGAAGAGACCAGATGACATTACTTAGAGAAGAAGAGACCAGATGACGTTACTTAGAGAAGAGTAGACCAGATGACATTAGTTAGAGAAGAGGAGACCAGATGACATTAGTTAAGGAAGAGGAGACCAGATGACATTAGTTAGAGAAGAGGACACCAGATGACATTAGTTAGAGAAGAGACCAGATGACGTTAGTTAGAGAAGAGGACACCACATGACATTAGTTAGAAGAGACCAGCTGACATTTTTTAGAGAAGAAGAGACCATATGACATTAGGTAGAGAAGAGGACATCAGATGACATTAGGTAGAGAAGAAGGGACCAAGATGACTTTAGTTAGAGAAGAGGACATCAGATGACGTTAGTTAGAGAAGAGGACAGCAGATGACATTAGTTAGAGAAGAGGAGACCAGATGACATTAGTTAGAGAAGAAGAGACCAGATGACATTATTTAGAGGAGACCAGATGACATTAAATAGAGAAGAGGAGACCAGATGACATTACGTAGAGAAAAGGAGACCAAATGACATTAGTTGGAGAAGAGGACATCAGATGACATTAGTTAGAGATGAAGAGACCACATGACATTAGGTAGAGAAAAGGACATCAGATGACATTCGGTAGAGAAGAAGGGACCAAGATGACTTTAGTTAGAGAATAGGACATCAGATGCTATTTGTTAAAGATGAAGAGGACACCAGATGACATTAGTTAGAGAAGAGACCAGATGACGTTAGTTAGAGAAGAGGAGACCAGATGACATTAGTTTGAGAAGAGGAGACCAGATGACATTAGTTAGAGAAGAGGAGACCAGATGACATAAGTAAGAGAACAGGAGACCAGATGACATTAGTTAGAGAAGAAGAGACCAGATGACATTAGTTAGAGAAGAGGAGACCAGATGACATTAGTTACAGAACAGGAGACCATATGACATTAGTTAGAGAAGAGGAGACCAGATGACATTAGTTAGAGAAGAAGAGACCAGATGACATTAGTTAGAGAAGAGACCAGAGGACATTAGTTAGAGAAGAGGACACAAGATGACATTAGTTAGAGAAGAAGAGACCAGATGACATTACTTAGAGAAGAAGAGACCAGATGACGTTACTTAGAGAAGAGTAGACCAGATGACATTATTTATAGAAGAGGAGACCAGATGACATTAGTTGGAGAAGAGGACAGCAGATGACATTAGTTAGAGATGAAGAGACCACATGACATTAGGTAGAGAAAAGGACATCAGATGACATTCGGTAGAGAAGAAGGGACCAAGATGACTTTAGTTAGAGAAGAGGACATCAGATGCTATTTGTTAAAGATGAAGAGGACACCAGATGACATTAGTTAGAGAAGAGACCAGATGACGTTAGTTACAGAAGAAGACGCCAGATGACATTACTTAGAGAAGAAGATACCAGATGATGTTGCTTAGAGAAGAGGAGACCAGATGACATAAGTAAGAGAACAGGAGACCAGATGAAATTAGTTATAGAATAAGAGACCAGATGACGTTAGTTAGAGAAGAGGACAGCAGATGACATTAGTTAGAGAAGAGGAGACCAGATGACATTAGTTAGAGAAGAAGAGACCAGATGACATTATTTAGAGGAGACCAGATGACATTAAATAGAGAAGAGGAGACCAGATGACATTACGTAGAGAAAAGGAGACCAAATGACATTAGTTGGAGAAGAGGACATCAGATGACATTAGTTAGAGATGAAGAGACCACATGACATTAGGTAGAGAAAAGGACATCAGATGACATTCGGTAGAGAAGAAGGGACCAAGATGACTTTAGTTAGAGAAGAGGACATCAGATGCTATTTGTTAAAGATGAAGAGGACACCAGATGACATTAGTTAGAGAAGAGACCAGATGACGTTAGTTACAGAAGAGGATACCAGATGACATTAGTTACAGAAGAAGAGACCAGATGAAATTACTTAGAGAAGAAGATACCAGATTATGTTACTTAGAGAAGAGGAGACCAGATGAAATAAGTAAGTGAACAGGAGACCAGATGACATTAGTTAGAGAAGAAGAGACCGGATGACATTAGTTAGAGAACAGGAGACCAGATGACATTAGTTAGAGAAGAGGAGACCAGATGACATTAGTTAGAGAAGAAGAGACCAGATGACATTACTTAGAGAAGAAGATACCAGATTATGTTACTTAGAGTAGAGGAGACCAGATGAAATAAGTAAGTGAACAGGAGACCAGATGACATTAGTTAGAGAAGAAGAGACCAGATGACATTAGTTACAGAAGAAGAGACCAAATGAAATTACTTAGAGAAGAAGATACCAGATTATGTTACTTAGAGAAGAGGAGACCAGATGAAATAAGTAAGTGAACAGGAGACCAGATGACATTAGTTAGAGAAGAAGAGACCGGATGACATTAGTTAGAGAACAGGAGACCAGATGACATTAGTTAGAGAAGAGGAGACCAGATGACATTAGTTAGAGAAGAAGAGACCAGATGACATTAGTTAGAGAAGAGACCGGAGGACATTAGTTAGAGAAGAGGACACCAGATGACATTAGTTAGAGAAGAAGAGACTAGATGACATTACTTAGAGAAGAAGAGACCAGATGACGTTACTTAGAGAAGAGTAGACCAGATGACATTATTTATAGAAGAGGAGACCAGATGACATTAGTTAAAGAAGAAGAGACCAGATGACATCACTTAGAGAAGAAGAGACCAGATGACGTTACTTAGAGAAGAGTAGACAAGATGACGTTAGTTAGAGAAGAGTAAACCAGATGACATTAGTTAGAGAAGAGGAGACCAGATGACATTAGTTAGAGAAGAGGAGACCAGATGACATTAGTTAGAGAAGAGGAGACCAGATGACATAAGTAAGAGAACAGGAGACAAGATGACATTAGTTAGAGAAGAAGAGACCAGATGACATTAGTTAGAGAAGAGGAGACCAGATGACATTAGTTAGAGAAGAAGAGACCAGATGACATTAGTTAGAGAAGAGACCAGAGGACATTAGTTAGAGAAAAGGACACCAGATGACATTAGTTAGAGAAGAGTAGACCAGATGACATTAGTTAGAGAAGAGGACATCAGATGCTATTTGTTAGAGATGAAGAGGACACCAGATGACATTAGTTAGAGAAGAGACCAGATGACGTTAGTTAGAGAAGAGGACACCACATGACATTAGTTAGAGGAGACCAGCTGACATTTTTTAGAGAAGAAGAGACCAGATGACATTAGTTAGAGAAGAGGAGACCAGATGACATTAGTTAGAGAAGAAGAGACCAGATGACATTAGTTAGAGAAGAGACCAGAGGACATTAGTTAGAGAAGAAGAGACCAGATGACATTACTTAGAGAAGAAGAGACCAGATGACGTTACTTAGAGAAGAGTAAACCAGATGACATTAGTTAGAGAAGAAGAGACCAGATGACATTACTTAGAGAAGAAGAGACCAGATGACGTTACTTAGAGAAGAGTAGACCAGATGACATTAGTTAGAGAAGAGGAGACCAGATGACATTAGTTAAGGAAGAGGAGACCAGATGACATTAGTTAGAGAAGAGGACACCAGATGACATTAGTTAGAGAAGAGACCAGATGACGTTAGTTAGAGAAGAGGACACCACATGACATTAGTTAGAAGAGACCAGCTGACATTTTTTAGAGAAGAAGAGACCATATGACATTAGGTAGAGAAGAGGACATCAGATGACATTAGGTAGAGAAGAAGGGACCAAGATGACTTTAGTTAGAGAAGAGGACATCAGATGACGTTAGTTAGAGAAGAGGACAGCAGATGACAGTAGTTAGAGAAGAGGAGACCAGATGACATTAGTTAGAGAAGAAGAGACCAGATGACATTATTTAGAGGAGACCAGATGACATTAAATAGAGAAGAGGAGACCAGATGACATTACGTAGAGAAAAGGAGACCAAATGACATTAGTTGGAGAAGAGGACATCAGATGACATTAGTTAGAGATGAAGAGACCACATGACATTAGGTAGAGAAAAGGACATCAGATGACATTCGGTAGAGAAGAAGGGACCAAGATGACTTTAGTTAGAGAATAGGACATCAGATGCTATTTGTTAAAGATGAAGAGGACACCAGATGACATTAGTTAGAGAAGAGACCAGATGACGTTAGTTAGAGAAGAGGAGACCAGATGACATTAGTTTGAGAAGAGGAGACCAGATGACATTAGTTAGAGAAGAGGAGACCAGATGACATAAGTAAGAGAACAGGAGACCAGATGACATTAGTTAGAGAAGAAGAGACCAGATGACATTAGTTAGAGAAGAGGAGACCAGATGACATTAGTTAGAGAACAGGAGACCAGATGACATTAGTTAGAGAAGAGGAGACCAGATGACATTAGTTAGAGAAGAAGAGACCAGATGACATTAGTTAGAGAAGAGACCAGAGGACATTAGTTAGAGAAGAGGACACCAGATGACATTAGTTAGAGAAGAAGAGACCAGATGACATTACTTAGAGAAGAAGAGACCAGATGACGTTACTTAGAGAAGAGTAGACCAGATGACATTATTTATAGAAGAGGAGACCAGATGACATTAGTTGGAGAAGAGGACAGCAGATGACATTAGTTAGAGATGAAGAGACCACATGACATTAGGTAGAGAAAAGGACATCAGATGACATTCGGTAGAGAAGAAGGGACCAAGATGACTTTAGTTAGAGAAGAGGACATCAGATGCTATTTGTTAAAGATGAAGAGGACACCAGATGACATTAGTTAGAGAAGAGACCAGATGACGTTAGTTACAGAAGAAGACGCCAGATGACATTACTTAGAGAAGAAGATACCAGATGATGTTGCTTAGAGAAGAGGAGACCAGATGACATAAGTAAGAGAACAGGAGACCAGATGAAATTAGTTATAGAATAAGAGACCAGATGACGTTAGTTAGAGAAGAGGACAGCAGATGACATTAGTTAGAGAAGAGGAGACCAGATGACATTAGTTAGAGAAGAAGAGACAAGATGACATTATTTAGAGACCAGATGACATTAAATAGAGAAGAGGAGACCAGATGACATTACGTAGAGAAAAGGAGACCAAATGACATTAGTTGGAGAAGAGGACATCAGATGACATTAGTTTGAGATGAAGAGACCACATGACATTAGGTAGAGAAAAGGACATCAGATGACATTCGGTAGAGAAGAAGGGACCAAGATGACTTTAGTTAGAGAAGAGGACATCAGATGCTATTTGTTAAAGATGAAGAGGACACCAGATGACATTAGTTAGAGAAGAGACCAGATGACGTTAGTTACAGAAGAGGATACCAGATGACATTAGTTACAGAAGAAGAGACCAGATGAAATTACTTAGAGAAGAAGATACCAGATTATGTTACTTAGAGAAGAGGAGACCAGATGAAATAAGTAAGTGAACAGGAGACCAGATGACATTAGTTAGAGAAGAAGAGACCGGATGACATTAGTTAGAGAACAGGAGACCAGATGACATTAGTTAGAGAAGAGGAGACCAGATGACATTAGTTAGAGAAGAAGAGACCAGATGACATTACTTAGAGAAGAAGATACCAGATTATGTTACTTAGAGTAGAGGAGACCAGATGAAATAAGTAAGTGAACAGGAGACCAGATGACATTAGTTAGAGAAGAAGAGACCAGATGACATTAGTTACAGAAGAAGAGACCAGATGAAATTACTTAGAGAAGAAGATACCAGATTATGTTACTTAGAGAAGAGGAGACCAGATGAAATAAGTAAGTGAACAGGAGACCAGATGACATTAGTTAGAGAAGAAGAGACCGGATGACATTAGTTAGAGAACAGGAGACCAGATGACATTAGTTAGAGAAGAGGAGACCAGATGACATTAGTTAGAGAAGAAGAGACCAGATGACATTAGTTAGAGAAGAGACCGGAGGACATTAGTTAGAGAAGAGGACACCAGATGACATTAGTTAGAGAAGAAGAGACTAGATGACATTACTTAGAGAAGAAGAGACCAGATTACGTTACTTAGAGAAGAGTAGACCAGATGACATTATTTATAGAAGAGGAGACCAGATGACATTAGTTAGAGAAGAAGAGACCAGATGACATCACTTAGAGAAGAAGAGACCAGATGACGTTACTTAGAGAAGAGTAGACAAGATGACGTTAGTTAGAGAAGAGTAAACCAGATGACATTAGTTAGAGAAGAGGAGACCAGATGACATTAGTTAGAGAAGAGGAGACCAGATGACATTAGTTAGAGAAGAGGAGACCAGATGACATAAGTAAGAGAACAGGAGACAAGATGACATTAGTTAGAGAAGAAGAGACCAGATGACATTGGTTAGAGAAGAGGAGACCAGATGACATTAGTTAGAGAAGAAGAGACCAGATGACATTAGTTAGAGAAGAGACCAGAGGACATTAGTTAGAGAAAAGGACACCAGATGACATTAGTTAGAGAAGAGTAGACCAGATGACATTAGTTAGAGAAGAGGACATCAGATGCTATTTGTTAGAGATGAAGAGGACACCAGATGACATTAGTTAGAGAAGAGACCAGATGACGTTAGTTAGAGAAGAGGACACCACATGACATTAGTTAGAGGAGACCAGCTGACATTTTTTAGAGAAGAAGAGACCAGATGACATTAGGTAGAGAAGAGACCAGAGGACATTAGTTAGATAAAAGGACACCAGATGACATTAGTTAGAGAAGAGTAGACCAGATGACATTAGTTAGAGAAGAGGACATCAGATGCTATTTGTTAGAGATGAAGAGGACACCAGATGACATTAGTTAGAGAAGAGACCAGATGACGTTAGTTAGAGAAGAGGAGACCAGATGACATTAGTTAGAGAAGAAGAGACCAGATGACATTAGTTAGAGAAGAGACCAGAGGACATTAGTTAGAGAAGAAGAGACCAGATGACATTAGTTAGAGAAGAGACCAGAGGACATTAGTTAGAGAAGAGGACACCAGATGACATTACTTAGAGAAGAAGAGACCAGATGACGTTACTTAGAGAAGAGTAGACCAGATGACATTATTTATAGAAGAGGAGACCAGATGACATTAGTTAGAGAAGAAGAGACCAGATGACATCACTTAGAGAAGAAGAGACCAGATGACGTTACTTAGAGAAGAGTAGACAAGATGACGTTAGTTAGAGAAGAGGAGACCAGATGACATTAGTTAGAGAAGAGGACACCAGATGACATTAGTTAGAGAAGAAGAGACCAGATGACATTACTTAGAGAAGAAGAGACCAGATGACGTTACTTAGAGAAGAGTAAACCAGATGACATTAGTTAGAGAAGAAGAGACCAGATGACATTACTTAGAGAAGAAGAGACCAGATGACGTTACTTAGAGAAGAGTAGACCAGATGACATTAGTTAGAAAAGAGGAGACCAGATGACATTAGTTAAGGAAGAGGAGACCAGATGACATTAGTTGGAGAAGAGGACACCAGATGACATTAGTTAGAGAAGAGACCAGATGACGTTAGTTAGAGAAGAGGACACCACATGACATTAGTTAGAAGAGACCAGCTGACATTTTTTAGAGAAGAAGAGACCATATGACATTAGGTAGAGAAGAGGACATCAGATGACATTAGGTAGAGAAGAAGGGACCAAGATGACTTTAGTTAGAGAAGAGGACATCAGATGACGTTAGTTAGAGAAGAGGACAGCAGATGACATTAGTTAGAGAAGAGGAGACCAGATGACATTAGTTAGAGAAGAAGAGACCAGATGACATTATTTAGAGGAGACCAGATGACATTAAATAGAGAAGAGGAGACCAGATGACATTACGTAGAGAAAAGGAGACCAAATGACATTAGTTGGAGAAGAGGACATCAGATGACATTAGTTAGAGATGAAGAGACCACATGACATTAGGTAGAGAAAAGGACATCAGATGACATTCGGTAGAGAAGAAGGGACCAAGATGACTTTAGTTAGAGAATAGGACATCAGATGCTATTTGTTAAAGATGAAGAGGACACCAGATGACATTAGTTAGAGAAGAGACCAGATGACGTTAGTTAGAGAAGAGGAGACCAGATGACATTAGTTTGAGAAGAGGAGACCAGATGACATTAGTTAGAGAAGAGGAGACCAGATGACATAAGTAAGAGAACAGGAGACCAGATGACATTAGTTAGAGAAGAAGAGACCAGATGACATTAGTTAGAGAAGAGGAGACCAGATGACATTAGTTAGAGAACAGGAGACCAGATGACATTAGTTAGAGAAGAGGAGACCAGATGACATTAGTTAGAGAAGAAGACACCAGATGACATTAGTTAGAGAAGAGACCAGAGGACATTAGTTAGAAAAGAGGACACCAGATGACATTAGTTAGAGAAGAAGAGACCAGATGACATTACTTAGAGAAGAAGAGACCAGATGACGTTACTTAGAGAAGAGTAGACCAGATGACATTATTTATAGAAGAGGAGACCAGATGACATTAGTTGGAGAAGAGGACAGCAGATGACATTAGTTAGAGATGAAGAGACCACATGACATTAGGTAGAGAAAAGGACATCAGATGACATTCGGTAGAGAAGAAGGGACCAAGATGACTTTAGTTAGAGAAGAGGACATCAGATGCTATTTGTTAAAGATGAAGAGGACACCAGATGACATTAGTTAGAGAAGAGACCAGATGACGTTAGTTACAGAAGAAGACGCCAGATGACATTACTTAGAGAAGAAGATACCAGATGATGTTGCTTAGAGAAGAGGAGACCAGATGACATAAATAAGAGAACAGGAGACCAGATGAAATTAGTTATAGAATAAGAGACCAGATGACGTTAGTTAGAGAAGAGGACAGCAGATGACATTAGTTAGAGAAGAGGAGACCAGATGACATTAGTTAGAGAAGAAGAGACCAGATGACATTATTTAGAGGAGACCAGATGACATTAAATAGAGAAGAGGAGACCAGATGACATTACGTAGAGAAAAGGAGACCAAATGACATTAGTTGGAGAAAAGGACATCAGATGACATTAGTTAGAGATGAAGAGACCACATGACATTAGGTAGAGAAAAGGACATCAGATGACATTCGGTAGAGAAGAAGGGACCAAGATGACTTTAGTTAGAGAAGAGGACATCAGATGCTATTTGTTAAAGATGAAGAGGACACCAGATGACATTAGTTAGAGAAGAGACCAGATGACGTTAGTTAGAGAAGAGGATACCAGATGACATTAGTTACAGAAGAAGAGACCAGATGAAATTACTTAGAGAAGAAGATACCAGATGACATTAGTTAGAGAAGAAGAGACCAGATGACATTAGTTAGAGAAGAGACCAGAGGACATTAGTTAGAGAAGAGGACACCAGATGACATTAGTTAGAGAAGAAGAGACCAGATGACATTACTTAGAGAAGAAGAGACCAGATGACGTTATTTAGAGAAGAGTAGACCAGATGACATTATTTATAGAAGAGGAGACCAGATGACATTAGTTAGAGAAGAAGAGACCAGATGACATCACTTAGAGAAGAAGAGACCAGATGACGTTACTTAGAGAAGAGTAGACAAGATGACGTTAGTTAGAGAAGAGGAGACCAGATGACATTAGTTAGAGAAGAGGACACCAGATGACATTAGTTAGAGAAGAAGAGACCAGATGACATTACTTAGAGAAGAAGAGACCAGATGACGTTACTTAGAGAAGAGTAAACCAGATGACATTAGTTAGAGAAGAAGAGACCAGATGACATTACTTAGAGAAGAAGAGACCAGATGACGTTACTTAGAGAAGAGTAGACCAGATGACATTAGTTAGAGAAGAGACCAAAGGACATTAGTTAGAGAAGAAGAGACCAGATGACATTAGTTAGAGAAGAGACCAGAGGACATTAGTTAGAGAAGAGGACACCAGATGACATTACTTAGAGAAGAAGAGACCAGATGACGTTACTTAGAGAAGAGTAGACCAGATGACATTATTTATAGAAGAGGAGACCAGATGACATTAGTTAGAGAAGAAGAGACCAGATGACATCACTTAGAGAAGAAGAGACCAGATGACGTTACTTAGAGAAGAGTAGACAAGATGACGTTAGTTAGAGAAGAGGAGACCAGATGACATTAGTTAGAGAAGAGGACACCAGATGACATTAGTTAGAGAAGAAGAGACCAGATGACATTACTTAGAGAAGAAGATACCAGATGATGTTGCTTAGAGAAGAGGAGACCAGATGACATAAGTAAGAGAACAGGAGACCAGATGAAATTAGTTATAGAATAAGAGACCAGATGACGTTAGTTAGAGAAGAGGACAGCAGATGACATTAGTTAGAGAAGAGGAGACCAGATGACATTAGTTAGAGAAGAAGAGACCAGATGACATTATTTAGAGGAGACCAGATGACATTAAATAGAGAAGAGGAGACCAGATGACATTACGTAGAGAAAAGGAGACCAAATGACATTAGTTGGAGAAGAGGACATCAGATGACATTAGTTAGAGATGAAGAGACCACATTACATTAGGTAGAGAAAAGGACATCAGATGACATTCGGTAGAGAAGAAGGGACCAAGATGACTTTAGTTAGAGAAGAGGACATCAGATGCTATTTGTTAAAGATGAAGAGGACACCAGATGACATTAGTTAGAGAAGAGACCAGATGACGTTAGTTACAGAAGAGGATACCAGATGACATTAGTTACAGAAGAAGAGACCAGATGAAATTACTTAGAGAAGAAGATACCAGATTATGTTACTTAGAGAAGAGGAGACCAGATGAAATAAGTAAGTGAACAGGAGACCAGATGACATTAGTTAGAGAAGAAGAGACCGGATGACATTAGTTAGAGAACAGGAGACCAGATGACATTAGTTAGAGAAGAGGAGACCAGATGACATTAGTTAGAGAAGAAGAGACCAGATGACATTACTTAGAGAAGAAGATACCAGATTATGTTACTTAGAGTAGAGGAGACCAGATGAAATAAGTAAGTGAACAGGAGACCAGATGACATTAGTTAGAGAAGAAGAGACCAGATGACATTAGTTACAGAAGAAGAGACCAGATGAAATTACTTAGAGAAGAAGATACCAGATTATGTTACTTAGAGAAGAGGAGACCAGATGAAATAAGTAAGTGAACAGGAGACCAGATGACATTAGTTAGAGAAGAAGAGACCGGATGACATTAGTTAGAGAACAGGAGACCAGATGACATTAGTTAGAGAAGAGGAGACCAGATGACATTAGTTAGAGAAGAAGAGACCAGATGACATTAGTTAGAGAAGAGACCGGAGGACATTAGTTAGAGAAGAGGACACCAGATGACATTAGTTAGAGAAGAAGAGACTAGATGACATTACTTAGAGAAGAAGAGACCAGATGACGTTACTTAGAGAAGAGTAGACCAGATGACATTATTTATAGAAGAGGAGACCAGATGACATTAGTTAGAGAAGAAGAGACCAGATGACATCACTTAGAGAAGAAGAGACCAGATGACGTTACTTAGAGAAGAGTAGACAAGATGACGTTAGTTAGAGAAGAGTAAACCAGATGACATTAGTTAGAGAAGAGGAGACCAGATGACATTAGTTAGAGAAGAGGAGACCAGATGACATTAGTTAGAGAAGAGGAGACCAGATGACATAAGTAAGAGAACAGGAGACAAGATGACATTAGTTAGAGAAGAAGAGACCAGATGACATTAGTTAGAGAAGAGGAGACCAGATGACATTAGTTAGAGAAGAAGAGACCAGATGACATTAGTTAGAGAAGAGACCAGAGGACATTAGTTAGAGAAAAGGACACCAGATGACATTAGTTAGAGAAGAGTAGACCAGATGACATTAGTTAGAGAAGAGGACATCAGATGCTATTTGTTAGAGATGAAGAGGACACCAGATGACATTAGTTAGAGAAGAGACCAGATGACGTTAGTTAGAGAAGAGGACACCACATGACATTAGTTAGAGGAGACCAGCTGACATTTTTTAGAGAAGAAGAGACCAGATGACATTAGGTAGAGAAGAGGACATCAGATGACATTAGGTAGAGAAGAAGGGACCAAGATGACTTTAGTTAGAGAAGAGGACATCAGATGACGTTAGTTAGAGAAGAGGACAGCAGATGACATTAGTTAGAGAAGAGGAGACCAGATGACATTAGTTAGAGAAGAAGAGACCAGATGACATTATTTAGAGGAGACCAGATGACATTAAATAGAGAAGAGGAGACCAGATGACATTACGTAGAGAAAAGGAGACCAAATGACATTAGTTGGAGAAGAGGACATCAGATGACATTAGTTAGAGATGAAGAGACCACATGACATTAGGTAGAGAAAAGGACATCAGATGACATTCGGTAGAGAAGAAGGGACCAAGATGACTTTAGTTAGAGAATAGGACATCAGATGCTATTTGTTAAAGATGAAGAGGACACCAGATGACATTAGTTAGAGAAGAGACCAGATGACGTTAGTTAGAGAAGAGGAGACCAGATGACATTAGTTTGAGAAGAGGAGACCAGATGACATTAGTTAGAGAAGAGGAGACCAGATGACATAAGTAAGAGAACAGGAGACCAGATGACATTAGTTAGAGAAGAAGAGACCAGATGACATTAGTTAGAGAAGAGGAGACCAGATGACATTAGTTAGAGAACAGGAGACCAGATGACATTAGTTAGAGAAGAGGAGACCAGATGACATTAGTTAGAGAAGAAGACACCAGATGACATTACGTAGAGAAGAGACCAGAGGACATTAGTTAGAAAAGAGGACACCAGATGACATTAGTTAGAGAAGAAGAGACCAGATGACATTACTTAGAGAAGAAGAGACCAGATGACGTTACTTAGAGAAGAGTAGACCAGATGACATTATTTATAGAAGAGGAGACCAGATGACATTAGTTGGAGAAGAGGACAGCAGATGACATTAGTTAGAGATGAAGAGACCACATGACATTAGGTAGAGAAAAGGACATCAGATGACATTCGGTAGAGAAGAAGGGACCAAGATGACTTTAGTTAGAGAAGAGGACATCAGATGCTATTTGTTAAAGATGAAGAGGACACCAGATGACATTAGTTAGAGAAGAGACCAGATGACGTTAGTTACAGAAGAAGACGCCAGATGACATTACTTAGAGAAGAAGATACCAGATGATGTTGCTTAGAGAAGAGGAGACCAGATGACATAAGTAAGAGAACAGGAGACCAGATGAAATTAGTTATAGAATAAGAGACCAGATGACGTTAGTTAGAGAAGAGGACAGCAGATGACATTAGTTAGAGAAGAGGAGACCAGATGACATTAGTTAGAGAAGAAGAGACCAGATGACATTATTTAGAGGAGACCAGATGACATTAAATAGAGAAGAGGAGACCAGATGACATTACGTAGAGAAAAGGAGACCAAATGACATTAGTTGGAGAAAAGGACATCAGATGACATTAGTTAGAGATGAAGAGACCACATGACATTAGGTAGAGAAAAGGACATCAGATGACATTCGGTAGAGAAGAAGGGACCAAGATGACTTTAGTTAGAGAAGAGGACATCAGATGCTATTTGTTAAAGATGAAGAGGACACCAGATGACATTAGTTAGAGAAGAGACCAGATGACGTTAGTTAAAGAAGAAGAGACCAGATGACATTACTTAGAGAAGAAGATACCAGATGATGTTACTTAGAGAAGAGGAGACCAGATGACATAAGTAAGAGAACAGGAGACCAGATGACATTAGTTAGAGAATAAGAGACCAGATGACGTTAGTTAGAGAAGAGGACATCAGATGACATTAGTTAGAGAAGAGGAGACCGGATGACATAAGTAAGAGAACAGGAGACCAGATGACATAAGTAAGAGAACAGGAGACCAGATGACATAAGTAAGAGAACAGGAGACCAGATGACATTAGTTACAGAAGAAGAGACCAGATGAAATTACTTAGAGAAGAAGATACCAGATGACATTAGTTAGAGAAGAAGAGACCAGATGACATTAGTTAGAGAAGAGACCAGAGGACATTAGTTAGAGAAGAAGAGACCAGATGACATTAGTTAGAGAAGAGACCAGAGGACATTAGTTAGAGAAGAGGACACCAGATGACATTAGTTAGAGAAGAAGAGACCAGATGACATTACTTAGAGAAGAAGAGACCAGATGACGTTACTTAGAGAAGAGTAGACCAGATGACATTATTTATAGAAGAGGAGACCAGATGACATTAGTTAGAGAAGAAGAGACCAGATGACATCACTTAGAGAAGAAGAGACCAGATGACGTTACTTAGAGAAGAGTAGACAAGATGACGTTAGTTAGAGAAGAGGAGACCAGATGACATTAGTTAGAGAAGAGGACACCAGATGACATTAGTTAGAGAAGAAGAGACCAGATGACATTACTTAGAGAAGAAGAGACCAGATGACGTTACTTAGAGAAGAGTAAACCAGATGACATTAGTTAGAGAAGAAGAGACCAGATGACATTACTTAGAGAAGAAGAGACCAGATGACGTTACTTAGAGAAGAGTAGACCAGATGACATTAGTTAGAGAAGAGGAGACCAGATGACATTAGTTAAGGAAGAGGAGACCAGATGACATTAGTTAGAGAAGAGGACACCAGATGACATTAGTTAGAGAAGAGACCAGATGACGTTAGTTAGAGAAGAGGACACCACATGACATTAGTTAGAAGAGACCAGCTGACATTTTTTAGAGAAGAAGAGACCATATGACATTAGGTAGAGAAGAGGACATCAGATGACATTAGGTAGAGAAGAAGGGACCAAGATGACTTTAGTTAGAGAAGAGGACATCAGATGACGTTAGTTAGAGAAGAGGACAGCAGATGACATTAGTTAGAGAAGAGGAGACCAGATGACATTAGTTAGAGAAGAAGAGACCAGATGACATTATTTAGAGGAGACCAGATGACATTAAATAGAGAAGAGGAGACCAGATGACATTACGTAGAGAAAAGGAGACCAAATGACATTAGTTGGAGAAGAGGACATCAGATGACATTAGTTAGAGATGAAGAGACCACATGACATTAGGTAGAGAAAAGGACATCAGATGACATTCGGTAGAGAAGAAGGGACCAAGATGACTTTAGTTAGAGAATAGGACATCAGATGCTATTTGTTAAAGATGAAGAGGACACCAGATGACATTAGTTAGAGAAGAGACCAGATGACGTTAGTTAGAGAAGAGGAGACCAGATGACATTAGTTTGAGAAGAGGAGACCAGATGACATTAGTTAGAGAAGAGGAGACCAGATGACATAAGTAAGAGAACAGGAGACCAGATGACATTAGTTAGAGAAGAAGAGACCAGATGACATTAGTTAGAGAAGAGGAGACCAGATGACATTAGTTAGAGAACAGGAGACCAGATGACATTAGTTAGAGAAGAGGAGACCAGATGACATTAGTTAGAGAAGAAGAGACCAGATGACATTAGTTAGAGAAGAGACCAGAGGACATTAGTTAGAGAAGAGGACACCAGATGACATTAGTTAGAGAAGAAGAGACCAGATGACATTACTTAGAGAAGAAGAGACCAGATGACGTTACTTAGAGAAGAGTAGACCAGATGACATTATTTATAGAAGAGGAGACCAGATGACATTAGTTGGAGAAGAGGACAGCAGATGACATTAGTTAGAGATGAAGAGACCACATGACATTAGGTAGAGAAAAGGACATCAGATGACATTCGGTAGAGAAGAAGGGACCAAGATGACTTTAGTTAGAGAAGAGGACATCAGATGCTATTTGTTAAAGATGAAGAGGACACCAGATGACATTAGTTAGAGAAGAGACCAGATGACGTTAGTTACAGAAGAAGACGCCAGATGACATTACTTAGAGAAGAAGATACCAGATGATGTTGCTTAGAGAAGAGGAGACCAGATGACATAAGTAAGAGAACAGGAGACCAGATGAAATTAGTTATAGAATAAGAGACCAGATGACGTTAGTTAGAGAAGAGGACAGCAGATGACATTAGTTAGAGAAGAGGAGACCAGATGACATTAGTTAGAGAAGAAGAGACCAGATGACATTATTTAGAGACCAGATGACATTAAATAGAGAAGAGGAGACCAGATGACATTACGTAGAGAAAAGGAGACCAAATGACATTAGTTGGAGAAGAGGACATCAGATGACATTAGTTAGAGATGAAGAGACCACATGACATTAGGTAGAGAAAAGGACATCAGATGACATTCGGTAGAGAAGAAGGGACCAAGATGACTTTAGTTAGAGAATAGGACATCAGATGCTATTTGTTAAAGATGAAGAGGACACCAGATGACATTAGTTAGAGAAGAGACCAGATGACGTTAGTTAGAGAAGAGGAGACCAGATGACATTAGTTTGAGAAGAGGAGACCAGATGACATTAGTTAGAGAAGAGGAGACCAGATGACATAAGTAAGAGAACAGGAGACCAGATGACATTAGTTAGAGAAGAAGAGACCAGATGACATTAGTTAGAGAAGAGGAGACCAGATGACATTAGTTAGAGAACAGGAGACCAGATGACATTAGTTAGAGAAGAGGAGACCAGATGACATTAGTTAGAGAAGAAGAGACCAGATGACATTAGTTAGAGAAGAGGACACCAGATGACATTAGTTAGAGAAGAAGAGACCAGATGACATTACTTAGAGAAGAAGAGACCAGATGACGTTACTTAGAGAAGAGTAGACCAGATGACATTATTTATAGAAGAGGAGACCAGATGACATTAGTTGGAGAAGAGGACAGCAGATGACATTAGTTAGAGATGAAGAGACCACATGACATTAGGTAGAGAAAAGGACATCAGATGACATTCGGTAGAGAAGAAGGGACCAAGATGACTTTAGTTAGAGAAGAGGACATCAGATGCTATTTGTTAAAGATGAAGAGGACACCAGATGACATTAGTTAGAGAAGAGACCAGATGACGTTAGTTACAGAAGAAGACGCCAGATGACATTACTTAGAGAAGAAGATACCAGATGATGTTGCTTAGAGAAGAGGAGACCAGATGACATAAGTAAGAGAACAGGAGACCAGATGAAATTAGTTATAGAATAAGAGACCAGATGACGTTAGTTAGAGAAGAGGACAGCAGATGACATTAGTTAGAGAAGAGGAGACCAGATGACATTAGTTAGAGAAGAAGAGACCAGATGACATTATTTAGAGACCAGATGACATTAAATAGAGAAGAGGAGACCAGATGACATTACGTAGAGAAAAGGAGACCAAATGACATTAGTTGGAGAAGAGGACATCAGATGACATTAGTTAGAGATGAAGAGACCACATGACATTAGGTAGAGAAAAGGACATCAGATGACATTCGGTAGAGAAGAAGGGACCAAGATGACTTTAGTTAGAGAAGAGGACATCAGATGCTATTTGTTAAAGATGAAGAGGACACCAGATGACATTAGTTAGAGAAGAGACCAGATGACGTTAGTTACAGAAGAGGATACCAGATGACATTAGTTACAGAAGAAGAGACCAGATGAAATTACTTAGAGAAGAAGATACCAGATTATGTTACTTAGAGAAGAGGAGACCAGATGAAATAAGTAAGTGAACAGGAGACCAGATGACATTAGTTAGAGAAGAAGAGACCGGATGACATTAGTTAGAGAACAGGAGACCAGATGACATTAGTTAGAGAAGAGGAGACCAGATGACATTAGTTAGAGAAGAAGAGACCAGATGACATTACTTAGAGAAGAAGATACCAGATTATGTTACTTAGAGTAGAGGAGACCAGATGAAATAAGTAAGTGAACAGGAGACCAGATGACATTAGTTAGAGAAGAAGAGACCAGATGACATTAGTTACAGAAGAAGAGACCAGATGAAATTACTTAGAGAAGAAGATACCAGATTATGTTACTTAGAGAAGAGGAGACCAGATGAAATAAGTAAGTGAACAGGAGACCAGATGACATTAGTTAGAGAAGAAGAGACCGGATGACATTAGTTAGAGAACAGGAGACCAGATGACATTAGTTAGAGAAGAGGAGACCAGATGACATTAGTTAGAGAAGAAGAGACCAGATGACATTAGTTAGAGAAGAGACCGGAGGACATTAGTTAGAGAAGAGGACACCAGATGACATTAGTTAGAGAAGAAGAGACTAGATGACATTACTTAGAGAAGAAGAGACCAGATGACGTTACTTAGAGAAGAGTAGACCAGATGACATTATTTATAGAAGAGGAGACCAGATGACATTAGTTAGAGAAGAAGAGACCAGATGACATCACTTAGAGAAGAAGAGACCAGATGACGTTACTTAGAGAAGAGTAGACAAGATGACGTTAGTTAGAGAAGAGTAAACCAGATGACATTAGTTAGAGAAGAGGAGACCAGATGACATTAGTTAGAGAAGAGGAGACCAGATGACATTAGTTAGAGAAGAGGAGACCAGATGACATAAGTAAGAGAACAGGAGACAAGATGACATTAGTTAGAGAAGAAGAGACCAGATGACATTAGTTAGAGAAGAGGAGACCAGATGACATTAGTTAGAGAAGAAGAGACCAGATGACATTAGTTAGAGAAGAGACCAGAGGACATTAGTTAGAGAAAAGGACACCAGATGACATTAGTTAGAGAAGAGTAGACCAGATGACATTAGTTAGAGAAGAGGACATCAGATGCTATTTGTTAGAGATGAAGAGGACACCAGATGACATTAGTTAGAGAAGAGACCAGATGACGTTAGTTAGAGAAGAGGACACCACATGACATTAGTTAGAGGAGACCAGCTGACATTTTTTAGAGAAGAAGAGACCAGATGACATTAGGTAGAGAAGAGACCAGAGGACATTAGTTAGATAAAAGGACACCAGATGACATTAGTTAGAGAAGAGTAGACCAGATGACATTAGTTAGAGAAGAGGACATCAGATGCTATTTGTTAGAGATGAAGAGGACACCAGATGACATTAGTTAGAGAAGAGACCAGATGACGTTAGTTAGAGAAGAGGAGACCAGATGACATTAGTTAGAGAAGAAGAGACCAGATGACATTAGTTAGAGAAGAGACCAGAGGACATTAGTTAGAGAAGAAGAGACCAGATGACATTAGTTAGAGAAGAGACCAGAGGACATTAGTTAGAGAAGAGGACACCAGATGACATTACTTAGAGAAGAAGAGACCAGATGACGTTACTTAGAGAAGAGTAGACCAGATGACATTATTTATAGAAGAGGAGACCAGATGACATTAGTTAGAGAAGAAGAGACCAGATGACATCACTTAGAGAAGAAGAGACCAGATGACGTTACTTAGAGAAGAGTAGACAAGATGACGTTAGTTAGAGAAGAGGAGACCAGATGACATTAGTTAGAGAAGAGGACACCAGATGACATTAGTTAGAGAAGAAGAGACCAGATGACATTACTTAGAGAAGAAGAGACCAGATGACGTTACTTAGAGAAGAGTAAACCAGATGACATTAGTTAGAGAAGAAGAGACCAGATGACATTACTTAGAGAAGAAGAGACCAGATGACGTTACTTAGAGAAGAGTAGACCAGATGACATTAGTTAGAGAAGAGGAGACCAGATGACATTAGTTAAGGAAGAGGAGACCAGATGACATTAGTTGGAGAAGAGGACACCAGATGACATTAGTTAGAGAAGAGACCAGATGACGTTAGTTAGAGAAGAGGACACCACATGACATTAGTTAGAAGAGACCAGCTGACATTTTTTAGAGAAGAAGAGACCATATGACATTAGGTAGAGAAGAGGACATCAGATGACATTAGGTAGAGAAGAAGGGACCAAGATGACTTTAGTTAGAGAAGAGGACATCAGATGACGTTAGTTAGAGAAGAGGACAGCAGATGACATTAGTTAGAGAAGAGGAGACCAGATGACATTAGTTAGAGAAGAAGAGACCAGATGACATTATATAGAGGAGACCAGATGACATTAAATAGAGAAGAGGAGACCAGATGACATTACGTAGAGAAAAGGAGACCAAATGACATTAGTTGGAGAAGAGGACATCAGATGACATTAGTTAGAGATGAAGAGACCACATGACATTAGGTAGAGAAAAGGACATCAGATGACATTCGGTAGAGAAGAAGGGACCAAGATGACTTTAGTTAGAGAATAGGACATCAGATGCTATTTGTTAAAGATGAAGAGGACACCAGATGACATTAGTTAGAGAAGAGACCAGATGACGTTAGTTAGAGAAGAGGAGACCAGATGACATTAGTTTGAGAAGAGGAGACCAGATGACATTAGTTAGAGAAGAGGAGACCAGATGACATAAGTAAGAGAACAGGAGACCAGATGACATTAGTTAGAGAAGAAGAGACCAGATGACATTAGTTAGAGAAGAGGAGACCAGATGACATTAGTTAGAGAACAGGAGACCAGATGACATTAGTTAGAGAAGAGGAGACCAGATGACATTAGTTAGAGAAGAAGACACCAGATGACATTAGTTAGAGAAGAGACCAGAGGACATTAGTTAGAAAAGAGGACACCAGATGACATTAGTTAGAGAAGAAGAGACCAGATGACATTACTTAGAGAAGAAGAGACCAGATGACGTTACTTAGAGAAGAGTAGACCAGATGACATTATTTATAGAAGAGGAGACCAGATGACATTAGTTGGAGAAGAGGACAGCAGATGACATTAGTTAGAGATGAAGAGACCACATGACATTAGGTAGAGAAAAGGACATCAGATGACATTCGGTAGAGAAGAAGGGACCAAGATGACTTTAGTTAGAGAAGAGGACATCAGATGCTATTTGTTAAAGATGAAGAGGACACCAGATGACATTAGTTAGAGAAGAGACCAGATGACGTTAGTTACAGAAGAAGACGCCAGATGACATTACTTAGAGAAGAAGATACCAGATGATGTTGCTTAGAGAAGAGGAGACCAGATGACATAAGTAAGAGAACAGGAGACCAGATGAAATTAGTTATAGAATAAGAGACCAGATGACGTTAGTTAGAGAAGAGGACAGCAGATGACATTAGTTAGAGAAGAGGAGACCAGATGACATTAGTTAGAGAAGAAGAGACCAGATGACATTATTTAGAGGAGACCAGATGACATTAAATAGAGAAGAGGAGACCAGATGACATTACGTAGAGAAAAGGAGACCAAATGACATTAGTTGGAGAAAAGGACATCAGATGACATTAGTTAGAGATGAAGAGACCACATGACATTAGGTAGAGAAAAGGACATCAGATGACATTCGGTAGAGAAGAAGGGACCAAGATGACTTTAGTTAGAGAAGAGGACATCAGATGCTATTTGTTAAAGATGAAGAGGACACCAGATGACATTAGTTAGAGAAGAGACCAGATGACGTTAGTTACAGAAGAGGATACCAGATGACATTAGTTACAGAAGAAGAGACCAGATGAAATTACTTAGAGAAGAAGATACCAGATGACATTAGTTAGAGAAGAAGAGACCAGATGACATTAGTTAGAGAAGAGACCAGAGGACATTAGTTAGAGAAGAAGAGACCAGATGACATTAGTTAGAGAAGAGACCAGAGGACATTAGTTAGAGAAGAGGACACCAGATGACATTAGTTAGAGAAGAAGAGACCAGATGACATTACTTAGAGAAGAAGAGACCAGATGACGTTACTTAGAGAAGAGTAGACCAGATGACATTATTTATAGAAGAGGAGACCAGATGACATTAGTTAGAGAAGAAGAGACCAGATGACATTAGTTAGAGAAGAAGAGACCAGATGACGTTACTTAGAGAAGAGTAGACAAGATGACGTTAGTTAGAGAAGAGGAGACCAGATGACATTAGTTAGAGAAGAGGACACCAGATGACATTAGTTAGAGAAGAAGAGACCAGATGACATTACTTAGAGAAGAAGATACCAGATGATGTTGCTTAGAGAAGAGGAGACCAGATGACATAAGTAAGAGAACAGGAGACCAGATGAAATTAGTTATAGAATAAGAGACCAGATGACGTTAGTTAGAGAAGAGGACAGCAGATGACATTAGTTAGAGAAGAGGAGACCAGATGACATTAGTTAGAGAAGAAGAGACCAGATGACATTATTTAGAGGAGACCAGATGACATTAAATAGAGAAGAGGAGACCAGATGACATTACGTAGAGAAAAGGAGACCAAATGACATTAGTTGGAGAAGAGGACATCAGATGACATTAGTTAGAGATGAAGAGACCACATTACATTAGGTAGAGAAAAGGACATCAGATGACATTCGGTAGAGAAGAAGGGACCAAGATGACTTTAGTTAGAGAAGAGGACATCAGATGCTATTTGTTAAAGATGAAGAGGACACCAGATGACATTAGTTAGAGAAGAGACCAGATGACGTTAGTTACAGAAGAAGACGCCAGATGACATTACTTAGAGAAGAAGATACCAGATGATGTTGCTTAGAGAAGAGGAGACCAGATGACATAAGTAAGAGAACAGGAGACCAGATGAAATTAGTTATAGAATAAGAGACCAGATGACGTTAATTAGAGAAGAGGACAGCAGATGACATTAGTTAGAGAAGAGGAGACCAGATGACATTAGTTAGAGAAGAAGAGACCAGATGACATTATTTAGAGGAGACCAGATGACATTAAATAGAGAAGAGGAGACCAGATGACATTACGTAGAGAAAAGGAGACCAAATGACATTAGTTGGAGAAAAGGACATCAGATGACATTAGTTAGAGATGAAGAGACCACATGACATTAGGTAGAGAAAAGGACATCAGATGACATTCGGTAGAGAAGAAGGGACCAAGATGACTTTAGTTAGAGAAGAGGACATCAGATGCTATTTGTTAAAGATGAAGAGGACACCAGATGACATTAGTTAGAGAAGAGACCAGATGACGTTAGTTAGAGAAGAGGATACCAGATGACATTAGTTACAGAAGAAGAGACCAGATGAAATTACTTAGAGAAGAAGATACCAGATGACATTAGTTAGAGAAGAAGAGACCAGATGACATTAGTTAGAGAAGAGACCAGAGGACATTAGTTAGAGAAGAAGAGACCAGATGACATTAGTTAGAGAAGAGACCAGAGGACATTAGTTAGAGAAGAGGACACCAGATGACATTAGTTAGAGAAGAAGAGACCAGATGACATTACTTAGAGAAGAAGAGACCAGATGACATTACTTAGAGAAGAAGATACCAGATGATGTTGCTTAGAGAAGAGGAGACCAGATGACATAAGTAAGAGAACAGGAGACCAGATGAAATTAGTTATAGAATAAGAGACCAGATGACGTTAGTTAGAGAAGAGGACAGCAGATGACATTAGTTAGAGAAGAGGAGACCAGATGACATTAGTTAGAGAAGAAGAGACCAGATGACATTATTTAGAGGAGACCAGATGACATTAAATAGAGAAGAGGAGACCAGATGACATTACGTAGAGAAAAGGAGACCAAATGACATTAGTTGGAGAAGAGGACATCAGATGACATTAGTTAGAGATGAAGAGACCACATTACATTAGGTAGAGAAAAGGACATCAGATGACATTCGGTAGAGAAGAAGGGACCAAGATGACTTTAGTTAGAGAAGAGGACATCAGATGCTATTTGTTAAAGATGAAGAGGACACCAGATGACATTAGTTAGAGAAGAGACCAGATGACGTTAGTTACAGAAGAAGACGCCAGATGACATTACTTAGAGAAGAAGATACCAGATGATGTTGCTTAGAGAAGAGGAGACCAGATGACATAAGTAAGAGAACAGGAGACCAGATGAAATTAGTTATAGAATAAGAGACCAGATGACGTTAGTTAGAGAAGAGGACAGCAGATGACATTAGTTAGAGAAGAGGAGACCAGATGACATTAGTTAGAGAAGAAGAGACCAGATGACATTATTTAGAGGAGACCAGATGACATTAAATAGAGAAGAGGAGACCAGATGACATTACGTAGAGAAAAGGAGACCAAATGACATTAGTTGGAGAAGAGGACATCAGATGACATTAGTTAGAGATGAAGAGACCACATTACATTAGGTAGAGAAAAGGACATCAGATGACATTCGGTAGAGAAGAAGGGACCAAGATGACTTTAGTTAGAGAAGAGGACATCAGATGCTATTTGTTAAAGATGAAGAGGACACCAGATGACATTAGTTAGAGAAGAGACCAGATGACGTTAGTTACAGAAGAAGACGCCAGATGACATTACTTAGAGAAGAAGATACCAGATGATGTTGCTTAGAGAAGAGGAGACCAGATGACATAAGTAAGAGAACAGGAGACCAGATGAAATTAGTTATAGAATAAGAGACCAGATGACGTTAGTTAGAGAAGAGGACAGCAGATGACATTAGTTAGAGAAGAGGAGACCAGATGACATTAGTTAGAGAAGAAGAGACCAGATGACATTATTTAGAGGAGACCAGATGACATTAAATAGAGAAGAGGAGACCAGATGACATTACGTAGAGAAAAGGAGACCAAATGACATTAGTTGGAGAAAAGGACATCAGATGACATTAGTTAGAGATGCAGAGACCACATGACATTAGGTAGAGAAAAGGACATCAGATGACATTCGGTAGAGAAGAAGGGACCAAGATGACTTTAGTTAGAGAAGAGGACATCAGATGCTATTTGTTAAAGATGAAGAGGACACCAGATGACATTAGTTAGAGAAGAGACCAGATGACGTTAGTTAGAGAAGAGGATACCAGATGACATTAGTTACAGAAGAAGAGACCAGATGAAATTACTTAGAGAAGAAGATACCAGATGACATTAGTTAGAGAAGAAGAGACCAGATGACATTAGTTAGAGAAGAGACCAGAGGACATTAGTTAGAGAAGAAGAGACCAGATGACATTAGTTAGAGAAGAGACCAGAGGACATTAGTTAGAGAAGAGGACACCAGATGACATTAGTTAGAGAAGAAGAGACCAGATGACATTACTTAGAGAAGAAGAGACCAGATGACGTTACTTAGAGAAGAGGAGACCAGATGAAATAAGTAAGTGAACAGGAGACCAGATGACATTAGTTAGAGAAGAAGAGACCGGATGACATTAGTTAGAGAACAGGAGACCAGATGACATTAGTTAGAGAAGAGGAGACCAGATGACATTAGTTAGAGAAGAAGAGACCAGATGACATTACTTAGAGAAGAAGATACCAGATTATGTTACTTAGAGTAGAGGAGACCAGATGAAATAAGTAAGTGAACAGGAGACCAGATGACATTAGTTAGAGAAGAAGAGACCAGATGACATTAGTTACAGAAGAAGAGACCAGATGAAATTACTTAGAGAAGAAGATACCAGATTATGTTACTTAGAGAAGAGGAGACCAGATGAAATAAGTAAGTGAACAGGAGACCAGATGACATTAGTTAGAGAAGAAGAGACCGGATGACATTAGTTAGAGAACAGGAGACCAGATGACATTAGTTAGAGAAGAGGAGACCAGATGACATTAGTTAGAGAAGAAGAGACCAGATGACATTAGTTAGAGAAGAGACCGGAGGACATTAGTTAGAGAAGAGGACACCAGATGACATTAGTTAGAGAAGAAGAGACTAGATGACATTACTTAGAGAAGAAGAGACCAGATGACGTTACTTAGAGAAGAGTAGACCAGATGACATTATTTATAGAAGAGGAGACCAGATGACATTAGTTAGAGAAGAAGAGACCAGATGACATCACTTAGAGAAGAAGAGACCAGATGACGTTACTTAGAGAAGAGTAGACAAGATGACGTTAGTTAGAGAAGAATAAACCAGATGACATTAGTTAGAGAAGAGGAGACCAGATGACATTAGTTAGAGAAGAGGAGACCAGATGACATTAGTTAGAGAAGAAGAGACCAGATGACATAAGTAAGAGAACAGGAGACAAGATGACATTAGTTAGAGAAGAAGAGACCAGATGACATTAGTTAGAGAAGAGGAGACCAGATGACATTAGTTAGAGAAGAAGAGACCAGATGACATTAGTTAGAGAAGAGACCAGAGGACATTAGTTAGAGAAAAGGACACCAGATGACATTAGTTAGAGAAGAGTAGACCAGATGACATTAGTTAGAGAAGAGGACATCAGATGCTATTTGTTAGAGATGAAGAGGACACCAGATGACATTAGTTAGAGAAGAGACCAGATGACGTTAGTTAGAGAAGAGGACACCACATGACATTAGTTAGAGGAGACCAGCTGACATTTTTTAGAGAAGAAGAGACCAGATGACATTAGGTAGAGAAGAGGACATCAGATGACATTAGGTAGAGAAGAAGGGACCAAGATGACTTTAGTTAGAGAAGAGGACATCAGATGACGTTAGTTAGAGAAGAGGACAGCAGATGACATTAGTTAGAGAAGAGGAGACCAGATGACATTAGTTAGAGAAGAAGAGACCAGATGACATTATTTAGAGGAGACCAGATGACATTAAATAGAGAAGAGGAGACCAGATGACATTACGTAGAGAAAAGGAGACCAAATGACATTAGTTGGAGAAGAGGACATCAGATGACATTAGTTAGAGATGAAGAGACCACATGACATTAGGTAGAGAAAAGGACATCAGATGACATTCGGTAGAGAAGAAGGGACCAAGATGACTTTAGTTAGAGAATAGGACATCAGATGCTATTTGTTAAAGATGAAGAGGACACCAGATGACATTAGTTAGAGAAGAGACCAGATGACGTTAGTTAGAGAAGAGGAGACCAGATGACATTAGTTTGAGAAGAGGAGACCAGATGACATTAGTTAGAGAAGAGGAGACCAGATGACATAAGTAAGAGAACAGGAGACCAGATGACATTAGTTAGAGAAGAAGAGACCAGATGACATTAGTTAGAGAAGAGGAGACCAGATGACATTAGTTAGAGAACAGGAGACCAGATGACATTAGTTAGAGAAGAGGAGACCAGATGACATTAGTTAGAGAAGAAGACACCAGATGACATTAGTTAGAGAAGAGACCAGAGGACATTAGTTAGAAAAGAGGACACCAGATGACATTAGTTAGAGAAGAAGAGACCAGATGACATTACTTAGAGAAGAAGAGACCAGATGACGTTACTTAGAGAAGAGTAGACCAGATGACATTATTTATAGAAGAGGAGACCAGATGACATTAGTTGGAGAAGAGGACAGCAGATGACATTAGTTAGAGATGAAGAGACCACATGACATTAGGTAGAGAAAAGGACATCAGATGACATTCGGTAGAGAAGAAGGGACCAAGATGACTTTAGTTAGAGAAGAGGACATCAGATGCTATTTGTTAAAGATGAAGAGGACACCAGATGACATTAGTTAGAGAAGAGACCAGATGACGTTAGTTACAGAAGAAGACGCCAGATGACATTACTTAGAGAAGAAGATACCAGATGATGTTGCTTAGAGAAGAGGAGACCAGATGACATAAGTAAGAGAACAGGAGACCAGATGAAATTAGTTATAGAATAAGAGACCAGATGACGTTAGTTAGAGAAGAGGACAGCAGATGACATTAGTTAGAGAAGAGGAGACCAGATGACATTAGTTAGAGAAGAAGAGACCAGATGACATTATTTAGAGGAGACCAGATGACATTAAATAGAGAAGAGGAGACCAGATGACATTACGTAGAGAAAAGGAGACCAAATGACATTAGTTGGAGAAAAGGACATCAGATGACATTAGTTAGAGATGAAGAGACCACATGACATTAGGTAGAGAAAAGGACATCAGATGACATTCGGTAGAGAAGAAGGGACCAAGATGACTTTAGTTAGAGAAGAGGACATCAGATGCTATTTGTTAAAGATGAAGAGGACACCAGATGACATTAGTTAGAGAAGAGACCAGATGACGTTAGTTAGAGAAGAGGATACCAGATGACATTAGTTACAGAAGAAGAGACCAGATGAAATTACTTAGAGAAGAAGATACCAGATGACATTAGTTAGAGAAGAAGAGACCAGATGACATTAGTTAGAGAAGAGACCAGAGGACATTAGTTAGAGAAGAAGAGACCAGATGACATTAGTTAGAGAAGAGACCAGAGGACATTAGTTAGAGAAGAAGAGACCAGATGACATTACTTAGAGAAGAAGAGACCAGATGACGTTACTTAGAGAAGAGTAGACCAGATGACATTATTTATAGAAGAGGAGACCAGATGACATTAGTTAGAGAAGAAGAGACCAGATGACATCACTTAGAGAAGAAGAGACCAGATGACGTTACTTAGAGAAGAGTAGACAAGATGACGTTAGTTAGAGAAGAGGAGACCAGATGACATTAGTTAGAGAAGAGGACACCAGATGACATTAGTTAGAGAAGAAGAGACCAGATGACATTACTTAGAGAAGAAGAGACCAGATGACGTTACTTAGAGAAGAGTAAACCAGATGACATTAGTTAGAGAAGAAGAGACCAGATGACATTACTTAGAGAAGAAGAGACCAGATGACGTTACTTAGAGAAGAGTAGACCAGATGACATTAGTTAGAGAAGAGACCAGAGGACATTAGTTAGAGAAGAAGAGACCAGATGACATTAGTTAGAGAAGAGACCAGAGGACATAAGTTAGAGAAGAGGACACCAGATGACATTACTTAGAGAAGAAGAGACCAGATGACGTTACTTAGAGAAGAGTAGACCAGATGACATTATTTATAGAAGAGGAGACCAGATGACATTAGTTAGAGAAGAAGAGACCAGATGACATCACTTAGAGAAGAAGAGACCAGATGACGTTACTTAGAGAAGAGTAGACAAGATGACGTTAGTTAGAGAAGAGGAGACCAGATGACATTAGTTAGAGAAGAGGACACCAGATGACATTAGTTAGAGAAGAAGAGACCAGATGACATTACTTAGAGAAGAAGATACCAGATGATGTTGCTTAGAGAAGAGGAGACCAGATGACATAAGTAAGAGAACAGGAGACCAGATGAAATTAGTTATAGAATAAGAGACCAGATGACGTTAGTTAGAGAAGAGGACAGCAGATGACATTAGTTAGAGAAGAGGAGACCAGATGACATTAGTTAGAGAAGAAGAGACCAGATGACATTATTTAGAGGAGACCAGATGACATTAAATAGAGAAGAGGAGACCAGATGACATTACGTAGAGAAAAGGAGACCAAATGACATTAGTTGGAGAAGAGGACATCAGATGACATTAGTTAGAGATGAAGAGACCACATTACATTAGGTAGAGAAAAGGACATCAGATGACATTCGGTAGAGAAGAAGGGACCAAGATGACTTTAGTTAGAGAAGAGGACATCAGATGCTATTTGTTAAAGATGAAGAGGACACCAGATGACATTAGTTAGAGAAGAGACCAGATGACGTTAGTTACAGAAGAGGATACCAGATGACATTAGTTACAGAAGAAGAGACCAGATGAAATTATTTAGAGAAGAAGATACCAGATTATGTTACTTAGAGAAGAGGAGACCAGATGAAATAAGTAAGTGAACAGGAGACCAGATGACATTAGTTAGAGAAGAAGAGACCGGATGACATTAGTTAGAGAACAGGAGACCAGATGACATTAGTTAGAGAAGAGGAGACCAGATGACATTAGTTAGAGAAGAAGAGACCAGATGACATTAGTTAGAGAAGAGACCGGAGGACATTAGTTAGAGAAGAGGACACCAGATGACATTAGTTAGAGAAGAAGAGACTAGATGACATTACTTAGAGAAGAAGAGACCAGATGACGTTACTTAGAGAAGAGTAGACCAGATGACATTATTTATAGAAGAGGAGACCAGATGACATTAGTTAGAGAAGAAGAGACCAGATGACATCACTTAGAGAAGAAGAGACCAGATGACGTTACTTAGAGAAGAGTAGACAAGATGACGTTAGTTAGAGAAGAGGAGACCAGATGACATTAGTTAGAGAAGAGGACACCAGATGACATTAGTTAGAGAAGAAGAGACCTGATGACATTACTTAGAGAAGAAGATACCAGATGATGTTGCTTAGAGAAGAGGAGACCAGATGACATAAGTAAGAGAACAGGAGACCAGATGAAATTAGTTATAGAATAAGAGACCAGATGACGTTAGTTAGAGAAGAGGACAGCAGATGACATTAGTTAGAGAAGAGGAGACCAGATGACATTAGTTAGAGAAGAAGAGACCAGATGACATTATTTAGAGGAGACCAGATGACATTAAATAGAGAAGAGGAGACCAGATGACATTACGTAGAGAAAAGGAGACCAAATGACATTAGTTGGAGAAGAGGACATCAGATGACATTAGTTAGAGATGAAGAGACCACATGACATTAGGTAGAGAAAAGGACATCAGATGACATTCGGTAGAGAAGAAGGGACCAAGATGACTTTAGTTAGAGAAGAGGACATCAGATGCTATTTGTTAAAGATGAAGAGGACACCAGATGACATTAGTTAGAGAAGAGACCAGATGACGTTAGTTACAGAAGAAGACGCCAGATGACATTACTTAGAGAAGAAGATACCAGATGATGTTGCTTAGAGAAGAGGAGACCAGATGACATAAGTAAGAGAACAGGAGACCAGATGAAATTAGTTATAGAATAAGAGACCAGATGACGTTAGTTAGAGAAGAGGACAGCAGATGACATTAGTTAGAGAAGAGGAGACCAGATGACATTAGTTAGAGAAGAAGAGACCAGATGACATTATTTAGAGGAGACCAGATGACATTAAATAGAGAAGAGGAGACCAGATGACATTACGTAGAGAAAAGGAGACCAAATGACATTAGTTGGAGAAAAGGACATCAGATGACATTAGTTAGAGATGAAGAGACCACATGACATTAGGTAGAGAAAAGGACATCAGATGACATTCGGTAGAGAAGAAGGGACCAAGATGACTTTAGTTAGAGAAGAGGACATCAGATGCTATTTGTTAAAGATGAAGAGGACACCAGATGACATTAGTTAGAGAAGAGACCAGATGACGTTAGTTAGAGAAGAGGATACCAGATGACATTAGTTACAGAAGAAGAGACCAGATGAAATTACTTAGAGAAGAAGATACCAGATGACATTAGTTAGAGAAGAAGAGACCAGATGACATTAGTTAGAGAAGAGACCAGAGGACATTAGTTAGAGAAGAAGAGACCAGATGACATTAGTTAGAGAAGAGACCAGAGGACATTAGTTAGAGAAGAGGACACCAGATGACATTAGTTAGAGAAGAAGAGACCAGATGACATTACTTAGAGAAGAAGAGACCAGATGACGTTACTTAGAGAAGAGGAGACCAGATGAAATAAGTAAGTGAACAGGAGACCAGATGACATTAGTTAGAGAAGAAGAGACCGGATGACATTAGTTAGAGAACAGGAGACCAGATGACATTAGTTAGAGAAGAGGAGACCAGATGACATTAGTTAGAGAAGAAGAGACCAGATGACATTACTTAGAGAAGAAGATACCAGATTATGTTACTTAGAGTAGAGGAGACCAGATGAAATAAGTAAGTGAACAGGAGACCAGATGACATTAGTTAGAGAAGAAGAGACCAGATGACATTAGTTACAGAAGAAGAGACCAGATGAAATTACTTAGAGAAGAAGATACCAGATTATGTTACTTAGAGAAGAGGAGACCAGATGAAATAAGTAAGTGAACAGGAGACCAGATGACATTAGTTAGAGAAGAAGAGACCGGATGACATTAGTTAGAGAACAGGAGACCAGATGACATTAGTTAGAGAAGAGGAGACCAGATGACATTAGTTAGAGAAGAAGAGACCAGATGACATTAGTTAGAGAAGAGACCGGAGGACATTAGTTAGAGAAGAGGACACCAGATGACATTAGTTAGAGAAGAAGAGACTAGATGACATTACTTAGAGAAGAAGAGACCAGATGACGTTACTTAGAGAAGAGTAGACCAGATGACATTATTTATAGAAGAGGAGACCAGATGACATTAGTTAGAGAAGAAGAGACCAGATGACATCACTTAGAGAAGAAGAGACCAGATGACGTTACTTAGAGAAGAGTAGACAAGATGACGTTAGTTAGAGAAGAGTAAACCAGATGACATTAGTTAGAGAAGAGGAGACCAGATTACATTAGTTAGAGAAGAGGAAACCAGATGACATTAGTTAGAGAAGAGGAGACCAGATGACATAAGTAAGAGAACAGGAGACAAGATGACATTAGTTAGAGAAGAAGAGACCAGATGACATTAGTTAGAGAAGAGGAGACCAGATGACATTAGTTAGAGAAGAAGAGACCAGATGACATTAGTTAGAGAAGAGACCAGAGGACATTAGTTAGAGAAAAGGACACCAGATGACATTAGTTAGAGAAGAGTAGACCAGATGACATTAGTTAGAGAAGAGGACATCAGATGCTATTTGTTAGAGATGAAGAGGACACCAGATGACATTAGTTAGAGAAGAGACCAGATGACGTTAGTTAGAGAAGAGGACACCACATGACATTAGTTAGAGGAGACCAGCTGACATTAGTTAGAGAAGAAGAGACCAGATGACATTAGGTAGAGAAGAGGACATCAGATGACATTAGGTAGAGAAGAAGGGACCAAGATGACTTTAGTTAGAGAAGAGGACATCAGATGACGTTAGTTAGAGAAGAGGACAGCAGATGACATTAGTTAGAGAAGAGGAGACCAGATGACATTAGTTAGAGAAGAAGAGACCAGATGACATTATTTAGAGGAGACCAGATGACATTAAATAGAGAAGAGGAGACCAGATGACATTACGTAGAGAAAAGGAGACCAAATGACATTAGTTGGAGAAGAGGACATCAGATGACATTAGTTAGAGATGAAGAGACCACATGACATTAGGTAGAGAAAAGGACATCAGATGACATTCGGTAGAGAAGAAGGGACCAAGATGACTTTAGTTAGAGAATAGGACATCAGATGCTATTTGTTAAAGATGAAGAGGACACCAGATGACATTAGTTAGAGAAGAGACCAGATGACGTTAGTTAGAGAAGAGGAGACCAGATGACATTAGTTTGAGAAGAGGAGACCAGATGACATTAGTTAGAGAAGAGGAGACCAGATGACATAAGTAAGAGAACAGGAGACCAGATGACATTAGTTAGAGAAGAAGAGACCAGATGACATTAGTTAGAGAAGAGGAGACCAGATGACATTAGTTAGAGAACAGGAGACCAGATGACATTAGTTAGAGAAGAGGAGACCAGATGACATTAGTTAGAGAAGAAGACACCAGATGACATTAGTTAGAGAAGAGACCAGAGGACATTAGTTAGAAAAGAGGACACCAGATGACATTAGTTAGAGAAGAAGAGACCAGATGACATTACTTAGAGAAGAAGAGACCAGATGACGTTACTTAGAGAAGAGTAGACCAGATGACATTATTTATAGAAGAGGAGACCAGATGACATTAGTTGGAGAAGAGGACAGCAGATGACATTAGTTAGAGATGAAGAGACCACATGACATTAGGTAGAGAAAAGGACATCAGATGACATTCGGTAGAGAAGAAGGGACCAAGATGACTTTAGTTAGAGAAGAGGACATCAGATGCTATTTGTTAAAGATGAAGAGGACACCAGATGACATTAGTTAGAGAAGAGACCAGATGACGTTAGTTACAGAAGAAGACGCCAGATGACATTACTTAGAGAAGAAGATACCAGATGATGTTGCTTAGAGAAGAGGAGACCAGATGACATAAGTAAGAGAACAGGAGACCAGATGAAATTAGTTATAGAATAAGAGACCAGATGACGTTAGTTAGAGAAGAGGACAGCAGATGACATTAGTTAGAGAAGAGGAGACCAGATGACATTAGTTAGAGAAGAAGAGACCAGATGACATTATTTAGAGGAGACCAGATGACATTAAATAGAGAAGAGGAGACCAGATGACATTACGTAGAGAAAAGGAGACCAAATGACATTAGTTGGAGAAGAGGACATCAGATGACATTAGTTAGAGATGAAGAGACCACATGACATTAGGTAGAGAAAAGGACATCAGATGACATTCGGTAGAGAAGAAGGGACCAAGATGACTTTAGTTAGAGAATAGGACATCAGATGCTATTTGTTAAAGATGAAGAGGACACCAGATGACATTAGTTAGAGAAGAGACCAGATGACGTTAGTTAGAGAAGAGGAGACCAGATGACATTAGTTTGAGAAGAGGAGACCAGATGACATTAGTTAGAGAAGAGGAGACCAGATGACATAAGTAAGAGAACAGGAGACCAGATGACATTAGTTAGAGAAGAAGAGACCAGATGACATTAGTTAGAGAAGAGGAGACCAGATGGCATTAGTTAGAGAACAGGAGACCAGATGACATTAGTTAGAGAAGAGGAGACCAGATGACATTAGTTAGAGAAGAAGAGACCAGATGACATTAGTTAGAGAAGAGACCAGAGGACATTAGTTAGAGAAGAGGACACCAGATGACATTAGTTAGAGAAGAAGAGACCAGATGACATTACTTAGAGAAGAAGAGACCAGATGACGTTACTTAGAGAAGAGTAGACCAGATGACATTATTTATAGAAGAGGAGACCAGATGACATTAGTTGGAGAAGAGGACAGCAGATGACATTAGTTAGAGATGAAGAGACCACATGACATTAGGTAGAGAAAAGGACATCAGATGACATTCGGTAGAGAAGAAGGGACCAAGATGACTTTAGTTAGAGAAGAGGACATCAGATGCTATTTGTTAAAGATGAAGAGGACACCAGATGACATTAGTTAAAGAAGAGACCAGATGACGTTAGTTACAGAAGAAGACGCCAGATGACATTACTTAGAGAAGAAGATACCAGATGATGTTGCTTAGAGAAGAGGAGACCAGATGAAATTAGTTATAGAATAAGAGACCAGATGACGTTAGTTAGAGAAGAGGACAGCAGATGACATTAGTTAGAGAAGAGGAGACCAGATGACATTAGTTAGAGAAGAAGAGACCAGATGACATTATTTAGAGGAGACCAGATGACATTAAATAGAGAAGAGGAGACCAGATGACATTACGTAGAGAAAAGGAGACCAAATGACATTAGTTGGAGAAGAGGACATCAGATGACATTAGTTAGAGATGAAGAGACCACATGACATTAGGTAGAGAAAAGGACATCAGATGACATTCGGTAGAGAAGAAGGGACCAAGATGACTTTAGTTAGAGAAGAGGAGATCAGATGCTATTTGTTAAAGATGAAGAGTACACCAGATGACATTAGTTAGAGAAGAGACCAGATGACGTTAGTTAGAGAAGAGGATACCAGATGACATTAGTTACAGAAGAAGAGACCAGATGAAATTACTTAGAGAAGAAGATACCAGATTATGTTACTTAGAGAAGAGGAGACCAGATGAAATAAGTAAGTGAACAGGAGACCAGATGACATTAGTTAGAGAAGAAGAGACCGGATGACATTAGTTAGAGAACAGGAGACCAGATGACATTAGTTAGAGAAGAGGAGACCAGATGACATTAGTTAGAGAAGAAGAGACCAGATGACATTACTTAGAGAAGAAGATACCAGATTATGTTACTTAGAGTAGAGGAGACCAGATGAAATAAGTAAGTGAACAGGAGACCAGATGACATTAGTTAGAGAAGAAGAGACCAGATGACATTAGTTACAGAAGAAGAGACCAGATGAAATTACTTAGAGAAGAAGATACCAGATTATGTTACTTAGAGAAGAGGAGACCAGATGAAATAAGTAAGTGAACAGGAGACCAGATGACATTAGTTAGAGAAGAAGAGACCGGATGACATTAGTTAGAGAAGAGGAGACCAGATGACATTAGTTAGAGAAGAGGAGACCAGATGACATTAGTTAGAGAAGAAGAGACCAGATGACATTAGTTAGAGAAGAGACCGGAGGACATTAGTTAGAGAAGAGGACACCAGATGACATTAGTTAGAGAAGAAGAGACTAGATGACATTACTTAGAGAAGAAGAGACCAGATGACGTTACTTAGAGAAGAGTTGACCAGATGACATTATTTATAGAATAGGAGACCAGATGACATTAGTTAGAGAAGAAGAGACCAGATGACATCACTTAGAGAAGAAGAGACCAGATGACGTTACTTAGAGAAGAGTAGACAAGATGACGTTAGTTAGAGAAGAGTAAACCAGATGACATTAGTTAGAGAAGAGGAGACCAGATGACATTAGTTAGAGAAGAGGAGACCAGATGACATTAGTTAGAGAAGAGGAGACCAGATGACATAAGTAAGAGAACAGGAGACAAGATGACATTAGTTAGAGAAGAAGAGACCAGATGACATTAGTTAGAGAAGAGGAGACCAGATGACATTAGTTAGAGAAGAAGAGACCAGATGACATTAGTTAGAGAAGAGACCAGAGGACATTAGTTAGAGAAGAGGAGACCAGATGACATTAGTTACAGAAGAAGAGACCAGATGAAATTACTTAGAGAAGAAGATACCAGATTATGTTACTTAGAGAAGAGGAGACCAGATGAAATAAGTAAGTGAACAGGAGACCAGATGACATTAGTTAGAGAAGAAGAGACCGGATGACATTAGTTAGAGAACAGGAGACCAGATGACATTAGTTAGAGAAGAGGAGACCAGATGACATTAGTTAGAGAAGAGGAGACCAGATGACATAAGTAAGAGAACAGGACACCAGATGACATTAGTTAGAGAAGAAGAGACCAGATGACATTAGTTACAGAAGAAGAGACCAGATGAAATTACTTAGAGAAGAAGATACCAGATTATGTTACTTAGAGTATAGGAGACCAGATGAAATAAGTAAGTGAACAGGAGACCAGATGACATTAGTTAGAGAAGAAGAGACCAGATGACATTAGTTACAGAAGAAGAGACCAGATGAAATTACTTAGAGAAGAAGATACCAGATTATGTTACTTTGAGAAGAGGAGACCAGATGAAATAAGTATGTGAACAGGAGACCAGATAACATTAGTTAGAGAAGAAGAGACCGGATGACATTAGTTAGAGAACAGGAGACCAGATGACATTAGTTAGAGAAGAGGAGACCAGATGACATTAGTTAGAGAAGAAGAGACCAGATGACATTAGTTAGAGAAGAGACCAGAGGACATTAGTTAGAGAAGAGGACACCAGATGACATTAGTTAGAGAAGAAGAGACCAGATGACATTACTTAGAGAAGAAGAGACCAGATGACGTTACTTAGAGAAGAGTAGACCAGATGACATTATTTATAGAAGAGGAGACCAGATGACATTAGTTAGAGAAGAAGAGACCAGATGACATCACTTAGAGAAGAAGAGACCAGATGACGTTACTTAGAGAAGAGTAGACAAGATGACGTTAGTTAGAGAAGAGGAGACCAGATGACATTAGTTAGAGAAGAGGACACCAGATGACATTAGTTAGAGAAGAAGAGACCAGATGACATTACTTAGAGAAGAAGAGACCAGATGACGTTACTTAGAGAAGAGTAAACCAGATGACATTAGTTAGAGAAGAAGAGACCAGATGACATTACTTAGAGAAGAAGAGACCAGATGACGTTACTTAGAGAAGAGTAGACCAGATGACATTAGTTAGAGAAGAGGAGACCAGATGACATTAGTTAGAGAAGAGGAGACCAGATGACATTAGTTAGAGAAGAGGAGACCAGATGACATAAGTAAGAGAACAGGAGACCAGATGACATTAGTTAGAGAAGAAGAGACCAGATGACATTAGTTAGAGAAGAGGAGACCAGATGACATTAGTTAGAGAAGAAGAGACCAGATGACATTAGTTAGAGAAGAGACCAAAGGACATTAGTTAGAGAAGGGGACACCAGATGACATTAGTTAGATAAGAGTAAAACAGATGAAATTAGTTAGAGAAGAGGACACCAGATGCGATTAGTTATAGAAGTGGACACCAGATGACATTAGTTAGAGAAGAGGACACCAGATGAAATTAGTTAGAGAAGGGGACACCAGATGACATTAGTTAGAGAAGAAGAGACCAGATGACATTATTTAGAGGAGACAAGATGACATTAGTTAGAGAAGAAGAGACCAGATGACGTTAGTTAGAGAAGAGGACATCAGATGACATTAGTTAGAGAAGAAGAGACCAGATGACATTACTTAGAGAAGAGTAGACAAGATGACATTAGGTAGAGAAGAGGACACCAGATGACATTAGGTAGAGAAGAAGAGACCAAGATGACATTAATTAGAGAAGAGGACATCAGAGGCCATTTGTTAGAGACGAAGAGACCTGATGACTTTAGTTAGAGAAGAAGAGACCAGATGACATTATTTAGAGGAGACCAGATGACATTAAATAGAGAAGAGGAGACCAGATGACATTAGGTAGAGAAAAGGAGACCAAATGACATTAGTTGGAGAAGAAGACAGCAGATGACATTAGTTAGAGATGAAGAGACCACATGACATTAGGTAGAGAAAAGGACATCAGATGACATTCGGTAGAGAAGAAGGGACCAAGATGACTTTAGTTAGAGAAGAGGACAACAGATGCTATTTGTTAAAGATGAAGAGGACACCAGATGACATTAGTTAGAGAAGAGACCAGATGACGTTAGTTACAGAAGAAGACGCCAGATGACATTACTTAGAGAAGAAGATACCAGATGATGTTGCTTAGAGAAGAGGACACCAGATGACATAAGTAAGAGAACAGGAGACCAGATGAAATTAGTTATAGAATAAGAGACCAGATGACGTTAGTTAGAGAAGAGGACAGCAGATGACATTAGTTAGAGAAGAGGAGACCAGATGACATTAGTTAGAGAAGAAGAGACCAGATGACATTATTTAGAGGAGACCAGATGACATTAAATAGAGAAGAGGAGACCAGATGACATTACGTAGAGAAAAGGAGACCAAATGACATTAGTTGGAGAAGAGGACATCAGATGACATTAGTTAGAGATGAAGAGACCACATGACATTAGGTAGAGAAAAGGACATCAGATGACATTCGGTAGAGAAGAAGGGACCAAGATGACTTTAGTTAGAGAAGAGGACATCAGATGCTATTTGTTAAAGATGAAGAGGACACCAGATGACATTAGTTAGAGAAGAGACCAGATGACGTTAGTTAGAGAAGAGGATACCAGATGACATTAGTTACAGAAGAAGAGACCAGATGAAATTACTTAGAGAAGAAGATACCAGATTATGTTACTTAGAGAAGAGGAGACCAGATGACATTAGTTAGAGAAGAAGAGACCGGATGACATTAGTTAGAGAACAGGAGACCAGATGACATTAGTTAGAGAAGAGGAGACCAGATGACATTAGTTAGAGAAGAAGAGACCAGATGACATTAGTTAGAGAAGAGACCGGAGGACATTAGTTAGAGAAGAGGACACCAGATGACATTAGTTAGAGAAGAAGAGACCAGATGACATTACTTAGAGAAGAAGAGACCAGATGACGTTACTTAGAGAAGAGTAGACCAGATGACATTATTTATAGAAGAGGAGACCAGATGACATTAGTTAGAGAAGAAGAGACCAGATGACATCACTTAGAGAAGAAGAGACCAGATGACGTTACTTAGAGAAGAGTAGACAAGATGACGTTAGTTAGAGAAGAGTAAACCAGATGACATTAGTTAGAGAAGAGGAGACCAGATGACATTAGTTAGAGAAGAGGAGACCAGATGACATTAGTTAGAGAAGAGGAGACCAGATGACATAAGTAAGAGAACAGGAGACAAGATGACATTAGTTAGAGAAGAAGAGACCAAATGACATTAGTTAGAGAAGAGGAGACCAGATGACATTAGTTAGAGAAGAAGAGACCAGATGACATTAGTTAGAGAAGAGACCAGAGGACATTAGTTAGAGAAAAGGACACCAGATGACATTAGTTAGAGAAGAGTAGACCAGATGACATTAGTTAGAGAAGAGGACATCAGATGCTATTTGTTAGAGATGAAGAGGACACCAGATGACATTAGTTAGAGAAGAGACCAGATGACGTTAGTTAGAGAAGAGGACACCACATTACATTAGTTAGAGGAGACCAGCTGACATTTTTTAGAGAAGAAGAGACCAGATGACATTAGGTAGAGAAGAGGACATCAGATGACATTAGGTAGAGAAGAAGGGACCAAGATGACTTTAGTTAGAGAAGAGGACATCAGATGACGTTAGTTAGAGAAGAGGACAGCAGATGACATTAGTTAGAGAAGAGGAGACCAGATGACATTAGTTAGAGAAGAAGAGACCAGATGACATTACGTAGAGAAAAGGAGACCAAATGACATTAGTTGGAGAAGGGGACATCAGATGACATTAGTTAGAGATGAAGAGACCACATGACATTAGGTAGAGAAAAGGACATCAGATGACATTCGGTAGAGAAGAAGGGACCAAGATGACTTTAGTTAGAGAATAGGACATCAGATGCTATTTGTTAAAGATGAAGAGGACACCAGATGACATTAGTTAGAGAAGAGACCAGATGACGTTAGTTAGAGAAGAGGAGACCAGATGACATTAGTTTGAGAAGAGGAGACCAGATGACATTAGTTAGAGAAGAGGAGACCAGATGACATAAGTAAGAGAACAGGAGACCAGATGACATTAGTTAGAGAAGAAGAGACCAGATGACATTAGTTAGAGAACAGGAGACCAGATGACATTAGTTAGAGAACAGGAGACCAGATGACATTAGTTAGAGAAGAGGAGACCAGATGACATTAGTTAGAGAAGAAGAGACCAGATGACATTAGTTAGAGAAGAGACCAGAGGACATTAGTTAGAGAAGAGGACACCAGATGACATTAGTTAGAGAAGAAGAGACCAGATGACATTACTTAGAGAAGAAGAGACCAGATGACGTTACTTAGAGAAGAGTAGACCAGATGACATTATTTATAGAAGAGGAGACCAGATGACATTAGTTGGAGAAGAGGACAGCAGATGACATTAGTTAGAGATGAAGAGACCACATGACATTATGTAGAGAAAAGGACATCAGATGACATTCGGTAGAGAAGAAGGGACCAAGATGACTTTAGTTAGAGAAGAGGACATCAGATGCTATTTGTTAAAGATGAAGAGGACACCAGATGACATTAGTTAGAGAAGAGACCAGATGACGTTAGTTACAGAAGAAGACGCCAGATGACATTACTTAGAGAAGAAGATACCAGATGATGTTGCTTAGAGAAGAGGAGACCAGATGACATAAGTAAGAGAACAGGAGACCAGAAGAAATTAGTTATAGAATAAGAGACCAGATGACGTTAGTTAGAGAAGAGGACAGCAGATGACATTAGTTAGAGAAGAGGAGACCAGATGACATTAGTTAGAGAAGAAGAGACCAGATGACATTATTTAGAGGAGACCAGATGACATTAAATAGAGAAGAGGAGACCAGATGACATTACGTAGAGAAAAGGAGACCAAATGACATTAGTTGGAGAAGAGGACATCAGATGACATTAGTTAGAGATGAAGAGACCACATGACATTAGGTAGAGAAAAGGACATCAGATGACATTCGGTAGAGAAGAAGGGACCAAGATGACTTTAATTAGAGAAGAGGACATCAGATGCTATTTGTTAAAGATGAAGAGGACACCAGATGACATTAGTTAGAGAAGAGACCAGATGACGTTAGTTAGAGAAGAGGATACCAGATGACATTAGTTACAGAAGAAGAGACCAGATGAAATTACTTAGAGAAGAAGATACCAGATTATGTTACTTAGAGAAGAGGAGACCAGATGAAATAAGTAAGTGAACAGGAGACCAAATGACATTAGTTAGAGAAGAAGAGACCGGATGACATTAGTTAGAGAACAGGAGACCAGATGACATTAGTTAGAGAAGAGGAGACCAGATGACATTAGTTAGAGAAGAAGAGACCAGATGACATTAGTTAGAGAAGAGACCGGAGGACATTAGTTAGAGAAGAGGACACCAGATGACATTAGTTAGAGAAGAAGAGACCAGATGACATTACTTAGAGAAGAAGAGACCAGATGACGTTACTTAGAGAAGAGTAGACCAGATGACATTATTTATAGAAGAGGAGACCAGATGACATTAGTTAGAGAAGAAGAGACCAGATGACATCACTTAGAGAAGAAGAGACCAGATGACGTTACTTAGAGAAGAGTAGACAAGATGACGTTAGTTAGAGAAGAGTAAACCAGATGACATTAGTTAGAGAAGAGGAGACCAGATGACATTAGTTAGAGAAGAGGAGACCAGATGACATTAGTTAGAGAAGAGGAGACCAGATGACATAAGTAAGAGAACAGGAGACAAGATGACATTAGTTAGAGAAGAAGAGACCAGATGACATTAGTTAGAGAAGAGGAGACCAGATGACATTAGTTAGAGAAGAAGAGACCAGATGACATTAGTTAGAGAAGAGACCAGAGGACATTAGTTAGAGAAAAGGACACCAGATGACATTAGTTAGAGAAGAGTAGACCAGATGACATTAGTTAGAGAAGAGGACATCAGATGCTATTTGTTAGAGATGAAGAGGACACCAGATGACATTAGTTAGAGAAGAGACCAGATGACGTTAGTTAGAGAAGAGGACACCACATGACATTAGTTAGAGGAGACCAGCTGACATTTTTTAGAGAAGAAGAGACCAGATGACATTAGGTAGAGAAGAGGACATCAGATGACATTAGGTAGAGAAGAAGGGACCAAGATGACTTTAGTTAGAGAAGAGGACATCAGATGACGTTAGTTAGAGAAGAGGACAGCAGATGACATTAGTTAGAGAAGAGGAGACCAGATGACATTAGTTAGAGAAGAAGAGACCAGATGACATTATTTAGAGGAGACCAGATGACATTAAATAGAGAAGAGGAGACCAGATGACATTACGTAGAGAAAAGGAGACCAAATGACATTAGTTGGAGAAGAGGACATCAGATGACATTAGTTAGAGATGAAGAGACCACATGACATTAGGTAGAGAAAAGGACATCAGATGACATTCGGTAGAGAAGAAGGGACCAAGATGACTTTAGTTAGAGAAGAGGACATCAGATGCTATTTGTTAAAGATGAAGAGGACACCAGATGACATTAGTTAGAGAAGAGACCAGATGACGTTAGTTAGAGAAGAGGATACCAGATGACATTAGTTACAGAAGAAGGGACCAGATGAAATTACTTAGAGAAGAAGATACCAGATTATGTTACTTAGAGAAGAGGAGACCAGATGAAATAAGTAAGTGAACAGGAGACCAGATGACATTAGTTAGAGAAGAAGAGACCGGATGACATTAGTTAGAGAACAGGAGACCAGATGACATTAGTTAGAGAAGAGGAGACCAGATGACATTAGTTAGAGAAGAAGAGACCAGATGACATTAGTTAGAGAAGAGACCGGAGGACATTAGTTAGAGAAGAGGACACCAGATGACATTAGTTAGAGAAATAGAGACCAGATGACATTACTTAGAGAAGAAGAGACCAGATGACGTTACTTAGAGAAGAGTAGACCAGATGACATTATTTATAGAAGAGGAGACCAGATGACATTAGTTAGAGAAGAAGAGACCAGATGACATCACTTAGAGAAGAAGAGACCAGATGACGTTACTTAGAGAAGAGTAGACAAGATGATGTTAGTTAGAGAAGAGTAAACCAGATGACATTAGTTAGAAAAGAGGAGACCAGATGACATTAGTTAGAGAAGAGGAGACCAGATGACATTAGTTAGAGAAGAGGAGACCAGATGACATAAGTAAGAGAACAGGAGACAATATGACATTAGTTAGAGAAGAAGAGACCAGATGACATTAGTTAGAGAAGAGGAGACCAGATGACATTAGTTAGAGAAGAAGAGACCAGATGACATTAGTTAGAGAAGAGACCAGAGGACATTAGTTAGAGAAAAGGACACCAGATGACATTAGTTAGAGAAGAGTAGACCAGATGACATTAGTTAGAGAAGAGGACATCAGATGCTATTTGTTAGAGATGAAGAGGACACCAGATGACATTAGTTAGAGAAGAGACCAGATGACGTTAGTTAGAGAAGAGGACACCACATGACATTAGTTAGAGGAGACCAGCTGACATTTTTTAGAGAAGAAGAGACCAGATGACATTAGGTAGAGAAGAGGACATCAGATGACATTAGGTAGAGAAGAAGGGACCAAGATGACTTTAGTTAGAGAAGAGGACATCAGATGACGTTAGTTAGAGAAGAGGACAGCAGATGACATTAGTTAGAGAAGAGGAGACCAGATGACATTAGTTAGAGAAGAAGAGACCAGATGACATTATTTAGAGGAGACCAGATGACATTAAATAGAGAAGAGGAGACCAGATGACATTACGTAGAGAAAAGGAGACCAAATGACATTAGTTGGAGAAGAGGACATCAGATGACATTAGTTAGAGATGAAGAGACCACATGACATTAGGTAGAGAAAAGGACATCAGATGACATTCGGTAGAGAAGAATGGACCAAGATGACTTTAGTTAGAGAATAGGACATCAGATGCTATTTGTTAAAGATGAAGAGGACACCAGATGACATTAGTTAGAGAAGAGACCAGATGACGTTAGTTAGAGAAGAGGAGACCAGATGACATTAGTTTGAGAAGAGGAGACCAGATGACATTAGTTAGAGAAGAGGAGACCAGATGACATAAGTAAGAGAACAGGAGACCAGATGACATTAGTTAGAGAAGAAGAGACCAGATGACATTAGTTAGAGAAGAGGAGACCAGATGACATTAGTTAGAGAACAGGAGACCAGATGACATTAGTTAGAGAAGAGGAGACCAGATGACATTAGTTAGAGAAGAAGAGACCAGATGACATTAGTTATAGAAGAGACCAGAGGACATTAGTTAGAGAAGAGGACACCAGATGACATTAGTTAGAGAAGAAGAGACCAGATGACATTACTTAGAGAAGAAGAGACCAGATGACGTTACTTAGAGAAGAGTAGACCAGATGACATTATTTATAGAAGAGGAGACCAGATGACATTAGTTAGAGAAGAGGAGACCAGATGACGTTACTTAGAGAAGAGTAGACAAGATGACGTTAGTTAGAGAAGAGGAGACCAGATGACATTAGTTAGAGAAGAGGACAACAGATGACATTAGTTAGAGAAGAAGAGACCAGATGACATTACTTAGAGAAGAAGAGACCAGATGACGTTACTTAGAGAAGAGTAAACCAGATGACATTAGTTAGAGAAGAGGAGACCAGATGACATTAGTTAGAGAAGAGGAGACCAGATGACATTAGTTAGAGAAGAGGAGACCAGATGACATTAGTTAGAGAAGAGGAGACCAGATGACATAAGTAAGAGAACAGGAGACCAGATGACATTAGTTAGAGAAGAAGAGACCAGATGACATTAGTTAGAGAAGAGGAGACCAGATGACATTAGTTAGAGAAGAAGAGACCAGATGACATTAGTTAGAGAAGAGTAAAACAGATGAAATTAGTTAGAGAAGAGGACACCAGATGCGATTAGTTATAGAAGTGGACACCAGATGACATTAGTTAGATTAGAGGACACCAGATGAAATTAGTTAGAGAAGGGGACACCAGATGACATTAGTTAGAGAAGAGTAGACCAGATGACATTAGTTAGAGAAGAGGACATCAGATGCTATTTGTTAGAGATGAAGAGGACACCAGATGACATTAGTTAGAGAAGAGACCAGATGACGTTAGTTAGAGAAGAGGACACCACATGACATTAGTTAGAGGAGACCAGCTGACATTTTTTAGAGAAGAAGAGACCAGATGACATTAGGTAGAGAAGAGGACATCAGATGACATTAGGTAGAGAAGAAGGGACCAAGATGACTTTAGTTAGAGAAGAGGACATCAGATGACGTTAGTTAGAGAAGAGGACACCAGATGACATTAGTTAGAGAAGAGACCAGATGACGTTAGTTAGAGAAGAGGAGACCAGATGACATTAGTTACAGAAGAAGAGACCAGATGAAATTACTTAGAGAAGAAGATACCAGATTATGTTACTTATAGAAGAGGAGACCAGATGAAATAAGTATGTGAACAGGAGACCAGATGACATTAGTTAGAGAAGAAGAGACCGGATGACATTAGTTAGAGAACAGGAGACCAGATGACATTAGTTAGAGAAGAGGAGACCAGATGACAATAGTTAGAGAAGAAGAGACCAGATGACATTAGTTAGAGAAGAGACCAGAGGACATTAGTTAGAGAAGAGGACACCAGATGACATTAGTTAGAGAAGAAGACACCAGATGACATTACTTAGAGAAGAAGAGACCAGATGACGTTACTTAGAGAAGAGTAGACCAGATGACATTATTTATAGAAGAGGAGACCAGATGACATTATTTAGAGGAGACCAGATGACATTAAATAGAGAAGGGGACACCAGATGACATTAGTTAGAGAAGAGTAGACCAGATGACATTAGTTAGAGAAGGGGACATCAGATGCTATTTGTTAGAGATGAAGAGGACACCAGATGACATTAGTTAGAGAAGAGACCAGATGACGTTAGTTAGAGAAGAGGACACCACATGACATTAGTTAGAGGAGACCAGCTGACATTTTTTAGAGAAGAAGAGACCAGATGACATTATGTAGAGAAGAGGACATCAGATGACATTAGGTAGAGAAGAAGGGACCAAGATGACTTTAGTTAGAGAAGAGGACATCAGATGACGTTAGTTAGAGAAGAGGACAGCAGATGACATTAGTTAGAAAAGAGGAGACCAGATGACATTAGTTAGAGAAGAAGAGACCAGATGACATTATTTAGAGGAGACCAGATGACATTAAATAGAGAAGAGGAGACCAGATGACATTACGTAGAGAAAAGGAGACCAAATGACATTAGTTGGAGAAGAGGACATCAGATGACATTAGTTAGAGATGAAGAGACCACATGACATTAGGTAGAGAAAAGGACATCAGATGACATTCGGTAGAGAAGAAGGGACCAAGATGACTTTAGTTAGAGAAGAGGACATCAGATGCTATTTGTTAAAGATGAAGAGGACACCAGATGACATTAGTTAGAGAAGAGACCAGATGACGTTAGTTAGAGAAGAGGAGACCAGATGACATTAGTTACAGAAGAAGAGACCAGATGAAATTACTTAGAGAAGAAGATACCAGATTATTTTACTTAGAGAAGAGGAGACCAGATGAAATAAGTATTTGAACAGGAGACCAGATGACATTAGTTAGAGAAGAAGAGACCGGATGACATTAGTTAGAGAACAGGAGACAAGAAGACATTAGTTAGAGAAGAGGATACCAGATGACATTAGTTAGAGAAGAAGAGACCAGAGGACATTAGTTAGAGAAGAGGACACCAGATGACATTAGTTAGAGAAGAAGAGACCGGATGACATTAGTTAGAGAACAGGAGACCAGATGACATTAGTTAGAGAAGAGGAGACCAGATGACATTAGTTAGAGAAGAAGAGACCAGATGACATTAGTTAGAGAAGAGACCAGAGGACATTAGTTAGAGAAGAGGACACCAGATGACATTAGTTAGAGAAAAGGAGACCAGATGACATTACTTAGAGAAGAAGAGACCAGATGACGTTACTTAGAGAAGAGTAGACCAGATGACATTATTTATAGAAGAGGAGACCAGATGACATTAGTTAGAGAAGAAGAGACCAGATGACATCACTTAGAGAAGAAGAGACCAGATGACGTTACTTAGAGAAGAGTAGACAAGATGACGTTAGTTAGAGAAGAGGAGACCAGATGACATTAGTTAGAGAAGAGGACACCAGATGACATTAGTTAGAGAAGAAGAGACCAGATGACATTACTTAGAGAAGAAGAGACCAGATGACGTTACTTAGAGAAGAGTAAACCAGATGACATTAGTTAGAGAAGAAGAGACCAGATGACATTACTTAGAGAAGAAGAGACCAGATGACGTTACTTAGAGAAGAGTAGACCAGATGACATTAGTTAGAAGAGAGGAGACCAGATGACATTAGTTAGAGAAGAGGAGACCAGATGACATTAGTTAGAGAAGAGGAGACCAGATGAAATTACTTAGAGAAGAAGATACCAGATTATTTTACTTAGAGAAGAGGAGACCAGATGAAATAAGTATTTGAACAGGAGACCAGATGACATTAGTTAGAGAAGAAGAGACCGGATGACATTAGTTAGAGAACAGGAGACAAGAAGACATTAGTTAGAGAAGAGGAGACCAGATGACATTAGTTAGAGAAGAAGAGACCAGAGGACATTAGTTAGAGAAGAGGACACCAGATGACATTAGTTAGAGAAGAAGAGACCGGATGACATTAGTTAGAGAACAGGAGACCAGATGACATTAGTTAGAGAAGAGGAGACCAGATGACATTAGTTAGAGAAGAAGAGACCAGATGACATTAGTTAGAGAAGAGACCAGAGGACATTAGTTAGAGAAGAGGACACCAGATGACATTAGTTAGAGAAAAGGAGACCAGATGACATTACTTAGAGAAGAAGAGACCAGATGACGTTACTTAGAGAAGAGTAGACCAGATGACATTATTTATAGAAGAGGAGACCAGATGACATTAGTTAGAGAAGAAGAGACCAGATGACATCACTTAGAGAAGAAGAGACCAGATGACGTTACTTAGAGAAGAGTAGACAAGATGACGTTAGTTAGAGAAGAGGAGACCAGATGACATTAGTTAGAGAAGAGGACACCAGATGACATTAGTTAGAGAAGAAGAGACCAGATGACATTACTTAGAGAAGAAGAGACCAGATGACGTTACTTAGAGAAGAGTAAACCAGATGACATTAGTTAGAGAAGAAGAGACCAGATGACATTACTTAGAGAAGAAGAGACCAGATGACGTTACTTAGAGAAGAGTAGACCAGATGACATTAGTTAGAGAAGAGGAGACCAGATGACATTAGTTAGAGAAGAGGAGACCAGATGACATTAGTTAGAGAAGAGGAGACCAGATGAAATTACTTAGAGAAGAAGATACCAGATTATTTTACTTAGAGAAGAGGAGACCAGATGAAATAAGTATTTGAACAGGAGACCAGATGACATTAGTTAGAGAAGAAGAGACCGGATGACATTAGTTAGAGAACAGGAGACAAGAAGACATTAGTTAGAGAAGAGGAGACCAGATGACATTAGTTAGAGAAGAAGAGACCAGAGGACATTAGTTAGAGAAGAGGACACCAGATGACATTAGTTAGAGAAGAAGAGACCGGATGACATTAGTTAGAGAACAGGAGACCAGATGACATTAGTTAGAGAAGAGGAGACCAGATGACATTAGTTAGAGAAGAAGAGACCAGATGACATTAGTTAGAGAAGAGACCAGAGGACATTAGTTAGAGAAGAGGACACCAGATGACATTAGTTAGAGAAAAGGAGACCAGATGACATTACTTAGAGAAGAAGAGACCAGATGACGTTACTTAGAGAAGAGTAGACCAGATGACATTATTTATAGAAGAGGAGACCAGATGACATTAGTTAGAGAAGAAGAGACCAGATGACATCACTTAGAGAAGAAGAGACCAGATGACGTTACTTAGAGAAGAGTAGACAAGATGACGTTAGTTAGAGAAGAGGAGACCAGATGACATTAGATAGAGAAGAGGACACCAGATGACATTAGTTAGAGAAGAAGAGACCAGATGACATTACTTAGAGAAGAAGAGACCAGATGACGTTACTTAGAGAAGAGTAAACCAGATGACATTAGTTAGAGAAGAAGAGACCAGATGACATTACTTAGAGAAGAAGAGACCAGATGACGTTACTTAGAGAAGAGTAGACCAGATGACATTAGTTAGAGAAGAGGAGACCAGATGACATTAGTTAGAGAAGAGGAGACCAGATGACATTAGTTAGAGAAGAGGAGACCAGATGACATAAGTAAGAGAACAGGAGACCAGATGACATTAGTTAGAGAAGAAGAGACCAGATGACATTAGTTAGAGAAGAGGAGACCAGATGACATTAGTTAGAGAAGAAGAGACCAGATGACATTAGTTAGAGAAGAGACCAAAGGACATTAGTTAGAGAAGGGGACACCAGATGACATTAGTTAGAGAAGAGGAGACCAGATGACATTATTTAGAGAAGAAGAGACCAGATGACATTAGTTAGATAAGAGTAAAACAGATGAAATTAGTTAGAGAAGAGGACACCAGATGCGATTAGTTATAGAAGTGGACACCAGATGACATTAGTTAGAGAAGAGGACACCAGATGAAATTAGTTAGAGAAGGGGACACCAGATGACATTAGTTAGAGAAGAAGAGACCAGATGACATTATTTAGAGGAGACAAGATGACATTAGTTAGAGAAGAAGAGACCAGATGACGTTAGTTAGAGAAGAGGACATCAGATGACATTAGTTAGAGAAGAAGAGACCAGATGACATTACTTAGAGAAGAGTAGACAAGATGACATTAGGTAGAGAAGAGGACACCAGATGACATTTGGTAGAGAAGAAGAGACCAAGATGACATTAGTTAGAGAAGAGGACATCAGAGGCCATTTGTTAGAGACGAAGAGACCTGATGACTTTAGTTAGAGAAGAAGAGACCAGATGACATTATTTAGAGGAGACCAGATGACATTAAATAGAGAAGAGGAGACCAGATGACATTACGTAGAGAAAAGGAGACCAAATGACATTAGTTGGAGAAGAGGACATCAGATGACATTAGTTAGAGATGAAGAGACCACATGACATTAGGTAGAGAAAAGGACATCAGATGACATTCGGTAGAGAAGAAGGGACCAAGATGACTTTAGTTAGAGAAGAGGACATCAGATGCTATTTGTTAAAGGTGAAGAGGACACCAGATGACATTAGTTAGAGAAGAGACCAGATGACGTTAGTTAGAGAAGAGGATACCAGATGACATTAGTTACAGAAGAAGAGACCAGATGAAATTACTTAGAGAAGAAGATACCAGATTATGTTACTTAGAGAAGAGGAGACCAGATGAAATAAGTAAGTGAACAGGAGACCAGATGACATTAGTTAGAGAAGAAGAGACCGGATGACATTAGTTAGAGAACAGGAGACCAGATGACATTAGTTAGAGAAGAGGAGACCAGATGACATTAGTTAGAGAAGAAGAGACCAGATGACATTAGTTAGAGAAGAGACCGGAGGACATTAGTTAGAGAAGAGGACACCAGATGACATTAGTTAGAGAAGAAGAGACCAGATGACATTACTTAGAGAAGAAGAGACCAGATGACGTTACTTAGAGAAGAGTAGACCAGATGACATTATTTATAGAAGAGGAGACCAGATGACATTAGTTAGAGAAGAAGAGACCAGATGACATCACTTAGAGAAGAAGAGACCAGATGACGTTACTTAGAGAAGAGTAGACAAGATGACGTTAGTTAGAGAAGAGTAAACCAGATGACATTAGTTAGAGAAGAGGAGACCAGATGACATTAGTTAGAGAAGAGGAGACCAGATGACATTAGTTAGAGAAGAGGAGACCAGATGACATAAGTAAGAGAACAGGAGACAAGATGACATTAGTTAGAGAAGAAGAGACCAGATGACATTAGTTAGAGAAGAGGAGACCAGATGACATTAGTTAGAGAAGAAGAGACCAGATGACATTAGTTAGAGAAGAGACCAGAGGACATTAGTTAGAGAAAAGGACACCAGATGACATTAGTTAGAGAAGAGTAGACCAGATGACATTAGTTAGAGAAGAGGACATCAGATGCTATTTGTTAGAGATGAAGAGGACACCAGATGACATTAGTTAGAGAAGAGACCAGATGACGTTAGTTAGAGAAGAGGACACCACATGACATTAGTTAGAGGAGACCAGCTGACATTTTTTAGAGAAGAAGAGACCAGATGACATTAGGTAGAGAAGAGGACATCAGATGACATTAGGTAGAGAAGAAGGGACCAAGATGACTTTAGTTAGAGAAGAGGACATCAGATGACGTTAGTTAGAGAAGAGGACAGCAGATGACATTAGTTAGAGAAGAGGAGACCAGATGACATTAGTTAGAGAAGAAGAGACCAGATGACATTACGTAGAGAAAAGGAGACCAAAAGACATTAGTTGGAGAAGAGGACATCAGATGACATTAGTTAGAGATGAAGAGACCACATGACATTAGGTAGAGAAAAGGACATCAGATGACATTCGGTAGAGAAGAAGGGACCAAGATGACTTTAGTTAGAGAATAGGACATCAGATGCTATTTGTTAAAGATGAAGAGGACACCAGATGACATTAGTTAGAGAAGAGACCAGATGACGTTAGTTAGAGAAGATGAGACCAGATGACATTAGTTTGAGAAGAGGAGACCAGATGACATTAGTTAGAGAAGAGGAGACCAGATGACATAAGTAAGAGAACAGGAGACCAGATGACATTAGTTAGAGAAGAAGAGACCAGATGACATTAGTTAGAGAACAGGAGACCAGATGACATTAGTTAGAGAACAGGAGACCAGATGACATTAGTTAGAGAAGAGGAGAACAGATGACATTAGTTAGAGAAGAAGAGACCAGATGACATTAGTTAGAGAAGAGACCAGAGGACATTAGTTAGAGAAGAGGACACCAGATGACATTAGTTAGAGAAGAAGAGACCAGATGACATTACTTAGAGAAGAAGAGACCAGATGACGTTACTTAGAGAAGAGTAGACCAGATGACATTATTTATAGAAGAGGAGACCAGATGACATTAGTTGGAGAAGAGGACAGCAGATGACATTAGTTAGAGATGAAGAGACCACATGACATTAGGTAGAGAAAAGGACATCAGATGACATTCGGTAGAGAAGAAGGGACCAAGATGACTTTAGTTAGAGAAGAGGACATCAGATGCTATTTGTTAAAGATGAAGAGGACACCAGATGACATTAGTTAGAGAAGAGACCAGATGACGTTAGTTACAGAAGAAGACGCCAGATGACATTACTTAGAGAAGAAGATACCAGATGATGTTGCTTAGAGAAGAGGAGACCAGATGACATAAGTAAGAGAACAGGAGACCAGATGAAATTAGTTATAGAATAAGAGACCAGATGACGTTAGTTAGAGAAGAGGACAGCAGATGACATTAGTTAGAGAAGAGGAGACCAGATGACATTAGTTAGAGAAGAAGAGACCAGATGACATTATTTAGAGGAGACCAGATGACATTAAATAGAGAAGAGGAGACCAGATGACATTACGTAGAGAAAAGGAGACCAAATGACATTAGTTGGAGAAGAGGACATCAGATGACATTAGTTAGAGATGAAGAGACCACATGACATTAGGTAGAGAAAAGGACATCAGATGACATTCGGTAGAGAAGAAGGGACCAAGATGACTTTAGTTAGAGAAGAGGACATCAGATGCTATTTGTTAAAGATGAAGAGGACACCAGATGACATTAGTTAGAGAAGAGACCAGATGACGTTAGTTAGAGAAGAGGATACCAGATGACATTAGTTACAGAAGAAGAGACCAGATGAAATTACTTAGAGAAGAAGATACCAGATTATGTTACTTAGAGAAGAGGAGACCAGATGAAATAAGTAAGTGAACAGGAGACCAGATGACATTAGTTAGAGAAGAAGAGACCGGATGACATTAGTTAGAGAACAGGAGACCAGATGACATTAGTTAGAGAAGAGGAGACCAGATGACATTAGTTAGAGAAGAAGAGACCAGATGACATTAGTTAGAGAAGAGACCGGAGGACATTAGTTAGAGAAGAGGACACCAGATGACATTAGTTAGAGAAGAAGAGACCAGATGACATTACTTAGAGAAGAAGAGACCAGATGACGTTACTTAGAGAAGAGTAGACCAGATGACATTATTTATAGAAGAGGAGACCAGATGACATTAGTTAGAGAAGAAGAGACCAGATGACATCACTTAGAGAAGAAGAGACCAGATGACGTTACTTAGAGAAGAGTAGACAAGATGACGTTAGTTAGAGAAGAGTAAACCAGATGACATTAGTTAGAGAAGAGGAGACCAGATGACATTAGTTAGAGAAGAGGAGACCAGATGACATTAGTTAGAGAAGAGGAGACCAGATGACATAAGTAAGAGAACAGGAGACAAGATGACATTAGTTAGAGAAGAAGAGACCAGATGACATTAGTTAGAGAAGAGGAGACCAGATGACATTAGTTAGAGAAGAAGAGACCAGATGACATTAGTTAGAGAAGAGACCAGAGGACATTAGTTAGAGAAAAGGACACCAGATGACATTAGTTAGAGAAGAGTAGACCAGATGACATTAGTTAGAGAAGAGGACATCAGATGCTATTTGTTAGAGATGAAGAGGACACCAGATGACATTAGTTAGAGAAGAGACCAGATGACGTTAGTTAGAGAAGAGGACACCACATGACATTAGTTAGAGGAGACCAGCTGACATTTTTTAGAGAAGAAGAGACCAGATGACATTAGGTAGAGAAGAGGACATCAGATGACATTAGGTAGAGAAGAAGGGACCAAGATGACTTTAGTTAGAGAAGAGGACACCAGATGACGTTAGTTAGAGAAGAGGACAGCAGATGACATTAGTTAGAGAAGAGGAGACCAGATGACATTAGTTAGAGAAGAAGAGACCAGATGACATTATTTAGAGGAGACCAGATGACATTAAATAGAGAAGAGGAGACCAGATGACATTACGTAGAGAAAAGGAGACCAAATGACATTAGTTGGAGAAGAGGACATCAGATGACATTAGTTAGAGATGAAGAGACCACATGACATTAGGTAGAGAAAAGGACATCAGATGACATTCGGTAGAGAAGAATGGACCAAGATGACTTTAGTTAGAGAATAGGACATCAGATGCTATTTGTTAAAGATGAAGAGGACACCAGATGACATTAGTTAGAGAAGAGACCAGATGACGTTAGTTAGAGAAGAGGAGACCAGATGACATTAGTTTGAGAAGAGGAGACCAGATGACATTAGTTAGAGAAGAGGAGACCAGATGACATAAGTAAGAGAACAGGAGACCAGATGACATTAGTTAGAGAAGAAGAGACCAGATGACATTAGTTAGAGAAGAGGAGACAAGA